>VDFB02353493.1:20591965-20980279 GCA_007258455.2 Sequoia sempervirens | reverse complement strand
ATTAAATAAATTGATTCTGTAGAGACTTCTGTAGGAATCCAAAGCTTAGTTAGGGTTGTTAAAGTCTATTTAATCTTAGCCATTGATTGAGATTAAATCATGGCCATTGGTTTTCCAATGAGAAAAGTATAAAAGGGGATCAATGGGCATTTGGAGAACACACAAGTATAGAGTTGAGAAAGACTTGCAGTGATAGCAAGTAAATTTGCAGTGAGAGCAAATAGTCTTGCAGTGTTAGCAAGGGCATAGTGTTAGCGTTGGGGATAGCAGCTATGGAATTTTAGCAGGAGAAATTGAGGGAAGAATTTCCGGAGAAGAATATTGTCGGAGCTCTTCCAGTAAGAGGCAAACAGTTTTGTATTCCTTAATTTGTTGAAGTTTAATATAATTCCTCATCTGCAGTAATGGTTTTCCCTTCGGGGTTTTTCCACGGACAATTTGTCCAAAAATATTGTGTTCATTATTGTGAATGTTTTCCTCTCTATTTTTGTGAGTTTTATTGGTGAAGTTGCAGTTGTGTTATTTTTCGATATTTGCTGAGAATTAATTTTCAGAGTCAAATAATCTATGCATTAGATAGGAGATTAATAATCAGTTACTGCAATAGAATTTTCACACGGCGGGAAGGCGGTGCTCAGAGCCAACCTGTAATCCACAGACACAATTATCATGCCCAATTTGGCTGCCCACATCTGACACATACGGTGAAACTGCGTGGTTGCCGCGCTTAGCATGCAGAATCCTCCCCCGTGAAAATACATTACTACGGGTACCCTATTTTTGGTCTCGGGTGACAGGTACAGGCGCGCCCACAAACCAGCTTCCTCATCAAACACAATGTTTTTGTTTGGGACGTACCCATAGTTATCATGGTGCTCTGGAAGGAAGGAAGATTCAAATGGGTTCGGTGCCCGCACGACGGATCCATCACTGTAAATTTTAATGGAACCGCCAAAATCGTCCACAAGCCGAGGCTCAGCCTTATCCAACATCTCTCTTCCCTCCTATCGCCTGACTGCCTTTCAAAAACTTGAGCAACAGAAGAAGGCACTCGTAGGTTCTGAATTCGGGTGAATGTGGTATTATTATAGGCCAGGTGTTGTGAACACCCAGCTGGTCAGGTGAATTTTTCCAATTAATAATTATCGTGCGAATCTTCATTTCGATCACCAAGAACCACAGAAAAAACTCTGGACGTCAGGGCGGCTAGATGCAAAACCACAATACGGACACTTGTCGATTACAAAACATAATAAATAAGTAGTATTTTTATTGATAAAATTTGCCTCGACTATGAAACGCTTTGCTATTCTATGTGGGAATATCCTTCAACCCTCGATATCGACACGGTTGGTTACTGTCATCGTTAGGGTGACGCTAATGTCTTTACTATTTTCGTCTAGTCAAAGCTCATTAGCATTGCAACTAGATCCAAATTGGCAATTTTTAAATTTTAAATATATAGATAGAGATTTAATATGACCCCTTTGTTCGCTCTAGGGATGAATTTGATGCCACTTTGCAAAGAATGGCGGAGATGCATAGACTGACATCATGTTCATTTCTAGAGCGAACAAAGAGGTCATACATTTAAAATTAAAAAATTGTTGATTTAGACTTAGTTAATGTTAATCAATATAATTTTTGTAGTTTTTTATTATTTTATCATCTTAATATAAAGTTTCAGTCATTGTTTATGATTGGTTTTAGTAATTTTATCAAATTTTGAATATCTTACATAATTTTGTAATAATGGTAAATTTTTCATTTGACATTGATTATTTTTCTTATTAGGAAATAAATTTAATTATTAGATGGGGAATAGGTTAACAAAGGAGTCATTGCAAGTTGAGAGCCGGTTTTTTATAGTCAATACCTTGCTAACCTTGTCTCACCCTCTGTTAGATATATAGCTCTTATTGCTTAGAACAAATAGTTACTTATTATTTTGTCTCAAAGTTTTTATTTATTTAAGAATTATCTTACCTACCTTTTAAATGTAATACCATTCCATCCACTTTTTGGTTTGTTTTTTTTATAAATATGATGTAATATAGATTATTTTACAAAATATAACTCTTAAAAAAACAATAGAAATCAACTAACTTTATGTGTCACCATTGTTAATAGTCAATATTATGATGTTTGGTAATATATTGTGTACAAACTTATGAAGAGTAAGTTTATGGAAAATATTATAATCGAAAATGTCGTTCTTATGAACAACAATAAGTTGATCAAATAGACTAATTTTTAGGCTAAATATTTTGGTTTTACATTAATATATTGTAGTAGTGAAATTTTAATATCCACCAATGTTGGTTTTCTTCATTTACATTGATTTCCAAATATTTGATTTTATTCTAGTTCTATATGTATTTATTTTTATAAATATGTTTCATTATCAACTCATTTTTTGTGTACTTGATCCTCTCTCTATATTTTATATTCATTGTCCTTGATCAATCTCACATTGCATGAGTGTGACCCTACACAACATCAGATTGACCCAAACTTCAAATATTTAAATTTTAAATTTGTTGACTCTCACCCTTTCGTACTAATTATTAGGATCCAACATGGTACACATGTATGACACTATTAATCATATCTTGGTATTAAAGATATTCATTTAAAACATTTTAAATCATCCAAGTAATCCTAGATCATGCACAACATAAGGATCATTTCATTCGTAGGAATATTTTGAGTTGGAGTAAGGGAACCAATACTTACATCAAAACCATATAAGACATTATATGACGCCACGAATGATGCCGATACCCCCGTTTGAAAGATATTCCCACATTGAATTTGAAACGTACATGAATATCAAAATGTTTAATAGTCCAGGCCAATTTTTGTCAATTAAAATAGAAATTATTTATTATCTTATGTCATTATGGAGACCTTAATGGCGGATTTACATTGAGCCTCCCTGACGTCGAGAGTTTTTTTTTTCAATATTTGGTTATCGAAATAAAAATATTCACACGATAATTACTCATTGGAAAAATTCAACGTGAGCAGTTAGGTTCTGAAAATGTGTACAACTACTGGCCTATAATACATGTCCCGAACAAACAATGTCTAAGCGCCTTCTTCTGTTGCTCAAGTTTTTGGAAGGCAGTGAGGCGATAGGAGGGAAACAGAAATGTCGGATAAGGCTGAGCCTTGGCTTGCGGAGGATTTTGGCGATATGCTTAAAGTTTACAGCGATGGATCCATCATCCGGGCAGATAACCCATTTGAATCTTTCTCCCTTCCTCAGCACGATAATTATGGGCACGTTCCATACAAAGACATTGTGTTTGATGAGGAAGTTGGTTTGTGGGCGCGCCTCTACCTGTCACCCGAGACAAAACACAGGGTACCCGTAGTAATGTATTTTCACGGGGGAGGATTCTGCATACTAAGCGCGGCAACCACGCTGTATCACCGTATGTGCCAGATGTGGGCAGCCAAACTGGGCGTGATAATTGTGTCTGTGAATTACAGGTTGGCTCCTGAGTACCGCCTTCCCGCCGCCTACGACGATTCCATTGCAGCGCTGCAGTGGATGGAGAGAGACGGCGCGGCCAAAGATCCGTGGTTGCGCTCCCACGCCGACTTTTCCAAGGTATTTCTGGCGGGCGACAGTGCAGGAGGGAACATCGCACACCATGTGGGCGTCTGGGCGGCGAGCAAGAACGTGGAAATGAAAATCAAAATCAAGGGTTTGATTTTGCTGTACCCGTTTTTTGGGGGAGAAGAGCGGATGCCATCAGAAACAGAAAAGGGGTCCTCGATGTTAACCGTGGAGAAGTTGGATGGGCTGTGGAGATTGACGCTGCCTCTGGGAAGTAACAGGGATCATCCTTATTCGAATCCGCTTGTGGAAGGGGAAAGGCTCTCCACTCTGGACCTTCCCCCGGTGCTTTTGGCTGTTGGTGGGCACGATATACTGAGAGATAAAGAGTTGCAGTACTGCGAGGCTCTGAAGAAATGGGGGAAACAAATTCAAATGCATAGTTTCGCCGAGGAAGACCACGCCTTCACCGTGGGAAAAATGGAGGACCAAAGCTCGCTCGAAGTCCTCAGTCGCATCGCTGACTTCGTCAAATGAAACAGTTGCATAACTTGATAGAACTGATAAAGTTTTCCTGCTATGTTTCATCGATTAGGAAAATATGAATAAAAGGAGTTTAAATTTCCGCCGACAGACTTTTTAGTATTTTTCTTTTCTTTTCTTTATAGCCATTACGACTTATTCAACAATAGTTTTGGTTGAATTTAAATATTGGTACGTTGAAGTCACTAAATTAGTTGTTTATTGTGGAAGTGATTCTTACATAAATAATTCATGTTTTTATTATGGAGGATTTTATATCAAATTCAGATTCATTTTGCAATTCGATATGGGCACATGAGTCATAGGCTGAACTTCTTCGGCTAAGAGCCAAGGAATGAGGGGCATCCATTCTGCTAAATTCACCCGGGCATGATCTTGGCCTCATCCCTTATGATATCGAAGCCGTACACTCATCAAGACTTGATCCCTAGTGGACTCATTTAGAACCATTCAACTTCACTTGTAGACCAAGGGCCCATTTACAATAACTCATGTTTTGATTATATTGCATCATTATTTACTAGCACTTTGTATCTAAAGGAGGTTCAAGGATTATGCCGATAGAAAACTATATGTATGTTAATATGTTAGAGAGTACGTGTTTGTGCATGCAAACTCTAGATGCATGTGATGGACTAAACAATTAACAAGTGCCAGGTAGTGGCGAGTACTTGCCTAGTATTCTAATTAGAGATTTGTAGAGTTGGAATAAAAATAAATGTAAGTTTAATTAATGTGAATAAAATTAAATGTAACTTTTTTTAATTGTTGTATTTTAGCTTTGACTTTTGTATTTTATGTTTTGTTTGATTAATAGCGTTGGTTTTTTATATGTTTTGGTTATGTAATGTAAATATCTTATTTGATGTTAAATATTTGAAAATAAAATAAATTGGAATAAATGTTTATTGTTTGGTGTTATTTTTTTCAAAAAAATTAAAGTTGAATACATTTGAATATTTATATAATGAACCCATTCATTGAGAGAAGGAAGTAGTCTATGAATTATTTGTATTAGACATAACTATGACTAATAAAGTTGAAGTTGAACTTGTTCTTTAGAATACATATTTGCTAAACATTAAAAAATTAAATGATTTATTATTAAAAATAATTCTTAGATTGATTCTAGTTGATTTTGAATTTCATAGTGAAATCTTCATGTTATAGTTGAAGCTAAATATACTATTAATATAATAAATATATTATATTCTAATTTAATATTAATAATTTATAAATTATATTATATAAACTAAATCAATAGGTAATATTATAATATTAATATATTTTAAAATATTGTTATAATTATTAATATAGTGATTTACTATTATATTAATTATATTAATAGTAATAATATAATAATATATTATAATTAATGTAGTAGTCAATTAAGATAGTTTATTAATATATATAAATATATATGAAAGGAGAACCTACAAAATAAAATAACCTATATTATATTGTATATAAATATATAATATAAATTAATATATTACCTACATAATATAGGTTAGCTTATTTACCTACAAATTATTACTTGTAATAATATAATATATATATAGAGGTTATAATTTTGTTGAATAAACTATATATATTAATATAAAATAATATAAAAATATAAAAATACACATGATGAAAAAATATTATTAATGAAAAGAAGGAGGAGCATATATATAATCAAATTATACCATAAAATATTAAAAACATAGATAAAGATATTAGTTTAAGGGACAAAATAATATAATTTTTTTTAATTTTTTTTTTAATAGTATGAATCCAAATCTCTATAAAATAGTCAATTGATTTTTGTAAGATTTTATTTAATAAAAAAATAACAATTACATACATAAAAAAATCATTTTAAAAAAAATGTCAAAATAAATAACATTTATTTATTTTAGAAAGATTTAATGAAATGATTTTATAAAGCAAAAAATGAAAAATCATTCCTTAAAAAAATGTTTAATTTGCTTTATCTACCAATAACACACAAAACTTTTTAAACTAATCATATGCACAAAAAATATTTTTTATAATTTATAAAGTTAAATATTTTACAAGTTGACTTTACAAAATTGAATTTTATTTTAATTTTTGTTTAAATATTGTTTTTGATTGGTTGAAAACTAAATTATTAATAACTAGTTAACTAAAAATAGCCAAACTCATTACAATAGTACTATGCCTAAGACAAGCACTAATAATAAATGCTAAATAATGGAATGAAATAAACTTAGAAAAATATAGATTTTTTCCTTAAACAAATTAAGTATTATCTGATTATGAAATATTTGCATTACATATTTAAAACATAAAGCAATGCAAATAAAAAAAACGGTTGGCATTAAATTGCAAAAAACACTCCAAATGGAAATAGAATGTTCCCATCTAGTTGTCAAATCAATATTTATATGGCTTTTATGTGATAAGCAAGGTTTTGGAGGCTTTTACCATTAAATGACTGTTGGTTTACCATTAAACGACAACTGAAACTTGTTTTCCCACGACTCATCAGTGGTTTGTGAGACTTGTTTCAGGTTCAAATCTCACACTATATGTAGCCTATCGACTAATAAATTTAATCTTTTCTCTTACCTTTCAAATCAATTTATTTTTCAATTAAAAATATATAATTTTTTCCTTCCAAATTTTTAATTTAAAAATATATATTAATAGGCTCTAGGAAAATTCACTAATAATTCACCGACAAAAAATTCATTGTTAACAATTCATCGCGGGAAAATTCACTACCATGGAAAATTAACCGCCAAAAATGCATGCAATTAATTTTTTGTGTGGTGAATTGTCATGGCAATGAATTTTCCCGTGGTGAATTGTTGGCAGTGAATTTTCCCTCGGTGAATTGGTGGTGATGACTTTGCTGTATTCCATATTAATATTATGCTAATCTCTATAATTTAAAAAAAAAAAATATTACAAAGAAAAATACATTTCTTTATATTTAATATGGACTAATCTTTCTTTATATTTCATATATTAATGATAGCTAGAAATGTTAAATCAAATAATTGTAATAGTTAATTTTGAAAAGTAAATTTGGTAGTAGATGATGTTTAGCTCTATGACCAAAGAATGGTTTCCTTTGCTAAATTTGTCAAAACTCAATTGACGTATATTTAAGAAATCTATTCTCTTTATCAATAAAATGTTTCTAGACTTGCGCCTTTATTAGAGATCAAGTTCATAGTCATGAATTTGTCCTCTACACTCAAGTTGACTCTACATAGTGTATATCTCTAATCCATTATGCAACTAAATGAAATTTATCTGCTTTACTCTTTTTTATATCTAACGACTAGCGATATTTAGAAGTAATTTTGGAAGATTGTCATTAGTATTGAAAGGGGACACTTGATCATATCTAATTTTATCGTTTATTAAGAAAATATTTATTTAGTGATTAATTCATTAATTTAGGCACGTGTAATTAATATTTTAAACAATGTACTAAAAATGATTGTATTACATTTGCATGATATTATGTCAACTTAATATTTTATTATCTATGTGGAATATTTTTTATTTAAATTGATAGTTGAATTGAATATGATAATTGAAAATGTTTATTGTTATGAACTAACAAAGGCTTTGTAATCATAGCTAACTGATATTTTTCATTTTTTCATGAATATAATTTTGTAATATAAAGACCTAAACTAACTATTGTCTATTGGCATGAGGTTGATGCATGATAGTATTTTCCGTTCTTTCACACATTGAGGGAGAGTAAATCATCTAAGAGAGGAAGGAAAATTACAACATTAAGATGGTAAAACCATACTAATCTAAGAACCCATACACTCACATGAGATTGACTTTGAGATGAATGCATTCTAGGCAGATTATTGGTTTTCTTGAAAGTTGTAATTTGATCTTTTATTTTTGACACATTTGGTCTAAGTCATGTACATCATTTCCTAGATCTATCTTATAGCATTTCCATGTACAATAATAGTATCAAATAGTTAAAAATATTTGAAATATACTTAAAATTTTAAATTAAAATAATAATATTTTAGAAATATTTTATAAAATGTTTAAGTTATTTTCAAACTTCACTTGTGGTGGAGATTTATAGTGGATTCAAATTTTCTTTTAGTTATTTTAATCTATAGCCAGTAGGAATATTGTAGTTTTATTTGAAAATCTTTGCATTGATTATTATTTTTAAACCATTTTTGCAAGAGAGAGTTGATTTTATTATTTAAACCTCCACACTGAGTTTTTTTTTTAAAATATAATAATGGAGGGGGGGAGGTTTCATTTTGCATGAGGAAGATAGGCATTGATTTTTTCCCCTTTTCCTCTCTTTTTGTTGAAATTATTTAGGGAGTTAGGCATGAGAATTGGATGCTATTCTTGAATTCTCCAATCCTCTTTCTCTATTAAAATATTATTACAAGGGTTGGGAGTTTGGGGTGTGAGTTTTGGATGCTTCTTTTTTCTTTCTTCATGGACTATTACTACACTTGGGCATGTGAATTAGAAGGTAGTTTTTGTTCTTTAATTTTTATCATTTCCTGTGGTGATTTCACTAGAAAGGGCATGGGAAGTTGGGTGTAGAATTCACTAGCCTTCTCTCCTCTTCCCTATTGATTATTGTTGCAACTGAGTGTGAAGATTGAGTGGAAGATTAGGAATATTTTGGAGAAAGAAAACTATATTTTTTTTCAATTTGTTTCCTTTGAAATTGAACAATATTCTAATAAAAAAAAAAAAAGAAGATTAAAATTCTCTTAAATTAGAGCTACATTTTAACAATTTCATAATTTTTTTAATTTGGGAATTGGAAAGGGCATAGAAACTAGTTATTTCTCATAGAATATTATCTTGTGAACAACCACACCAATTCTATGGCATGTACAATCTCTAATCTTTCATTTAAATCTATCTCCTTATAAATGTTTGTAGAAAATCCTCATATATCAATATTATAATATATTATTATTTGATAAAAGGAGTTTAACATTGGGTTTACCAAATAATGAATTCATGCATGTCTTTTATTTTTAAATGATCTAAAAAACATCAATCTTTGAGGACGAATTCACTTTCACCCTGAAAAGGAGTTTAGATAGTTGCATATAAATTTTCCACTCATTTTCTTAATTAAATAAGCTAATATTACCATCATTATTTTGATTTTATGAAAGCAACACCTATATTAGAGGTTGCAATAAGTTAGAATTTCCTCATACAATTTGTAGATGTATATCTTTGACATTTCATCAAATAGATTATGGTTGTATTTTTGTGGCATTTTTTCACTTGGATCGTGCACTTTGTACATGCCAATAGACTACATCTTTGAGACATGATATTGATTATTTACATCTATTTTTATAAGGAATTATTGTTGGTGTAGATAGTGACTTTATCTTGAACTAGTTAGCTTTTAGCCTTCCTAGGAGAGTCCTATTCACACTCATAGCTTAAGTTTAGTTAGGAATTTTAGGCTTTTGTATCACTTCATAGATTTGAGACATATTTCTCCATCACTTGAGACACCTAGTAACACTTTCTCACACACTTTCCAAGTGAGCTGACAAGTGTTTCACATTTGGAGGGTTAGTCAGTTGTTCAATCCTACCTTCCTACCTCATCCACCTTGCCTATATATGCAAGGATTTCTTATTGTATTATACACTCTTCATCATATATTGATAAAGATACTATTGTGCTCATATTTTCACTTGTGGAAGTTTATCAATTCAAGCTCTTTGATCTTGGCGTTCTACAACATGGTATCAGAGCCATGAGAGCACCTTCCTTCTCACATCGAGGTAACTCTCACACATAGCTCTATCAATAGATAAGTGTGTGGCCAAACAAACACTTCCATTGCATCTAGAAGGCTTGGGAAATAAAAAATAGCTATCACTTCATCAATTTCAGTAACTTTGAATTTTTACAATTTTTTGGGCCTTTGTGTTGATTGTACAAAATTGTAAAATTTAAAAATAAAAAATAGCAAAAGGCCAATTTTCCCTCTTCCCATCTACTATTTTGGGTTGATATTTGTAATCTTGCAATATTTTTGGCTTGTTTTGGCCTCTTTTGGCCTATTCAATCTTTGATCTCCAAGATTTTGTGGCCTGTTTGGTGTATTTTATAGTCTTTTTTGGATTATTTTGGCCTATTCATAGGGTTTATTTATTTTTCATAAGGGTTACTCATGAAATGTGTAGAATGGTAGCTTTTGACACGTTTATCAAGACTCACCCTACCTTTTTTGAATCCTTTTGAAGGCTCAAGCTTACATCTATTTGTGGTGTAGGGAAGAGAAGTATTTGTTGGAGATTCAAGGTGAAACTTGTAGCAATATGAACTTAATTAAGTGGCTGAAAATCATACATTATGTGTATTCAAGATCATCAATAATGTTTATGTGATTAGCAATTACAACAATGAAAGAAAATCAACAATACCACAAGTTGAGAATCACAAGTAACATAAGATATACATAGAGAAACCCTAGTGGAAAAAAATCCACACCCAAAAAGATGAAATGCTTATATTAATCTTCAAATGAGATACAATAATACAACAATCCTCTTTGAATTTAAGTAACACTTCATTACTCTATCAACCCATCAAAAAAAATCATACAAACCACCATCTCAATGCAAATATATAGAAATTTTTGGGAGAGAATACCACAAATGGTATCTCAAAGCAAGAAGTAGAACCACCTAGAAAAATCCATGCCTCCCTTAGTGGACAACCTAGAAATATGATGAAAATTATGAAATTCTCATATGGCCTTCACATGGGCGCCTTACCCATAGCCAATTAAAATTAGTCAATACTGAGTGCTCCATAACTCTCTGATGGCTCCAATGAATCAAACCTAAAACATGCAAGATTGTGCACCCAACCTAGGATAGAATGCAAATAATATGCAAGAGCATGCACTTCTGGGTGGTCCCCACCCATAAATTGGATGCCCAAAAGGAATATGCTCCTAGGATGCTCTGTAATTGTCACCATAGTGGGTCCAACTCCTTGAATACAATTATAATTTTTTATAGGAAAATAAATAATAAATATTTTTCCCCTCATGTCCTCTATAACACTTTCCAAAGAATATGGATACACACAATTATCAACTTAGGATAGCAATTATAATGCCACCTATCCTAACATTCTCCCACTTGACATTATACATTGCAATTACATCCATGAGATACACATAAAACATATAATCAAGTATAGTCATCAAGGCCCATGTCTTCTCACACCAAGATAACTTATCTATGGTCATTGTCCTCATGAGAGAATCTACAACCATTATCTAGAAAGTGTCAACCATCTCAATCAAGACCTTTCCATTCTCAACCATTTCTTGTATAAGGTGATACTGAACATCAACATACTTAGTATGAGCAAGAGACATAGGATTTTTGGCTAAACATATGGCACTCTAACTATCACATCCAATCCTCACTGTCCTATAATCAAAATCAATGCCATTAACAAGCCTCTATAACCAAACCGCCTCCTTAGAGGCATGTGTAGCAACCATATACTCTGCTTTAGTGGTGGATAATGTAACTATAGAATTTCTCTTACTCATCCAACTCATTGCACATCCAAACAAAGTAAGAACATAGCTACTAGTGGACCTTCAACCATCCAAGTAGCCTACCTAATATGCATCAAAAAACCTTGTATGTCCAATTAGTTAACTACATCATTAGTACCATGAATTTACTAAATAGTAATTTGAAGTACCATGTGAATATATAAACACCCTCTTAA
Organism: Sequoia sempervirens; assembly: GCA_007258455.2. Taxonomy (NCBI): domain Eukaryota; kingdom Viridiplantae; phylum Streptophyta; class Pinopsida; order Cupressales; family Cupressaceae; genus Sequoia; species Sequoia sempervirens. Next base: position 20,968,386 of record VDFB02353493.1, on the reverse strand, counting down.
CAAAAGTCCAATGCTCTTTACCAAGGCTAGTGTTGATCATCAAAGCTTGCACCTCTCCGACAACCTTATGGGAAATTCAGCAAGTAGGGGATCGATTTACACCTCATTGAATACCTCTGGGATTTTTAAATAGAAAGTCAGCTCTTCTTTGAGTTTTGGAAAAAGAGGGTAGAAGAAAATGTAAGCATAAAACACAAAAATGGTGATGCACCAAAGGTTTTACAACATTTTAAACTAATTCCTTTTCTATGAATGATATATAAGACACAAAATGCCACAACGCCTCATTATTGGGAAGAGAATGAACAACAAAGGCTAAATACAAGCACAATGCAATATTTCAAATCTCCCCGCAGGCAGTGTTCATTAAGGTCTGATCCAGAATAAAATTTTCCCAGGTTAACAAAAAAACATTTAGAAATTGCATAGACCCTTCCTCTTGTTATAGCATAATATGAAGAAACAATAACCCTTAAAGAAACTAAAAAAATTCAACAGACATAATCCAATTTCCACAAGTTATTATCATACCACATAAGCCTACAACATGGAAATAAACTACTCGAACTATTTGAATCAAGCTTAACATAGTGTTTCATTCTGAATGAAAGCATAAAGAAGGAAACTTGACAAAGGCCATAATGTGCACAGTCTCAAAAATTTCTTCTAAATAGTTCATTCTTAAATATCAAATGAACTTAGAAACAAAGGACCGATGCCAATCCAATAATAGTTTGAGTAAAAACAATATAACATGCTAGAGAACAACAGTGTTCTACCAATTACTTCTGAAAATATTTCTATCTTCTAAGGAAAACTAAAAGAACTTTTGTTTTGAGAAAAGAAAACTTGAACACTCCAACTAGAACACTTTGTTTTTTGGAACTGATTTTTTTTCCCTTGGTTTCCACCTCCCATTTATAGTTGAAAAGAGAGAGAACCACCACCACATCCCAGAAGTATATACTACTAGATGCCAACATTTGATAGCTCAGGATCTGATCTTAGATCTCTTGTTAGGTCACGACAATCTTTGCTCATTAATTCTCAACTGCCTCATTTATGTCATTTTAGATATTTAGCAAAGATCACTATCTAGAAGCAATTAAATCCTAGAAAATAGCCTAGAAGAAATCTGGTTGACCAATCATGTAGCTTGGTGACACTGACTTGAAGTTTCCATCCTGAAAACAAGGAAGACACAACATGCTTCGACAAATTCCAAAAGAGATCACTTCTAAAAGTGTAAACTTCTTGTAGCAAAGATATGATGTGTTGAGTGGGTGGGGATTCTCAAGTTTAAGAAAATTTCCCCTGAGAAAATTTTCACCGAGCAGACACATGTCCTAGCCTTCTTTCGAAAGGAAGACGACAATCAAAAGCTGCACAACCACCATGTAGCGCATTGCACACCTTTCATAAACACTTTTTATTTGAGCATGGACACATCCCGAAGCAAAAAACACATAAAGGTTGAAAATCCAAAAATGATTAAGGAAAAATTTCTTTATAGTTCTGGAAACTCACACGGGGCCTTCGCTTGCAGAGGCATGAACCTAGGGCTCTAGAAATTCTAGGAGTTTGAGAAAAGCAGAATGCTACACTTCCCATTCCAAATCAGTTGGTCAAACAAGAGCACAAATGAGCTTATATTCTTGGTCTAGCTCAAAGAATTCCTTGAAGGAAACAACTCCCCATCTTGTTGAAACCGCCCCAAGGTGATAATAGAGACGAGAAAGGGGAAAAATCTTGTGCTTCATTTCATCAACAGTGGGCATCATGCTTGAACTCTGGAGTTCTGTAGAATTATAGAACTTATGTCTGATTACATCCATGAACTGTTCAATTGATAGCACATCTCCATTTGGTGAGAAAAGGGGAGGAAAACCATAGCTAACCAGAACACTAAATTCTTTCTGGATTCATCAACCCTTTTGTTCAACACTGCCTAGCATTCCTTACATCTTGTTGTGATCTTGTGGAAGTTGATGATCTCATTTGCTTTGCTGGAGGTGGCCCTTCGATCTGGGATCCCTACACCTTTTAGAGCCTCATCAATGGCCACACACAATATGAAAATTAGGCTTTGCAATTCTGCTACTTGGGGAGCATATATCTATAGAAATTGGTCATCCATCATGCCAACCTTTTCGTTTAATTCCCAAACATCCCTTAAAAACTGTAGGGTTGGCCTGAGAATGGAAACCAGAACTATGATCCTTTCCAAGTGTGTAGATATTAAATTCTTTAATATTGGGATGGTCCTAGACCCTTGTACAGTAGTTAACTCCTGATGGAATCTAGTCTCTCTCACTCTTGCATTCTCCTCCATTTGATTCTTCTCTCAGAGTGCATTCGACAGTTCAAAGCTCAATCTTCCAATCTCTTGCTCACGAACCTGCATAGTAGACATGATCTCTTGTCTTGAATTTTTTGCTTCCACCTGGGCCTTCTATAGATCATTGGAAGCTTGAGATCGGATTCTGTCTAGCTCTCTCTTTATGTTTTCTTAAGTACTTTTGTACTCTATATTTGTTTGGCACTCGATAGCAAGCTCAACTCTCAACTTTTCAATTTTAGCATATAGCTGAACCTGTTCACCTTGGGCCTCTTCGAGCAACCTAGTTGCTTCTCCTTACTAATTTTGTATTTGTCTTATGTGGTCCATTTCAACATCCCTAGCCTTGATCTCTATTTGCAGCCTGTTCACCGTTTCTTTTACATTCATCAACTCTGCCTCACACTTCTTCAATTTCCTGTCTAGCCTTTCATAATCCGTATATACCACATTCTGAGTTTCCTCAGCTAGGACTACTTTGTCACACTAACGAGTTTCATTTAGATCTAGACCCATGACTTTGATATCATAATCCTCCATCTGCATTTGTCCCTCGGGCTTGGACATGAGCGACTTCATGGTAGTGATCAAAAGAGAATTCTGCTCTTTATTGAAGAAAGCTTCAATCTTATTGGTAGCTAGTAGCATGATGCTCTTTAAGAGTCTTTTCTACTTTCTTTCCTATCAAGCCCACTTGGTTGCCTCAAAATTCTCTTGGAGACTTTGAGGGGTATCAATGCTTTGTGCCTCAATGGAAGCACCTAGAGGGAGACCAAAAAGGGTGACGAAAGGAGAAATCTCGGATGTATGAGCATGCGGGGAGGAAAATGGGAGTGTAATCATGGAAAATAGCTAGACACCGAATTGAGATTGGGCAAGGGAAAAACTAGTCAGAGTGGAAAAATACACAAGTGGAAGGAGATATGTTTTCCCAAAAGTGGATGGACCTAGGGTAATGGGAAACATGGATGTTTCAACTCTTTCAATGGGAGCCCTTGACAGGGCGATTAAAGAATCAATAGTAGCCAAAGCGAATGCTGCTCGCTCAATGTATGGGGTTGCTTCACAAGGTTCATTAAAAATGGTAGGGGGCGTATTTAGGGCCAAAATATTGAGGTTTGTGGAAAAAAGACTCTTATCCACATATGGGGGTAGAGAAGTAACCAAAGATGCAGAGGAAGGAAGAAGAATGGGAGTAAAACTTACTTGGGTTGCGGTGGTTGAAACATTTCACAGGATGGACTCCGCTTCTTCTTTTCCTCTCACTGATACATCGGGTCCACCCAAATCTTGGACTCGTCTTTTCTTTGCATGGTTGGAACTAGTAGATTTTGACCCTTTGGTAACTGATCCCATTGAAACTTGGCCTTCAATGACCACAACGCACCTTCTTGGGGATCATAAAATTATTTTCCCTTTACTTCGGCCACTGGCAGAGGATGTGACTTATGAGTCCTTTTGCTTCGACCCTTTTCTTTTGTTTGATTCTTGGGGCTGGGAAGGATGACACAAAAGCTACTCTTGTTCAATCTCATGACTTGTCTCTGGGTTGCTATTGTCGGTATCGACCTCTTCGTAATAAGTCTCTTCAAATTTTTCATCATGTGGCTAAAAATTTCTAAACATGGCATTGAGGCATCTTGTCTCTTGTCAGAACCTCCAAAAATATTCCTTCTTCCTTTCTGACCATCCCTTGTGCATCAACTGTGTGTTGAGGGATTTACCCATCAGGAGGTTCCTATGATACTCCACCTGTACTATATAGAAATTCAACCATTTTGGTTGTTTGGATGATATGCGGGCCAAGTCAATGTATACTTTTGGCCTTTCTTGAGTCAGATTCTTCCTTGAATAGAAATATTCCCGACTCTCATGTTTCAAAGTTGGGAGGTGTTTGACTAGATTGTAGTCCCACCTGTCACAAATTAGAACCAAGCCTAAGGCTACCAGTTTATTTGTAAGCTCACCCTCTATCTTCCATCTTCCCAGTGGTACCTGACTATTGGTAATGTTAAGGGGGATCAGGTATAATCTTGTCTTATTCCTTTTAGTGCCATAGGTATTGTCAGAAAGGGTTTCCTGTCAGCATGCCTCCAAAGTGAAAACTTTATCTGTTACAAACTTGGGGAGTCTAAAAGGCTCCCTAGTGAAACCATGGAATTGGAGGAAAGTAAAATATTCACCCAAGAAATAATCCACTGGGGTCAGTGGAGTTTTCATCCAATGCAATATTTCAGGAGAAAAATGACCCATAGGGTGTGGGAGTAGATCTTGAAGTATCAACCTAATGAAATAATCTACAAGTAAATAATATTTGCATGTATTTGACAGTACATAAGTCCACATAAAAACTAGTTGATAGAAGCTATTTACACCAAGCCTAGACATTGGAAAACTTTTCTCTAGCAACTCAAAATTTTGATGCAAAATCAAGTGGGCCAAGAAAGAAGAATACCTTAATTTATACTCAGTATCATAAGTCTTCAACTACTCTAGCATCCCTTCAGCTATTGCATCAGCAAAGTCATAATACCTTTGACTCTTCTCCTTTTTAAGCATGAAAGGTAGGCCCATTTGGAAGGGATGGACGTCCTCATCATCATTAAGGCTATAAATCTAGGCCAACATTGAGAAGAAAGATTGCGTGTCTTTTGTGAATTTTTTGCACGTAAGAGGGAAAGAAAGGTGATTTCTCTTTGGTATATCCTTCATTTCTTCCTCATGAAAGCTTCCTTTCTTGGTTATTTCCTCCCAAAAATTTTCCATCATTTCCTCATCAAAGCACCGGGTGCCCCAAATTGTAAGGATACACAACATATCTTGTATGACTACTGCGAAAATTGTAACTTCGATCCTGTCTCCTATAATAGTTCTTGTCTCCTTGTTGAATCTCTTGGCACATGCGTCAACTAGCTTTGGGCATGGGTATACGATAGGTAACATGAATTGTGGAAAACCATAATTCAAGAGCCAAGACGTGATCCTTCAGATGACCCATGATCTATCATTCTTTTGGGTGCCCCTCCCTAAGGTTTTTAGGGTTAGCCACCAATTTTGGGTCAAAAATGTTATCGGAAAAGTCCTGCATCGCCTCTCTTCTGATTCAATTATCTAGTTGCACTAATTTACAAAATTTGAATGATTGTGCTACTGGCACTGGGGCATTGGCGAATGACCTCCTCCCAAAGATATCGACATAACCCAACCTTTTAGAAGAGGCTCCAACCTTTCTACCAGATGTTGATGGTGCCACCATGGTTGTGTTGAGAAGTTGCATAGAGTTTCTTCAACGAAATGACCACTTGATTTTTGCTACTTAGAAGAATATACCTTTTGGTTGCAGTTAATTCCTTCGCATGTACATGCAGTTAAGGCTCTACCATTACTGCTAATCTATTAAATGCTACCACCAAGGTGATATGTGTGGATTTGGGATCCATATCCCTTGGGAATGCCAAAAATGCCACAAGAATGAAATTGGTACATTCTCCCCACCGCCTCTTTTACAAATAAGCTCATTGCATTGAGAGGCATGCATTTAGCCATAAGAAACGTGCTTTAGTAGTGCAAAAGTACCTTTGAAAAGATGAGCCTATTTAATTTATCAAGACTTAGCACATTAATCCATGGATTTTCACATAAGCAAGTTGGTTGGTGTTGATGATGGAAAAGGACACATGTCGACGATCGACATACAAGAGCATTTACTCTTAATTCCCAAACTTATTTCTTAGGATGTCTTGTTAGATTTTTTGTATGATTTATCTCCTACCCTCCAAATTCTTTTGTATTTTCTCCATTGTCATCCATCCAAAAATGGACTTCCCATTGGTTGGGTTTACTGGAAAATCCTTTCTATTTATAGCTATACCACCCTATTGCAATATTCATTTGAAAAAAAACATTTTAGTTTAGCAAGCTTTTCCTACTATCTCCCATTTCGCTAGCTTCTACTATTTTGACATAATGTCAGCTGGCCTAGGCACTCCCGTTCGACTTCTACCATGAAGACCATAATATAGCTTTGTGGGGGAGGTCACTTGTGACAAAATTAAGAGTATAGTGAAGAAGTGTGACTGCCTCGTTCTCGTTGCGTTCTAGTGGGTAGTTGGCTTCGAATGCCTTGAGGATGAGAACCAGTTGAGGAGCAAATGCAATGTTGTTTCCCACTTCATCATCTCCCTGCTTGACTTGAACATTTCCAAGCCCATGGTAATTGAGCTATGCCAGTAGATGTTTGATTCCATACTGCTAGAAGGGTTCAACGAAATCGTACAAGTGGCTATCCCTAGTGTTGATATTCTGAGCACTATGGATATCTGTAGGCACATGGATTAAGGGATAGATGTACCCTAGTTTACCTTCCTCACTGACTTCCACACCATGGAACTTAAAAGCCATCATTCGTCATCTCTGCTAGTAGCCACCATCTTGCTGTGGCAGTATGGCGTAGAATGCATTTCTAGGCTTGACTGAAAAAACACTTAGAGTTTTTGGTGTATAGTCATGGCAAGGAGAACTAAGGTGTGCGCTACAACAAGCTTGCGTGTGCTTTGTGTTCAAGCCCCTTTTGATCCTAGCAAAGAAGAAGAAGAAGAAGAAGAAGAAGAAAACCCAACAATGAGCTGCTTCAATTGCTTACAATGGCTGGAGGCGTAGCTTCACTATTTTTTGCACATTTCCTCCTTTTTGCTTCCTTTTGCTTTGAATCTTTGTGGGTTTGCTCGAGAGAGCTTCATGTTTACATCCAAGCCTCGGGCTTGTATTACATTGTAATTTTTTTGATGAATATAATATAATACAATACTTTTCTACTTCAGTGTTTTTCTCATGGCTTATTCTCAAAATTAAAACGTATTTACAATTTTTTTTACATATGGTACATAATTGTGATTTTTTTTAAAGAACTACGTATTTAATGGAACAATTTTAGATAAATACTGTTCACTGATATATCCAAAGTGTTACCTTCCATATCTTCAATATTGTACACATTCTTTTCTTTGCATACACTGATTCAAAAGGGTCCCTTCCATAGCACTTCAAATTTTGTGTGTTGCCCTGGTTTTATAGTACGATCATCATACTTTAGTACGAAGGTCCTTTCCTTGAAATATGGGTTGGAGGTCTTTTTTATCAAACCACCACTTTACTTTCTATTGGCAACCGATCATGGCTCAATGAGCCTTTTCTCTATCTTCCTCAATTTTGAGGAGTTCCACTAACCTTACTTCCATCTCGCCACTTTCTTCAATCTCCACAGCTTTAAGCAGTTGTGAGGCAGGGATTTCTATGGAAATAGGTACTAGAAAACTACCTCTTTTCTGTATACTAGTTCATAAGGAGAGGCCTTTATAATCTACTTGGGCATAATCTGGTCTACCCATAGAGAAGCTTGTAGGTGCTTGTGCCAAAATTTTTGTCGCTCTGACCCGGTGCATTTGATTAACCTAATTAGGTTTTTGTTGGTCGACTTCGCTAACTCGTTTACTTGTGGGTAGTAGTTTTATGAAGTTTTAAGGTAAACCCCATGTTTGATAGTGAAATACAACACCCACGATCCTATAAAATCTTGAGTGTTGTTAGATATGATGGTTTTTGGCAAACCAAATTTGGTTAGCAGCTCTTCAAGGAAATTGATGATCTCGCCCTGTATAGCATTTTTTAGGGAAATGACCTTCATCCACCTTTTGAAGTAATCGGTTGCTGTAAGGATCCACTTATGGCCAGCATTGGAAATAGGTTTATCATTTTGATGAAATCCAAACCCCATTGAGTGAAGGGTTCTTCAGTTACAGTTGGGCTCAAAGGTAAGGAAAAATTCTTTCTTTTGCTAACAAAATATTGGCACCGAGTACACTTTTGCACCAAATGGTGCACTTTGAAAAACATAGAGGGCCAATAATATCCCACTCGCATTATCTTCAAGGTGACAGTCTTGGCGGAGAAATGTCGACCTTTAGGACTGCTATGAAATTCATTAAGAAATATTTTTTCCTATGGCTTGTCTAAGCATCAGAGTAGGATACCATCATAATTTCTTTTGAATAATATATATTCAATTAACACATACCTGGTTCTTTTTAGTCGGTAGTATCACCTCTTATGAGGTGGAAGGTTGGTTGGGTATTGCCCCTTTTGCATATATTGCATTCTATCCGCCACCCAAGACTTTTTGGACTCGAACTGGTTTGTGTAGACTTGATCGGTCTCCTTTTCAGCTACAAAGCTTGATTCTTGCAGAAGGTATTCACACAAACCTCTTCCCCGAACTAGCTTGGTTGGTCTAATGTCCACATTATACTCTAGGATCTTGGTGATCTAGTTTTCCCTCTTCTCAGTTATCTCACCTTCAATTCAATGTACTCCCACACACTAGGGTGTGCGACAAGAATAGTGATTCTATTGGCTGACACCAAGTGTCAGAACTTCATTAGGATTTTAACAATGGGGAGAGCCTTGTTTTCAAAAAAATTATACCTAGCCTCATATCCTTTTAGAGTCCTCGAATAGAATGCAATAGGATGCTCTCCATTATTTCCCTCATCCTTTTGAGCGAGTGCTGAAGCTATGCTATGTTGGCTATTGTATACATAGAGTAGAAAATCCTTTGAAAAGTTCAGGTTAGCCAACAAAAGAGTGATAGAGATAGCTACCTTTATCTACTTGAAAGCTGCTTTGCCCTCGGGGGTCCATTTGAACATCAGGTTCTTTTTTAGCATGAGCGTGATAGGTCTTGTGATGCCTGCAAAGTCTAAAATGAATTTGTTGACAAATTTGATTTTCCCTAGGAAAGACTACAACCCTTTCTGATTCATGGTAGGGACAACTCCATTATTGATCTCACTCTTTTGGGATCTATTGCTATTCCCTCTTTTGACACCACAAAACTGAGTAGCTTGCCTTGGGGCACTCCGAAAACACATTTTTTGGGAATTAAGGAAATTCAAAACTATTGAAACTTCTAGAAAACCTACTCTAGATGATCAAAGTGATCATCTTTTGAATTTGAAAAGACCATTAATTCATGCAGATATATTAGGATAATCAGATTAATTAATCCTCTAAAAGAAATATCCATTGCTCATTTAAAAGTCACACTAGCATATGAAAGTCCAAATGGAATTTTTGAATATGCAAATGTTCTCCACTTAGTGATAAAAATTATTTTATGTTGGTCAAATTCTTGTACATATACTTGGTTATAACTTGAGAAACCATCAAGCAATGAAAACATCTCTGATATGGCCACGGTCTGCAGGATCTGCTCCATTGACGGCAAAGGGTAGTGGTCCTTGAGAGAGGCTTTATTCAAATACCTAAAATCAACATAGAGTCTAATATCGCCATTCTTTTTCTGAACTAGTACCAGATTAGACACCTAGGTGGAATGTTTAATCAGATATATGATCCTTGATTTGATCAATTTGGTGAGCTCTTGAGCCATCAATACTTCAACTTTTGGATTGAGGGTATGTGCAGGATCATGATGGGCCAAAAAGTGGAAATATGATGGGTATGTGGCTGACGACTATTTTTTTACCCAAAATTGATGAAACGAAAAGGGTTTTTAAAGGAGATTCTCATCTTTCCATTTATATAAATTATGCTTTACTTTGAATTTAATAAGTAATATTATTCATTTTCTATTCATATTACGACTAAAGTCCTGATTGATAGGCTGATTGAAAAACATCTATAGCTTTTAAATGGTTTCACATTTTTTGAATACAAAACATGTATCACATTCTATGCTTCACATACTATAGGATTAAAAAAATAAAAATTGAATTTCATGAAGTTTTGACCAAGTTAAGGTGATCAGACATATGACTTTTTATAATTTTTAAAAAGTTGTGATAAAAAATTCATAATTAATTATTTACTTGGAAAAAAATTACAAAAAAATATGCATCACATTGGGGAATGAGTCCTCTACTTATATATAAAATCTTATAAAAAATAATTATCATTTTATTGTGGTTAGGGTGGTCACACAGACACCTACTTCTTATTTTTTCCCTAAAATTTAAGTACCATTGCATTGAAATTTCAAATTTTCACCAAATAGATTTTTTTTTTAAACAAACCTAGTAGTTTAGAAACTACATTCAATTTTCTACATATTCTATTCTTACATATTTTTGAAATAATATAGATAACTTATTCAAATTTTTACGTCAAGTTGCCTAACTCTGAATTTTCTGATTTTTTGACACTTAAGGGCCTGTTTTTTCCATGATGATCTTGCACATACCCTTGACCGACCTTTTTTTTGGATGGGATTTGATCATTCTTCCAAGTAAATGGTATGCTGAATTATGCTCGGATCATACCCTCTAAGATCATCATAGGTCCAAGCTATAACCCCATCATATCTGGAACACAGATCTTTTAGTCTTTCCTTGTCCTTCTATGGAACATCCCTTTCGACTTTCAAATTTTTACTGCTTTCAACATTGAGCTCTTCATAATCCCTCATGTCTATCATGAACCTCTGTTTTCTATTTCTTGCACCCTCATAGTCAAAGAGGTTCTTAAGGGAGAATAAACATCGAGGAAGCTTATTTCCTTTTATCTGGATAAATTACTCTTCGGGGGATTCTACTCCTGGCTATGAATAGTTGGAAGCTCTTCCTGATTTCTATAGAAAAGAAATGATCTGAATATTGTCTTCAAGTACCTACTAGTTTTGACCACTGTTAGGGATTGTTGGTCAGACAATGATCTATATTGCACTCTACTTTATTGTCGAATTAGAAACTGGTTCGAATTGTGAACTGATTAAAGCCATCTGATCGACAACACTATTTTGAGATTGGGGAATAACTCATATATTGTTCAACCTTCAAAACCTTTGATCAGATCCCATATCCGATGTTTGTACGACTTCATTCTTATGTTCTTCATAGCCACTTGCCCATAGACCTTTCCCACAACTAACTCCGAGTCTCTGAATTCTTGCATTCTCTTTACACCCATTCATTCTACAAGAATCAGACCATGAACCAAGGCTTCATATTCTACATCATTATTCGAGCAAGAGAATTGAAAAATGAAAATCCTTGAGGGTCTTTGATCTTGTTTGGGACACTAATTAGACACCCTCTCTAGAACCGACCTTGCATTTTGTGCCATCGAAGTATAGGGTCCATAGATAGTTTTCACCCAGATAATCATATTCCTCTCGATCCTTTATCAATTTTGGAAAGGCTTGATCATCATCAAAAATCACATAGGTTCCTAGTCTCATTGCGTGAAAGTTGCTGAATCGGTCAGAATCGATGGATTGGTTGAGGACCTCCTCTTCAGGAGTCCAATCACTCTTATGTTTTTCATCTTCCAACATATCTATACAATAGCTCTCCCTTTGTGAAAAGGAGGTATGTGCTACTTCAAAACATAGGACTGCATTGTCTGCTATGTATTCTAGATGCAAAGATTCAGAAAAGATTTTCATCTTCACCCCATGCTTGGTCCTCAATATTAGGTGGGACCAATCAAGTACCAAATACCCACCAAGCTTTGTGGTGAAATCTCTTGAGAGACACATCTCGAAGACTAGGGGAATATTTATCACCACTACTTCTTGTGAGACCATTTGGCTTAGACATTAGAAGAGGGTTAAAGATAGATCTTTAATGTGCCTAATGGTTGGAACTTTCTTCTCATCCAATTGCATGATTCCCTTCTTAAGGTTTTCATACCTAAGTTTCAGAGCATTGGACACTTGCTTTGGCATGACCATTGTAATAGCTCCCGAATCAATCATATTATTATGAAAAAGTTTATCTCCCACAGTGAGTGTTAAAAAGAAAGGCATGGGATTTGGCTTGCTTACCTCTTTCTCTTTGCATTATCCACATCATTCACAATAGCTATGGGTTTTGGAGCTTGAGGTTTTGACACGAGACTTTTATCTTTACTTTGATCGCACAACGAAGTAGCATCCATCTGCGGTACTTGTTCTTCCAGGTTCTTTAATGCTTCCTGAAGCAACATCTTTTGTTCGGGAATGGTTATGACATCCCATAGAGATATGTTAGTAGGAACCTTCTTCAATTGTTCTACCACATTGAGCACTCTAAATGGATGGACCTTGGGCTTAAATGGTGGTATCTCTCTCGTCTTCAGAGGGAAATGATCCTTCATGAATGAGTTTGGTATCTTGTCCATCTCCTTCTCTAGCAACAATGGAGTTTACAACTACTGAGTAAGTTGGCCCATGGCCTACGGAGCCTGCTTTTCTTACAATGATGGTTGATGTGGCTGAGGACATGATAGAGCTTTTAATACGTATTCTCCTGTGAGCCTTCTTTTAGATCTTTTATTGTAGTTTGACTACACTTGTGGGGCACTAGTCATTCTGAGCTTCATTCATGAATATATCTTCTTCCTCCATCCATGAAAAATAGTGCTTGGTTGGGCACAATATCCAGCTCTTTCTCTAAAGAAATTCCTTGCATTTGCACTCTAAAACAAGCATTTTCCATCTCAGGGGACTCATATTCTTCTACATTCGGGAGTGCACCCTTGTTTCTTTGTTTTGCTATCTTTTGTTGCATGTTTCCCCTTGGACAATTTTGGGGCATGTGACTATCACTACATGGGAAGCACCATACATTCTCATCTTCTACCTAGTTGTTCTGATATGGGATTAACTCTTTACTATGGTTGTCCTTAACTACTCGTAGCAACGTAGTGACCATGACTATCTGGTTTGGGGATGCTATTTGTTGACTTCCTCCTCTTAAGGGTCCTTGGTACGTGTTTTGTTGATAGGATGATCTTCCCCCTTTATAGGTCTAAGTGTCTTGCTTCAGAGGGGCCACTTGCTATTGTTTGATGAGAACCAACTCGTTAGTGAAAGATCACATGGTATTCTTTATATTGTTGATGTCCACTACTATAGAGGTAGAGGCCAATGTGCTTGGCTGCATGAAGGGGTACACATACATGGATTGTGGCATGGACGATGTCACCACTTGTGTAGCTGAAGTTCTTGTAGTAGCTTCTTCCTAAGGACCACCAAAGATATCTATAGATACAAGCATTGGAGGTCATGAAGGAAGCTTTCCAGCATCGATCAAACTATTTTTCACACACACAACTAACTCGTATTCTTCAAGTAAGATATCCCCTCCCAGGGAGGTTATCATCACTGCGATGTCTAAATTGAATGCCTTCAGGTAGAACATGAATTCCATCATAGCCGGAGGTCGGGTAGTCACAAAAATTCTTTGCCAGGTTTTGTGGAACTTGGTGTTGAAATCGCTCATGGCCTCTTGTGGGGATCTTTTGATGGTGATCAATTGATGTAGCAATGAAGAGCGATCTCCCTTCTCTAAGAAGCATTCAAAATACCTTTCTCAAAGTTGATCCCAAGAGCGGATAGAACCAGAAGCCAAAGATCAATACCAATCTTGAGCTTTTCCTTTGAAAGAGGCAACTAAGAGCCTAAGAGCAATATTTTCCTCTGCTATGTTATGTACCTTGCATACCTCCACTATATCTTGGAGGTGTTTAGAGGGGGTTTTGAAGTCTTCTCCAAAAAAAATTGGAATAGCCTTGAGGGGGCCACACATCTGGGGGTGTAGGTGGTTGTAGCAGACTACCACTATTCCAGGTAATGAAATTTATAGGAGTAGAGGCAACTATGTGAGAAATGGAGAACAAATTCCTATGAATTGGATAACTGGTATTCTAATTTGGAATGCTCACCCCCAGGTGGGGTAGATAAGGCTCTAAATTCTGGGCTCTCATTTCTCACTCTATTACTCCTTACAGGTGATAAAGAACCAGTAAGTCTTCTTATCCTAGATGATGAGGTAGGTAACTGGGAGTATTGGAAATGAACTCTTGAAGATGCTCTTGTTTAGATTCTAGGTATGAAACTTCCAACTTCTTTCCTTGTCCCAATTTAAGAAATATTTTAGACTTCTAATTAGACATTCAAAAACCTCAGGTCCCACCAAGTGTGCAAGAAAAAGAACTATTGATCATCAAAGCTTGTGCCTCTTCAACAACCTTATGGGAAATTCAGCGAGTGGGGGACCAATTTGCACCTCACTGAATACCTCTGGGATTTTTATAAAAAGCTGACTTTTCTTTGAGTTAAACTGGAGAAAAGGGTAGAAGAAAATGTAAGAATAAAATAGGAAAATGGCAATGCGCTAAAGGTTTTACAATATTTTAAATCTAATTCCTTTTCTATGAATGATATATAAGACACAGAACACCACAACCCCTCATTGTTGGGAAGAGAATGAATAACAAAGGCTAAATACAAGCATAGTGTAGTCTTTTAAATATCCCCATAGGTAGTGTTCATTAAGGTCCGATCAAGCATAAAATTTTCCAAGGTTAAGAGAAAAATATTCAAAAATTGCATAGACCCTTCCTCTTGTTATAACATAATATGAAGAAATAATAACCCTCGAAGAAACTAAAAAATTTCAACAGACATAATCCAATTTTCACAAGTTATTATCATACCACATAAGCCTACAACATGGAAATCAACTACTCAAACTATTTGAATCAATCTTAACATAGTGTTTCATTCTAAACGAAAGCATAAAGAAGGAAAATTGACAAAAGGCCATAACATGCACAGTTTCAAAGATTTCTTCTAAATATTTCATGCTTAAATATCAAATGAACTTAAAAACAAAGGTCAGATGCCAATCCAATAATAGTTTGAGTAAAAACAATATAACATGCCAGAAAACAACAATGTTCTGCCATTTACTTCTGAAAATATATCTATCTTCTAAGGAAAACTAAGAGAATTTTTTTTTTGAGAAAATAAAACTCGAACACTCCAACTGCAACTCTTTTTTTTTGGCACTGAATTTTTTTTCCCTCGGTCACCGCCTCCCATTTATAGTTGAAAAGAGAGAGAACCACTATCATATCCTAGAAGTAAATGCTGCTAAATGCCAACATTTGATAGCTCATGATTTGATCTTAGATCTCTTGTTAGGTCGCGACAATATTTTCTCATTAATTCTCAACTACCTCATTTATGTCATTTTAGATATTTAGAAAAGATTGCTTTCTGAAAGCAATTAGATCCTAGAAAATAGCCTGGTAGAAATCTGGTTGACCAATCATGTAGCTCAGTGGCACCGACTAAAAGTTTCCATCCTGAAAATAAGGAAGACCCAACATTCTCCAAAAAAATCCAAAAGAGATCACTTCTAAAAGCTTAAACTACTTGTAGTGAAGAGATGACGTGTTGAGTGGGCAGGAATTCTCAGGTTTAAGAAAATTTACCCTAAGAAAATCTCTGTTGAGCTGACACGTGTCCTAGCCTTCTTCTGAAAGGAAGACAATAATCAAAAGCCATGCAACCACCACATGGCACATTACACACCTTTTGAAAACATTTTTTCTTTGAGCGTATACATATCCCGAAGCCCAAAACACATAAAAGTCAAAAAATAAAAAAATGATTAAGGAAAAAATTCTTTACAATAGACATAAACTTGCTCAAAACACCCACATGTAGGTAGTGTTGATTAAGGTCTGATCAAGGATAAAATTTTCCAAGGTTAACGGAAAAACATTTAGAAATTGCATAGATGCTTCCTCTTGTTATAGCATAATATGTTTCCCTTAAAGAAATTGAAAAATTTCAACATACATAGTCCAATTTCCACAAGTTATTATCATACCACATATGCCTACAACATGGAAATCAACTACTCAAACTATTTGAATCAAGCTTAATATATAGTGTTTCATTCTAAATGAAAGCATAAGGAAGGAAACTTGACAAAGGCCATAACGTGTGCAGTCTTAAAGATTTCTTCTAAATAATTCATGCTTAAATATCAAATGAACTTAAAAAAAAAGGTCGGATGCCAATCTCATAATAGTTTGAGTAAAAACAATATAACATGCCAAAGAACAACAAGTTTCTACCAATTACTTTTGAAAATATATCTATCTTCTAAGGAAAACTAAAAGAAATTTTGTTCTGAGAAAAGAAAACTTGAACACTCCAACTGGAACTCTTTTTTTTTGGAATTAAAAAAATATTTTTCCCTTAGTCGCCATCTCCCATTTATAGTTGAAAAGAGAGAGAACTGCTGCCACATCCCAAAAGTAAATACTTCTAGATGCCAGCATTTGATAGCTCATGATCCAATCTTATATCTCTTGTTAGGTTAAGACAATATTTTCTCATTAATTCTCAACCACCTCATTTATGTCATTTTAGATATTTATCAAAGATCACTATCTAAAAGCAATCAAATCCTAGAAAATAGTCTAGCATAAATCTGGTTGACCAATCACGTACCTCAGTGGAATCGACTCAAAGTTTCTATCCTAGAAAAAAGGAAGACCTAACATGCTCTGAAAAACTCCAAAAGAGATCACTTGTAAAAGTGAAAACTGCTTGTAGCAAAGAGATGATGTATTGAGCGGGTGAGGATTCTCAGGTTTAAGAAAATTTCCCTTGAGAAAATCTCCACCGAGATGACATGTGTCTTGGCCTTCTTCCATAAGGAAGACGATAATCAAAAGCCGTGCAACCACCACATTGTACATTGTGCGCATTTCAGAAACATTTTTTCTTTGAGTGCAGACATATCCCGAAGCAAAAAACACATAAAAGCCAAAAATTAAAAAATGATTAAGGAAAAATTGCTTTATAGCTAGACATAAACTTGCTCAAAACACCCACAACTTGGGTTATATCTAGTCTAATGCAAACCATTGCATACAACAAACTACGAATGACACTAGCATAAGAAAAAAATCTCTTCAAAATCATCATCAAAATTGGGACACATGTCTAAACTCAATTTAGTACCAACCAGAAATAGAATATTTACTAGTTTATAGTCATGCATACTAAACATCTACAAAATAGTATCAACATACTTAATCTAACTTTACCAAAGCTTTTTGTGAACCCAGTCTGTACTAATCTCCATCCCAAGGATATATTTTGTAGCCCCCAAATACTTCATATCAAATGTGCTAAAAAGTTGCTCATCTTAATTTCCAAAATCATCACCTTGTTGTTACCCATAAACATGTCATCAACATACAAGATAATGATTAATATTTGATCAACAATAACTGTAATGTAAACACACTGATCCTCCTCACTTGACTAACAAAACCCAAATTCAATGTAACAGAATCAAACTTCTGGTACCACATCTTGGGTAATTGTTTCAAACCATATAAAGATCTCTTTAACCTACAAACCAAGTGTTGTTTTCCTTTCACAACAAAACCATCAAGCTATCACATATAATTTTCTTCCTCAAGATCCCCACGCAAGAAATAAACTTTAACAACCATTTTCTCTATTTCAAAATCATAAGCAATAACAATAGATAATAGGAATCTAATATAAGTTAACTTAACAATAGAAGAGGAAATTTTACCGAAATCAACTCCCTCTCTCTAAGAGTGGCCCTTGGCCACCAATCTGGAATCGTACCACTCTAACTAACCATATGCATTAAAATTCCTTTTAAATACCCACTTGCAAATAATGAGTTTGCTTCCTTTGAGAAAACTCACAAGATCCTAGGTATCACAACTATCTAAAGTCATCATCTCCTGCTACATTGCCTACTTCCAAGACTCACTTTTTTTTGAAGAAAGAGCCTCCTTGTAGGATTTAGGTTCATCATCAGTACTCAACAAAGAAAATACACATCGGTAATTAGATGGGCTATACCTATCAACTAGATTTTGTTGTCTTCTGGATCTTCTCAAGGTATGACTAAGGGGCTCTTGCTACTCTTCTTATTCTATATGCTCATCCTATACATCATCTAAACTCTCTAAACCCTCTTCTTCTTCTCAATCCTCTAATCCATCTAGTTGTTCTTCCACATGTGCATCTTCCTACTTTTCAATATTTTTCTCAAAGTGCACTATTTTTGTCTTATCTTTCTCCTTTGGTTGTTCTTCACCCAAGCAAGCTCTAAACTCCCTAGAAATCACATCTCTAAAGAAAATCATTTTTTTGGGTTAGAGGATACCAAAGATTATAAACTTTTACATTTTCACTGTGGAGTATGTGGACCAAGTTGTGACACAAAAATGACTCTTAAGATGCCACATTTTTTCTGAAGTTAGCAAAGTCTGATGTTCACAAGAAAATGAAGATAGTTACACTCAAAATTTGAAGATGCAAAAACATCAAGAGTTATAGTTCTTTGAATCTACTTTCTAAACTACTATTTGTTTTGAAAATAATGAAGATTAAGCATTTTAAAAGGGGGGCCACACAAAGTGGTCCGTTTTTGATAAAAAATAGCATAGCATTTTTTGTGCCCCCCCTAAAAGTTTTTTTTTTTTTTTTAGAATTTCAAAAATTGCTTTGGTGAGACATTAGCTAACACCATTTAGTTTATGCTAGGTTTTTTGTTGAATTTTTTAATGAATATAATATTTTAATAATTTTTAAAATGGGAACATCCTAAAAAGATGAAATTTAAGTGTTCTCCCCCTTAGATTTTTTGAAAACTAATCAAAAATCAAAATTTTCAATACATGTAGAATGGAGTCTAGTTTCTAAAAATGTATTTTTTTCAAAATTTGATGAACAAGCAAAAATCTATACCCAAACTAGTACATGTTGGTTTTTGATAGAAAATGGAGGCAATAACAAGAGAAGTTATTGATGAAAACCTTAACATAATCAAAATGTAAAAAGTTATAAGGCTAGATAGATAAGAGAGCTTAATATCATCATTGTATTTTTGTAAATTTGCATTGAAACATGTGCAAACTTTATGGAGAGCATGACCAAAAATATGTGAAATTTTTTTACCCTTTCACAAACTCACATCATTGGCATGAAATGGTTGTCCAATCCTTTGGGTTGGATGCCTAAGGAAAAATCCAACCCTTTGGGTTGGTATTTCCCAATGTAATCAATTTGCAAGTGCCAAATTTGGTGCTCACCAAATGAAATACAACATTTGGCGAGCACCAAATGTAAATATTGAGTTTTAAGAATGCATTTTGTTGAAGTGTTTCTTTTTTCTTTTTATTTCTCTTTCTCTTTCTCTGCCAATGAAACTATATACATGAAATAAACATTTAAGTATAAGTTGACATTTACATATGGACATTTACTTTCTTATACTTTAAGTTATATCTCATATATATAGTTTCATGATGTTTTGAGAGTGGTTTTGGATCTCTTGGAGTTATAATGCAAAATTTATTTTTTGGAAGATCTTATAAATTTTTGAACTTAGTCAAATTTTAGTAATTGACATTTCAAATTTTAGTAATCAGGAGATCAAATTTTAATAATCAACAAGTTGTATCATCCTTCTCTCTCTCTATCTCACTCATTGTTCATTTGTTATGTTCTAGACCTCTGTCTCTCACTATCTTTATACCTTTATCTAACTCTCTCTCCCTTGAGCTCAAGAACTACCTCTCTACCTATCCATCTCTAGATCTCTCTATCTCATTCCCTCACTTCCTCCTTCCCTCTGCCTCTCTCTCTCCCCCTTCCCTCTCTAGTTATCTCTATATCACCTCTCTCTCTCTCTCTCTCTCTCCCTCCTTTCCTCTCTAATTTTCACTATCTCCCTCTCTCTCTCTCCTTCCCTATGTACTTCTCTCTGTTGTGTAGGAAAATGCATACCCTTGCATTTTCACACTTGTTTGGACCCACCTTTCTTTATTTATCCCTATTTATGTCTTAATTGGTCCTATTTTGCATCCAAAAGCCTAATTAATTATATAATTTTATGGATAATCTCGATAAACGTCAAAGGGGAAATGATAATATAATGATTCTGGTTGTGTGTCCCTAATTTTTGGGTCAAGACTAAGATGCCACCTAGGGTGTCTTTTTCCTCCAAAGGTCTTGGGACCTTGACTTCAAGTGTGCCTTAAATGGGCCCCTTTTTGGAGTTTGTGCCCCAAGTTTCATGCCTAGAGACTAAGATGCCACCTAGGGCATCTTAGTCCCCCTTAAGGTATTTTTGGGATTTAATTTCAAATCTTGGCGAGATTTTGCCTCCTTTAATTAATGTATTCACATGTCAGATTGTTATGGTGTAATTTTGGGATATTTGTTGAGAAGTTGTTGAGATTTAACATTGTTGTCATTGATGTGAAAACTTGGGATCTAGAAGGTTGTGCTTTAGATGATATACAAAAGTGATCTATCCTATGGTGTGCTTTGATGTTGAGTAGTGCAGATATTATCCTTGATTCAGATATGGTAGTACTTATTTTTGGAACATCCATGGAAGATAGTTAATAAATAATAATGAAGACTAATCTTTTGATATTGGCTATTGTGCTCAAAGCTTATTTCGGGTATCCTTGCTATCCAGAGATTCATGTAGCATGCTACAAGTTTTGGTATGTCTAATTTTGTTTCTCTGGTTGGTACTAAAATTGATGAAAGTCAAGATTTGGTCTTGGTTATGGCATTCCCATCGGCTCCAAAATATATTTCATGTAATTCAAAGCTTGCTATCTTTTGGTAATTTTTCTATCTTATGTATGACCTATTTGTGGGTCCCTTGGTAATGTGGTAAAAATATCTTTATGCACGACCTATCTTTTGGGTTTGGCGCTAGTGTACCAAGCCTCATTGAATATTTCAAGGTTGTTCTTTAAAGCCAACATGTTTTGCTAGGCTCACTTATTTTGTTATATGGGTACATATATATATTGAACAACTCTTTGGTTCCGAACAAGAAATAGTAATGTGTGTGAACAAAGGAAAAGGATGCAAAGGATTATGTGACAAGAAATGGAGAAGGAAGCTAAAGGCAAGTGACAGGAAGAAGTAATTTGAATTTCAGAGGTTGTGCAAGGAAGGTGGGTAGAAGATTCTTGACCGGATATTCTATAGAAAGATATTGTGCTCTAAACTAGAACTGACTTCATGCATATGTAGATGCAGCTTCATCAGTTCATGTTTTGTTAGTGAAAATATTTTGTAAGCAAGTGTTTTAGTTAGGTAGTGACCCCACCGACAGTGAGCCTTACCTATATAGTGAGCTTTTTGGCAGTGAGCCCTTTGTAAAAATTACCTTAACCGGTGTCACCTTAACTAGTGTTCTATAATAGATAATTAGAATTCTCTGTGGTTTTTCCCATCTTGCATTTCCATGTAAATTCTGGTGTTCATTGTGCATGGTGTTGTTATGTGCTTTCATGTTCATATCTGTTTGATTTAATCTTGCTCCAAATTAGTTAAAGTGAAGAAAATTGTTTTCGGATAACTGATTCACCCCCCCTCTCAGTTATCCAGACTATTCAACAATTAGTATTAGAGCCTGGTCCCTTGTAGATAAAGCTTAACAACTTGAGGGAGATCTTGATAGTTTGTACAGATGGTAGGAGATTATTACTTTGATGAAGAATTGAAGAAATTTTTAGATGATATGGAAAGAACAGAATCTGGAAATGAAGAATTGAAAGAAAATATCAAGGAGGAAAATGCCTATATCTCAAAGCTAAGGGAGAAAATCTAGAAATTTAAAGATAGACATAAAGAGGTCAACTAGGAATTAAAGGATTCAAAGGAAAGTATTGTGGATTTAAATCTACGATTGGATGAATGTAAGAAGACTGAAGAAAATCTCAAAGATACTATCAAACATAAAATGGATGAATGTAAGAAGATTGAAGAAAATATCAAACAAAAATCAGAAGAGAATGAGAAGTTAGATCAAGAGTTAAAAAGGCTTAAATCAGAAGCAAGAGTATATGAAAGTAGCATAATTTTGGATCAACTCTTGTCCCTACAGAAATGTCACAAGGATAAGGGAGGACTTGGCTTCTTAGATGAAAGCTCAAATTAGAATACTAAGGGTAAAGACAAAGTAGTTGAAGCTGAAGCAAGATCTGTTGTAACAAGCTAGGTCCAAAACTCTAGAACACCTACAAAAAGACCTCTGGTTAGACAACCAAATGCTCAAAGGTACTTATTGTTTAATGGCTATCATTTTCTATACAAAAATTTTGGACATAAGTTTGTAGAGTGTAGAAGCAAGAAGGAACCAAGTACTCAATGCTTTAACTGTCACAAGTTTGGTCATAAAGCAAGTCATTGCAGAAGTGAATTATCTAATCTAGCTAGAAGGAATGGAATGAATAATCTCTTTCATGGTTATTGCTATTTATGCCATGGTTATGGTCACAAAGCTAATCAGTGTAGATCTAGGGTTCACTCAGTTAAGTTAGGACAAAGATGTTACAAGTGTAGTGAACCCAGACATTATGCTAACACTTGTAGATATGTTGCTCCAAAAAAGTCTGAAAATAAAAAGAAGGCTATAGAATCAAATGAATCTAAGAAGAAGACAGTCATGGTTTGGAAGAAAAAGGAAATGAGTGTGGGGAGCTCTTCTATGGTACTAGATCTCAGTAGAAGCTCTTCTAGAATCTGAGCCAACTGCCTTGGCTTAGGGGGAGTTTTGCGATACATATCTTGTCAGTTCTCCCTCTTCGAAGTAATATTGATATGTTTTCGACATGACTAAGTTTGATCCGGTTGGTGATGTATGATGAAGCTTAATCTAGTTGATTGAAAAGTGAATTACTATTGATAGAATCATCAATGTAAGTTTTTGGTGGTGAAATCATTATAAGTAGTTAAGGATAAAAGGTGGAGTTACAAATCATTTCTCATAGTTTGCAAAGAATGAGAAGAGGTTTCACTGAGTGATAAAAGGATTGAAGCAGCTAAGTGCGACAATGGAATCCATGTTGGTTGATAGTGAATCTAGTGGCAGTATTCCACTAAGGCTGAAGGGAGTAGAGTTGAATGAATTCGATCGTCGAAAGATGAAGGAAATGGAACCAGGGTTGAATACTAATGAATTGAAAAATGTAAGTGCCCTGGGTATGGATTTATGGGGAGAATTTCCCTATATTTCTGACAAAGAGTCTATCTTGTTCCTGTTGAGTTGATTCAAGGATGACAAAATCATTTTGGACAAACCTTATCCAATCACTAAGGAAGCCATTTAAGTTATCAGTGGATTGTGCAGTGTTGGTGATCTCCCTAGGAAGAAGATAGTGAAATACAAAGACATGGAGGAAATTATTGGTATCGATAGAGACCCTTGAGCTCTACTGATAAATACCATTTCCGATCCTATAGTAAGGTATGTTTCTTATGGTATCACTTATAAAATCTATTTCCAAAATTGTGAAGGTTCTACATTGGCTATTGTTGTGTATCTTGCACATAAGATGGTGGAGGAAAATAAATAGTTTGACCTGTGTAGCCTAATAATGGAAAACCTAATTGATAATGCCATAATGTCTTTGGTTAAGAGTTATCCCTTCTAGTTTGGGTCTCTGCTCATATGTTTAGTATTTTACTTTTTGAGTTCACTACCATTAAAGGAGAATGTTAAGTGGAAGTTTGACATCCCTGTCAAAAAGAAAGTTTACATATATTTGGAATGTATGGAAGATAAAGAAAGTGCATGAAAATTTTATTTATCATCCTTCTAGATGAATTTGTGCTCTGATGTGATAGTGTCTAGTGCTATGCCTATCAATCAGTTTTAGGAGGGTTCCTCCTCCGGTAAGAAAGAATTAGAGGTTGTCATTGGTGGTTCCCATCCATAACCTAAAAGGAGGAAAATTATCACAAAGGATGCCATCACTATCTTAGAATAGAAGGAGAAGGAAGAAGAGTCTCTGCCTAGATCTAACTCTTTAGATCTAGATGAAGTTCGTTTAGTGTTGGATGAAGGTGATATGAAAAATATTGGTGAAATAAGAGAATGCATTAAGGAGATGTATGACATCTACATGTACTATCTCTAGTGGCCTACTACTGTTGATAATTTTAGGAGTAGAATTGAAGCTATTGAATTTGAACTAAATGATATTGGAAAGTGTTTTGACTTATTCAAAAATAAAGATGGAAAAAAAAGAATAAGAGTTGGTGAGTTGCAAGATGAGTTATTGTCTACTCAGAGACAAAGGAAAGATTTGGTTAAAACTTTCTGGTTGGTCAAAGAAATTGTTGAGGTCTAGTTGGATCATCTCTCTGGATTGTGAACCTCAATGCCTATCTTCAGACTGGTCATCGTCATTTAAGTTGTTGGCTCTATTGGATAGTATGTGTGCCACTATGACTTCTTTTGTGCAAGCTTGGAAGAGGATTCTTCCAACTGTGAGAGAAAGGTACAAGAAAATTATTTCATGTGAAGAGTATTATTTTTACTTGATTTCTTGAATGTTCTTATTTAGCCCTTTTCCTTTGATGGAGAAAAGGGGTAGAAAATGAAGAGAAAAAAAGAAGAAGAGGAATTGAATTTATTGACAAAGGGGGAGTGCTTGGAGTCTTTTGTTTGCAGTTTTTGTGCTTTTGAGTTTTTGTTGTTTTGGCATCAATTCCAAAGGGGGAGATGGCTGAGAAGTCATTGAGATGATTTAGCATTGTTGTCATTGATGTCAAAAATTGGGATTTGAAAGGTTGTGCTCTAGATGATATACAAAAATGATCTATCCTATTGTGTGCTTTGATGTTGAGCAGTGTGGATATTATCCTTGATCTAGATATGGCAATACTTTTTGGGACATCCATGTAAAATAGTTAATGCAGAATAATAAGACTAATCTTTTGATATTGGCTGCTGTACTCAAAGCTTATTCTGGGTATCATTGCTATCTGGACATTCATATAGCATGTTACAAGTTTTGGTATGTCTAATTGTGTTTCTTTAGTTGGTACTGAAATTGATGGAAATCAAGATTTGGTCTTGGTTGTGGCATTCCCATTGGCTCTAGAATATATTTCATGTAATTCAAAGTTTTCTATAATATTTTGGTAATTATGCTATCTTATGTATGACCTATTAATGGGTCCCTTGGTAACGTGGTAAGAAGATCTTTATGTGCGACCTATCTTTTGGGTTTGGCGCTAGCATGCCAAGCCTTAATGAATATTTCAAGGTTGTTCTTCAAAGCTGACATGTTTTGCTAGGATGAATTATTTTGTTCTACAGGTACCTATATATAATGAACAAATATTTGGTTTCAAAAAAGTAGTAGTGTGCGCGAATAGAGGAAAAGGGTGTGAAGGATTATGCGACAAGAAACATAGAAGGAAGCTGAAGGAAAGTGACAAGAAGATGTAATATAAATTGTAGAGGTTGTTCAAGGAAGATGGGAAAAATATTCTTGACCGGATCTTCTACAGAAAGATATTGTGCTCTAAACCAGAATCGACTTCATGCACATGTAGATGCAACTTCATCAATTCATGTTTTGTTAGTGAGACTATTTTGTAATCAAGTGTTTTAGTAGGCAATGAGACCATCGATAGTGAGCCTTATGTGTAGTGAGCATTTTGGTAGTGACCCCTTTGTAAAAATCACCTTAACTGGTGTCACCTTAACCAATGTTCTATAATTGAGAATTAGCATTCTCTGTGGTTTTTCCCATCTTAGGTTTCCACGTAAATTCTGGTGTTCATAGTGCATGGTGTTGTTATGTGATTTCATTTTCATATCTTTTTTATTATTATCTGATTGATTTAAGCTTGCTTCGAATTAGTTAAAGTGAAGAAAATTGTTTTAGGATAACTGATTCACCCCTCTCTTAGTTATCTAAACTATTCAACAATATTAAGCATGGATAAGTATAAATACAAGATTCCTTTCTCTCATTTTCATATCTAAGCAACCTAAGCACTCTAAGCATCCAATCATTCAAGTATTCAAGCATTCAAGAGCAATTTATCAAGCATTTGGAGCCATCATCAAGATTCAAGCATCATATCAAGGATATTGTGGCATCATGTTTGTTATTGTGCTAACAATTGTGATGTAGGGTTTATGATTCAAGCAAGTGTTTCATCCTGATGGAACCTTCAAAGTTTTCAAATTTTGAGTTTCGATGATGAAAAAAGTTGATCTACATACTCAGAAGTGCCTCTAAAAAACTTGCCCCAGTGACCTACTTTGGAGGGTCATAATTTGGAGCTAGTTGAATTTCATGCCAAATCCCTTGGTGAGTGTATTCAGTTGATATATATGAATATGAATATCAATTTTTAGCTTTTGATGATGATTTTTGACAAAGTTTTGAAAAGCAAAGCTAGAGGGTTCTAGGACTATTTTGTTGTTTGTGAACTTTCAATTTTGCAAAGTGGTCTCCTGTTCGAATTAATATTTCATAGCTAGGTGATCATCATGACAAAAAGATTGATTATTTGAATTCCCCCCACATTCATATGCTCCTTGGTCCAGTTTTAGAGCCTCAAGATCAAATTTGATTTTTTTACCAGATCAGAAGCAAATGTAGTTTGTTTAGTTTTTACATTTGCATTTCTAGAATGTTTCAAAGAGGTCAACATTGACCCTTAATATCTTGTGATGAATGATGGTTCAAGGAAATCCCTCTTGCACACATAATTAGTGGACCCAAATTACCTAGTGTGTCTAGTGGCAGTTCCCCAAGAGACGATTTGGTATTTTTTTGAAGTGGCAACTTGGTGAGCCCTAGCTAGTTTCTAATAGGTTCAATTATAGAAAATTTTGACTGAGCTACTTTGACATTGGATTTCTTACACCTCATGATATTTTTTTCTAAGCTTCTTGTTTCACTACATTCTTGGGTCAAATTACTACATGCCTATGCATTTTCATGACTTCAGGAGGTCATTTGAGTAGTTTCCTAGGGCAATTTCAGAGGCCACTTGACCTGTTTTGAATACAGTACAAAGTGCCTGAAAATGGATTTTCATGGCTACCCACTTCAAATTTTTCACCTAAGATGCATATGTAAGTAGCCTTAGATCAATTCAAAGTTAAATTTGTTCCAAAAAACCTTTTTTTAGCCGGGCCCACATGGGGACCTGACATGCTTTGCACAGTTGTAAAATTGTAAGTGTTGCATTATGGAGATCACTTCAAGTACATTGATTTGAATGGGTCAACATATGAAAGGGTGCAAAATCATAATTTTCTTCAAGGTTTTAAATGCAATCAAGGTTTTTTTGACATAAAGAGATTCATGAGAGATTCAACATACTCTTTGTTTGCTAGATTCTTAGATGCCTTCTTACAGATCCCTAATGGTTGCAACCCTAAAGAAGATATATACATTAACTTGTTTATTGAAATATATAAATTAGATTTGTGTTCATTACCAAAGGAATTTAGGCCTCAAATCCCTAATTAGGTATGTAAAAGGATATGGAGTTCTATCATCAATTGAAATAAGGTGATGTTTCACTTGAGTTTCCATGAGACAAAGTCATAGGACTATTTAATCTTGCTTAGTTGTTTGAAAAACTACATGATATTGAAAAAGTAAATCTTTTACATAGGCTTATATGTTAGGGTTTCCTAAAAATATGATTTCATATTCTCAAGATGGATTGGGGATGCATTCGAGGTGGATAAAAACATGTCAGATCCTTTATGTATGCTTGGTGACATGGAATTGCAAAAAAATGATCGTTTGAAGGAAAATGAAACATTGAAAGTGACAATGTGAATTAGATGTGAAGGGTTCTAATGTTGAAAATTTCACTTGAGTGTTGGCATATTTTGTAACCTTCCACCATGAAGGGAGTCCAAGGAACATGGGAGCCAGTTTGAAAAGGCTCAAGAGCTGTAATATGAATCAATGTTAGACATGATGTATGAGAAGATGATACAAAACCCCCTCAATAAGATTTGGAAAACATTATTGATGCCGTTACCAATTTACATGATAAAAATAAGAAACTAGTAAGGGGGCTTGATCTCAGAGCATGGAGATCCATTAAACATGACTTCACATTGTGAAAAGGCTTGGGAACTATAGTGTAAAGTGTGGAAGCAATAAACAAAGAAAAGAAGCTGCTGCTAATTTCTTTATACTTCTTGATTTAGGGTGAATTAGCTCATGTTTACTTTCCACAAAGATTTTTGGTGCCTGTAGTGAGAACATTTGAAAGAATTCAATGTAGTGTTGCATTTTAGGATGGTTAGTGAACTATTTATAATGTATTGACACCAATAGGAATTGATAAGATGTGAATGGATAGTCACTGTGCCAGCTGAAAGGAAACAATTAGATATTGTAAAGGAAATTTTTACATAGGATCAAGATGTTGCAACAAGAAACATCATTGTTTAAATACTTTGTGAATGCGAGTCCAATGCATAGAGCATTCTGCACCTGCAAGTGTAAATGTATCAAAATTGTTTGAGGAAATTCTCAGTCAACGCAAAAAATAGGAGGTAACCTATCTTGGGGTGGCTAAAGCACTGCATTGTAAGGGATATTTGTTTGATGCCCAGTGAAAAGAAAGCATGGAAATAATTAAGGATGCACCAAGAAAGTTAGATGCAAAGAGATATTACTGAAATGTGGAAACATTTTGAAGTTTCTCACACCATGAGAATATGCATCCAAAGAATGAGGCTACCATCGTACAAGTTGAACAATGTAAATTTGATATTGCAAAGGGAGCTTTTACATAGGTGTGAGAATCCACTGCAAAAAAATCTATGTTTTGATGCCTTGTGCGTGGGTGAATCCAATATAAGTTTCATTTGTGCAAAGGAAATGTTTGTGCCTCTAATGAAAATGTATCAAAATTGTTTGTGGAAATTCTATCTTGGCACTAAAAACTGATGTACATTTTGCTCAAGCATCTTATGATCAAAACATCAGCAAGCAAGAGAACCAACAAGCAACAAAAAAATATAATATGAATAATTCATTTATCAACTTTTTCACTTGGGTATTTGACTCATTTTGTAGTTCTTACATGAGAAGGGGACCGATCCAAAGAATGTGGCAGCCAATCTTGAAGGGGTTTCAATAAGAAGAAGATTAGAAGGAGATTGGCATTTCCTATTGACTGCCATAAATGTTTTCTTGCGACCATTATCAAAGAGGAGTTGTAGAAATGAGTTAGAGAAAATTGCAAAGGAGCTCAACAAGCATTCCCCATCAACCCATGAAGAGAAGGGGTGGCATCACTAAGGAGCTGTGAGGGCATAGGGATTGGTTTCTCCAAAGAAATATTTTAAGTTTTTAAAAAATATTTTGTTTTGTTGTTTTGTGGTTTCCCCATGAGCCCAAGCAAATTTTGGATGCCGTCATCAAGAGCAGCAGGGGAATGGGCATTGGAAGGAAGGGCTTTGTGGGCCCATGCAAAGGTATTAAGAGGATTAATTAATGTCTCTTTTGGTGATAAGTTAAAAAATATTGCCCGATGTTTTAATTTTTAAAGGCTTCCATTCCACTTTTTAAAAGGTAGATTTTGAATATGAGGTAAAAAAATAAAAAGAACGGGTAAGACTCATTTTTTCCCAATAAAATATTCTTTTAATTTTTTTACCATTTTATGGGCTCTAGTGAAAAATGCAGAAGATAGGGGAATGGGTAAATATCTTATTTTCCTAGGAATGAATTAAAATTTTCCACTTTTCAAGGGAAAGATATTTTAAACATAAAGTGAAGGTGAATGGAGTACGGGTGAAAGTTTTGCTTGCTAGATAGTGTGATTTTTTAAAAATATTTCCCTTTTTTAATTGCCAATATTTTAAAGTATGATGTGCAAAGTAAAAAGGCATGAGAAAATATTTTATAAAGTGAATAAAGTATTCACTATGTAACACAAAGGTCATTATTTTCTAGAAAATAAAAGTGAACTACACAGGGCAAAACAAAGGTAGAGAAATAAAATGGGCTTTCACAGAGGAGCAAATATTTTCTGTTGCAGAATAAAATATGGGATAAGTGAACATTTGTCACAATGAAACAATAAATTTGCAGCTCAAGAAAATCAAATGGAGTGAAGGTTTTCATAGTCAAGGTAGATTTTAGAGTGAAGGAATTTGTTAATGGAAAACAAATATTTTCAACGAAAGGGCATAAAGAATGAAGAAGCTCATCATGAAGGGAATATTTTCTGTTAGAGGGTAAGCGAATGCAAGATGCATGAATCTAGAAGTAGGTTGAAGATTCTTCATGAGCTGGAGGTTAATGTGATAATATAAAATGGTCATGTCTATAATCACGGCAATTAATTAAATATTTAATATTTAATTAATTTTCTAAAGTCCTCTACATATGATTAAATTTAATTAATTTAATTATATTGTTCATTCATCTTATTCTTCTTCCATAATTAAATAAATTTATTTTATTTAATTATTTTCATATGTCCACTTAATTAATTAAATAAATACATTTTATTTATTTAAATTAATTATCACTGTTTGAATTTAAATTAAATCTTTTGATTTAATTAAATTTAAATATCCTTTTCTTCTATTTTAATTTCTTCTTCTAATTAATTAAATGCTTCATTTAATTAATTTCATAAAAGTGATTTAATTAAATAAAATCTTATTTAATTAAAGAATCTTGTGCTTTCTTTCCAAATCACAATTAGGTATTTTCAATTGTGCAATCTTCTCATATCATAATTAAATATTTTATTTAATTATGAGATCTTTTTGCTTTTTTCAATAAAACCTGATTAAAGCTTTATTCTTATCACCAACTTTCTTCTGCTTTTAAAAGCTTAATTAAATATTTTATTTAATTAAGAAAAGTTGAATGTCCTCCACAAATAAATAATTGATTTTTTTAATTAATTATTTATCAGCTTTAAATCTTTCTTTTATTCTTTTAAAGAAAGATGATTTCTTATCTTCTCTTCTTTTTTTCCTCTTTCATAATAAAATAGAAAAATCTTGTTTTTAGGTTTCTTCTATTTTCTCTTCAGTTTCATCTTTCTTCAACCATTCGATCTGCCAGGAATTATCACAACCGTTAAACAAGACAGCCAATCAAAATCATTCGAAAAACTCTATAAATACCTGTGTGAATCCAAGCATTGGTAATAGGCAATTAATTAGAGTTCATGCACTTAATTCATGTAGAGTTCATTTATCATAGCATCATGTTTATTTCAAGCTTCTTAGTTCAAATCATTATCATAGTTTAATCTTGCATCTACATCATATCAAAATCTCGTTATTTAGGAATACAGTTTGTTGAGCCTAGCCTACAATCTGAGAACACAAAGCTGGAATCGACAAAAACACTAAAGATAGAGGACAATATGACACTTTGGAAGGAGCCATTCGCATAAGAGTTTGTTTTGTTTATTTGTTTCCTTTGATTTAATGTTATATTGGTGTGTTTGAATAACTGTTTCAATTCATTTACACATTCATATTTTCATTCACCACATTAAATGGCGCCCACCGTGGGGCCTATGCCCCCATTTTAGACTTCCTTCTTGCAGGTTTTTCTTGCAAGTTTTCTGAACATCCGAAAATGCATCTGGAAGATCTAAATTTTTTTCTTTTTGCAGGTATTTCGGCACATTTAAAGACTGTTTCGGTGCATCTAGGAAATAGAGTGGCGCATACGTGCATTTCTACAATGCATCTAGGGGTTTAGATACCACATATAGGTTTTTTTAGCACATTCAAATATGTTTCAGAAAAATTAAAAAAAAAAATTGCATGTAGATTAGCGCATCTAGGTTATGTTTTCGCGCATCTGGGTAACAGAGTGGCGCATTTGGTTTCTGTTATTGCGCATTTAGATTTTTGATATTGCGCATTTAGATTTCTGATATTGCCCATTTGGGTACTATTATTGCGCATCCGTGTTCTGTTCGCGCACATCTAAGCAACAAACTTGCGCATTTGGGTTCTGTTCTCGCGCATTTGAGTGACAGAGTTGCGCATCTGGATTGTAACAAGGATTCTGAGTCTGATGCCTTCCACAGACAGAATTTTTTTCTTTCTTTCTTGTTGGATTTAAAATGAATCAATCTAGGGTAGTCACCACACCTTTGTCATGCAGTTAAAATGAACCCCATGTCTGTTATGAAGCAAAATATTCACTTAGATTAAATCACTTTTGATTTTGGTGCATCTAAAATGAACTTGTCTACTCTTCTTGACTGTGCTTGAAAGTGGTAGGTGATTATGCTCTCACCCTGTGCAAACTAGGTGATCAGAAAACCAGACCCACTTTTCCCTATGTAACCTTGACTTGATAATCGAAGTATCCTCTCCCCTTGCACACTTGTGCGATCCTGGGTGCAAGAGAAATGGTTATTGACTCTAGAAATTGGGCCTACCTAGGGATTTCATCACCCCAACGCGACTCAAACTAGCAATGGAGCTAAAGCCAAGCTACCCCCAACCGGTATATAAATGTAAATCTTAAGGGAAAACCTAAGGTTGCTTGTGCGGATGTGTCATACGGATGGAGTTGTACTCCCTTAAACCCTGTTGAGCTTAACCTCTTCAGGCTGGAGTGCCACCTTAATGGTGATTAATCTCTTGCCCCATGTATGGCCACTCGAACGGGGGTCCGAACTAAATACCATTGTTTAGAAAGCCAAAAACCTTCTATCTGCTAGTCCAGCACCAGTCGGTGTGAAGCCTTCCACACTTTCGCAGTTT
Source organism: Sequoia sempervirens (assembly GCA_007258455.2). NCBI lineage: Eukaryota > Viridiplantae > Streptophyta > Pinopsida > Cupressales > Cupressaceae > Sequoia > Sequoia sempervirens. The sequence goes on along the minus strand of VDFB02353493.1, from coordinate 20,935,623 downwards.
GTAGTAGAGGTGATCAACTCGCCATGGGAGTTTCATGGGGGTTGGAAGCTTGGTTGGCCTGAGAAGAGAGTGCACTATAAGGGGGAGCCCGTGCAGCCAAGCTTCTGGATTCACACGCTATTGATATGCGGTTGGGGAAACCCACGTGGAGTCTAGCGGATATTGTCCTGGCCTAACCTAGGATGTGCTTGTCTTATTCTGTGCTTGGTTACAATCAACTTAAATCACACTATTTTCTATGCTTTCAAAAACATTAATTCAGATAAAGGATCATCCAAAAATAAACATGAAAATTTTTAGCTGAAACTGGTCAAAAACTGTCTTTAGAAAACTGTTTTAGCGCATCTAGGAAAAACTGCAGCGCATTTAAACTCTGTTCTGGCGCATTTGTGCTCTGTTTCGACGCATATAAGGTATTCTGCTGCGCATCTAAGGTATTTTGTAGCGCATCTGACTCTTTCTACAACGCATATACCTCTTTCTGCAGCGCATATAGGAAACAGAATAGCACTTTTAGGTTTTTGTCAAAATTGGTACACAGACCTGAATCTCTGAGATTTCTCTCCCATGTTGAGAAAGTGGAAATCAACCAAGTTCACCAAGAAATCAGTCTTCAATAGGATCAAGAAGCCCAAAAATAACTTAAGTTACAAAAAGACTTTGGATCACAGAGAATTCTTGTACAAGAGTCAGGACGTCCTACTCCATTATCGCACATTCCTTCATAGGTACCAAGACTACATTAGAGGATTCACCGACGATTACGTTGTAGAACCTTTGGCTACCCAAGCTTATTATCAAAGATTAACATTGTCTCAACATCACAATCTTAAACAACCTCTTGAGTTTGAGAATATACCACAACCTTCAATTGAATATTCAACGCATCCTAGTCAAATCCTTCAGTGACCTTTGATCATATCCAAGGATTCCTTACATATGCCTATTTTTACAAGATCTCAACAGAACAAACTAGGAGAAACATCTCAACAAGACACTCCCCCCCACAACATTCAAGAAGAAGGTGAACGTGATAGTCCTCTTTTTAGTGTGAGTCACAACCCTCTTTTCAGTAACGACAATATGGCTGATAAAGAGGAAAATTCATTTCACAAGAACAAAGGCATGAACAAAACTCTCGTAGATAGTGAAGATGACCAAGAAGAAGGATTTAACCTTAGGGAGGCTGAACAAGACCCCAAGTTTCTTAAAGTCCTTGAAAAAATTCTACAATGTGACAAAGAAAAATATTTTCTCTTCTTAGCTGATCAAGGAGCTAAATTGCCTATAGATTTCGATACTGAGAAATTAAAAAGCAAAGAAGAAGAAACATCCCCATCTGATCTAGCTATTTTTAAACAAGAGTTTAAAGTACTCCAAGGAACAGTCAAAGAATTACAAGGGGGAACCACAACCAAGAAATACACTTTGGATGACATATGTCCTTATCCTTTTGATAGAAGTCTCAACATGATTCCATTTCCTAAACACTGTGAAATTCCCAAATTTGATCATTACAATGGGAAATCAGACCCAATCGACCACGTCAGAGACTTTCAAAACATGACATTAGAATTTGCCCATGAGGATACTTATTTACTACGATTATTTCCTCGAAGCCTTGGAGTTAACTCTATGGAATGTTAATCTAAGATTACACCTCCTGTTCAAACATTCGAGGAACTGATCAATCTGTTCATAACACAATACGCCTACAACATTCAACTCCAAATCACCATGATTGATCTTTGCAAAGTTGCGCAAAAACCTGGAGAACCTTTCACTACCTTTCTTCAAAGATGGAGGAGAATGTTTGCTAGGTACCCACGGCATGTCCCTGAAAAGGAAAAAATGGTTACTTTCATCAATAGCCTCAACTCAAAAATGAGCTATCGCTTAAATCTACATTGTCCATCTTCCTTTGAGAAATTGATTGAGGATGCCATCACCATTGAAAGTGCATTGGTCAAAAGAGGGACAATAAAAATTAACAGGGACAATCCTAGCTCATCTAACCATTACAACAATCAAGACAAGTCTAAATTTTGGACCCGCAACAAGAACATCGTAAACGATGGTGTTGTAGATGCAAATCATATCACGACTAGGCCATTTGTCCTGAGCACTCCTCGTAACAATAATTACAACAATGTCAATTCAGTCGCGAATCTAGGAAACAATCATCCCCCTTCAACGAACAACAATCAGGGGACTGTCAACAACCAAAACTATCGGGGAAACAACAACAACACTTTAGGGAATACCTCAAACACAAACCCACAACGCTTTCCATTCTTCTCCAATAGAAGAAATTTTACTCCACTAGGACAATCCTTGGAATCTGCTTTCAAAGAGGTTATGGAAAAGAATGTCCTTACGTTACCACCACAACGCAATTATGAACCTAGTGTAAAACCTCCATCATGGAATGAGTCCTATTTCTGTGACTACCATAGGTGCAGAGGTCATCGTACAAACAACTTTCAAGCTTTGAAACATGCTATTCAAGACCTAATTGACAAGGGCATTATCACAGTAGAAGGACAACATAAATCCAACGAAGATCACCAAGCATTTTGCAATCCTCTACCAAATTATCAAAAAGGAGAGTTTTCTGACAAAAATGTGAACCAAATTGATGAAAATGTAATCTGTCACCTCTATACAGATGACGAGCGAGTCAACATTATAAAAATCAAGGAGAAAGTAGACAATGGACAAGTGAATGTCACAACGAGAGCACAAGCTAAAGTTGTCTTGAAGGGCACCTCTTCAAAATCCACTGAGACCTTCCCTCAACATCAATATGACTCAGTTAGCCAACTTCAAAAAACTCTGGCTCAAATCTCCATTTTAGAACTCCTGAAGATCTCCCCTGCACATAAGGAAATTTTAGACAAATCCCTTTTTGAAACAACTATATCCACAGATTTGGATGTGAACTGATTTCAAGCCATGGTAGGACATTTGTCCTCACCTACATGTCTCTCATTTTCAGACAAAGACGATGTTTCCATGACTCATCCCCACAATTCATCATTATACTTAGAGGTCATGATCCATAAGTTCCGTGTTAAACGTGTTCTAATAGATGCAGGGGCTGGTCTAAACATATGTACCTTGAAGGTGGTTCAAGCATTAGGATTTGCAGAAGACTCCATTGATCCTAGAAGGAAGATTACTCTAAAAGCCTATGATGATGAGGAGAGAACGTCAAAAGTTCTAATCATGCTACCAATCAGAGTGGGACCTGTTATCAAAAATACCTTTTGTCAAGTTTTAGACCGGGATCTTGCGTACAACATCTTGTTGGGTCGTCCTTGGATCCATGAAATGCAAGCTGTTCCGTCCACTAACCATCAATGTCTTAAGTTTCCATATGATGGACAGGAAATCACTATACCAGCTGATAATTCAAACACCCAAACTTGTGCCAATGTCAAAGCTCATCAGGATACTTTGGTTCCAAATAATCGAGAAGCACTTGCTAATACTTCTCCTAAGCATGATACACAAATCAGTCAATTAGCCAAAAGCTTTGACAAGAAACTACAGTTCAAGGAAAGTGGAGTTGGGGAATATTCCTTTTGTCTTGCTAATCTACCTACATCTCCTCAATCACATGGACAACCTTCTATTGCACAACAACAGATATCAGTAGCATCAACATCAACACAAATACAAACAGAGCCAATTACTAAGTTCAATGGATAGTTTATCAAAGAAAAATTCCCCATGGGAGATCCTGAGGATACAACAATTCTGGATTGGCTCTATAAGGATGAAGAGGAAACAGTTCTAAATGTCACCTTACCAATAGATCAATATGGAAAGGGATATTCCATCATGCAAAAGATGGGCTATGACAATGGTCCTCTTGGAAAAAGAAAAGAAGGCGTAGTTGAGCCTATCCATCTTCCAGGGCTTGCTGCATATGATAAAACTAGACTAGGCTATGACGCTACCTCATCTAAACAATCACAAGGTAATGTTTTTACACTGCAAGAAGGTTTCGATAAGAAAGAGACATGTTTGGCATCAATCCTGAATTTCATAGAAAATAATTCTGATACCGATTCTGCTGAATATGAATGGGATACCATCCATAATGATGAATTTTGGAGGGACAAAGAAGTAGATGTCATACACAAGTATACGCCCACTTTAATCAAAGGAGAAGGTTTAGGATCCCAACCACAAGAATCTGAACCACAACGCAACTATGAGTCTAGTGATACTGAGTCAGATTTTAACGAACAAGACTATCAGGAGAATAGTACCATCATTGACCTACCTCATACCAGTTCTACCAATAGCTGCAATGTGACCTAACCATAAGCGATTTCAAAATGGCCAAATGGCGTGTTACGCTGTCCACCACGATCTCATTGGTAGGATCTAACCAAACCTATTGATATACCTATTTTTCCAAATGACAAAGCTATCATAAACTTCCTCTCTACCGATGATGTAAATGATTGTTCCACTAGCGATTTTCGGTATGAAGTATTTAATCAGGAGAGTGTCAAGTCTCTTAGCTACAAAAATGAAAATAAAGAAAAATGATCTAGTGGTGAAAACCAGAAACTGGCAGTACTAGATCAAACAAAAGATAAAATAAAGAGCGTATCGGATGGTGAAAACCTTTTTAAGGCAACAAATGATGGGACTCTTAACACTCTCCTAGAGCACTATCATGAGAGATCGCCCATCTTGATCGAGCCCGCAAAGGAAATCAATATTGAAACTATAGATAATCCAAGGATTCTACAGGTAGCTGAATCAATGACAGATAAAGAAATCCCAGAGTTCATGAACTTTCTCAACAAAAATCAAGTTAATTTTGCTTGGTCATATGTAGAGATGTCGGGGCGCTGATCACGATCTGCAATGCATCTTGTCCTATCAAACCGGGGAGTTAAACCGGTAAAGAGAGCAAAACTCGGAAAGATAATAAGATATAATGGCCGGCACCTCTTGGTTAGGGAAAATTTCGAAAGCTCACGTCGCGAGGGCACGCCAGAATCAGTACCTATAATAGAATGGATATACAACTATTATTACCCGATAGCAAAGCGGATAAGCACGATGTTAGAGTACGCGATTTTAGAGATCTTAAAGCTTGCCCAAAAGGATGACTTTTCGGCTTAAGAACATCGAGCATAAGTTGGTTACAATTTTACTTCATGTATTCATTAATGGATGGTTTCTCTGAATTTACAACCAAATCAAAGATTGCAGAGACCAAGAGAAAATAAACGCCGCGCGTGGTGACATCCGTTGGAATGTCATGCCTTTCAGCTTAAAGAATGCTGGAGCTACTTATCAAAGAGCTATGACTACGATCTTTCATGACATGATGCACACATTCATGGAAGATTATGTAGATGACATATTGGCAAAATCATACACCAGAGAAGGACACTTGGAAATACTGTTAAAAATATTTACTAGATTGGAAAAATTCAAAGTTCGCATAAATCCTAAGAAATGTGTTTTTGGGGTCACATCCGGGAAGCTGTTAGGATATATTGTTTCAGAAAAGGGAATTGAAGTAGATCCTGCTAAAGTTCAGGCAATCATGAAGATGCCTCCTCCAAAGAACATTAGTCAATTGAGATCATTACAAGGGCGACTTCAGTCCATCAGAAGATTCATTGCACAATTGGCTGACAAAAGTCTACCATTCACACATCTCCTACATAAGAATGTTCCTTTTAGATGGGATGACAAATGTGAAATGGCATTTCAACAAATCAAGCAGTACCTGATGAACCCACGAGTTCTAGTACCACCAAATCTAGACAAACCATTGATCCTATATATTGCTGCAACCGAGACATCCTTGGGGGCATTATTAGCACAAGAAGACCATGAAGGGAAAGAACGTGCAATCTATTACATTAGCAGAACACTGACAAGTCATGAACTTAACTACACTTTTATTGAGAAGGCTTGTTTAGCAGTAGTCTTTGCTTCACAGAAATTGTGACATTACATGCTAACTCATACAATCAATCTTGTTTCAAAAATTGATCCACTCAAGTATCTACTAAGTAAAGCATCGCTAACAGGAAGGTTAGCAAAATGGGTCATGATTTTGAGTGAGTTTGACATCCACTATGTTGATCGCAAAGCAATCAAAGGACAAGTTATTGCCGATCAATTAGCAGACGCTCCTCTACAAACAGAGCACCCCTTACACATTGAGTTTCCAGATGCTGATGTTTTTACGGCAGACTCTAAGCAGCTATGGTCCTTATACTTCGATGGTTCTTCTACTCAACATGGATCGGGGGTGGGCATCCTCTTTGTCACCCCTCAAGGACATACCATTCCTCGATCATATAGGCTAATGTTTCCATGCACCAATAACATAGCCGAATATGAAGCACTCATCACTGGATTAAAGACAGCATTGGAATGGAGGATTACCGAGCTACAAGTTTATGGTGACTCACAGTTAGTCATTAACCAAATCAATGATGATTATCAGACTAAGGATGACAAGTTGTTGCCATACAAGAAGATGATTGATGACTTCAAAAAGTACTTTGTAAACATTCAGTTCACACAAATTCCAAGGATTGACAACAAAGCGGCTGACGCTATGGCTACGATCGCCTCATTGGTACAACTCCCAGAAAAATAGACTTGCTATGAATTTATGGTGGAACAATTATTTACACCTACCTATGACACACCTGAAAGCCAAATTATTTGCCACTTGGTAGGATCCGATTCACCCTAGTATGGTAAGATTTATGCCTACCTAAAAGATGACACTTTACCGCCTGACTTATCCCGCAACCAAAAACGTAACTTTATTCGACAATCCTCTCGATATACCCTTATCTCTGATATCCTTTACCGCCGTGGTCTTGATGGTACTTTACTCCGATGTCTTGAACGTGATGAATCCAACAAAGCTTTACAAGAAGTTCATGGGGGCATTTGTGGTACTCATTCGAGTGGACTAACCTTATCCAAGAAATTGATTAGAATGGGTTACTACTGGCCTACAATGGAGAGGGAATCATTCACTTTTGTTAAAACATGCTCAAAATGTCAGATTCATGGGAATCTTATTCATACTCCTGCACAAGAACTTCACTCATTCACACCAACCTGGCCATTTTCTCAATGGGGGTTAGATCTAGTAGGGAAAATTCATCCCTCCTCAAATGGGCATAAGTTCATCATCATAGCGATCGAATATTTCACTAAATGGATTGAGGCAGTACCTCTCTCTAAAGTCACTAGAAAACATATTTCATCCTTCATACCAAATTACATTATTTGTCGATATGGTATTCCCAATGCTATCATTACAGATAATGGTTGACCTTTCAAGAACTAGGATGTTGATGAACTTTGCGAAAAATTTCATATTCATCACAGATATTCAACGCCTTACTATCCGCAAGGGAATGGCCAAGCAGAGGCCTCCAACAAGACTATACTAAAGATTTTGAAGAAGACTGTCAATGACTCAGGGAAGGATTGGCATGTTCAGCTCAATCCTGCCTTGTGGGCCTACAGAACTAGTGTCCGAACGCCAATAGGAGCAACACCTTTTGCCCTTGTCTATGGAGCAGAAGCCATATTGCCTTTAGAAGTTGAAATACCTTCACTAAGAGTATCACTGAAAGGTCTCATAACATATGATGAATACAGAGTTTCCTGACTACAAGAGTTAGAACTTCTAGATGAAAAGAGACAAAGAGTAGCTGACCATTTAAAAGCATACCAATAGATGATGTCTCACAGCTATAATCACAAAGTAAAGCCACATACCTTTCATGTGGGGGATCTAGTTCTGAAAGAGAACCCATGAAATCAACAAGACCGAGAAAAGAAAGGAAAGTTTGAACCAAATTGGCTAGGCCCTTACGTGGTTATTGCAGTCTACGGTTCGGGAGCATACAAGTTATCAACGCCAGAAGGAGACCTGTTTGATGAACCTATCAACAGTATGCATCTTAAGAAATATTATGTTTGAGTCAGCAAAAGTCCTGAAGAAATCCAAAACAGCAGAAAAAGTCCTGAAGAAATCCAAAAACAACAGAAAAAGTCTTGAAGAAATCCAAAAACAGCAGAAAAAGTCCTAAAGAAATCCGAAAACAGCAGAAAAAGTCCTGAAGAAATCCAAAAACAACAGAAAAAGTCCTGAAGAAATCCAAAAACAGCAGAAAAAGTCCTGAAGAAATCCAAAAATAGTAGAAAAAGTCCTGAAGAAATCCAAAAACAGCAGAAAAAGTCTTGAAGAAATATAAAAAAATCAAAACAATGTCATAGGGTGAAAACCTGGCAAACAGGCAGTCTATTGACAGGAAAAATACAAAAAAATAAAAAATATATGTCATAGGGTGAAAACCTGGCAAACAGGTAGTCTATTGACAAAAAAAAATAAAAAATAAAAAAGAAATCAGAAAAATGCAATAAACACAGATAATGAAAATCTGGCAAATAGATGCTATCTGTACCTCTCCATCTATTAGTTCCTATTTTGCACTTTACCTTTTCAGCTTTCCTTTTTTTTCCGCATCTTGTTTCGCATCTTAGGGTCATAAATTGCATCATCCTGCCGCCATTTGCCCAGAGTAATAGAACGTCTTACCATGGCTTGACTATTGTACATATTCCTTTCCGCAAGTTGTGTCAATAAACGGGGCAAAAACTCAACTGGGGGCACTTAACTTTCAGAGCATACCCAAAATAGCTATACTATGTCCTAGGATCTGATCATACGAACAAACAATCAACTCACTTGAAACATCATTTGATCATCGAGCCTTCTTAGGAAACACTTTTCAGCAGATACCATATCATTGTCTATTGGATGATCCAAAAAATCTGAATAATGTATGAAATAACAGTATTACATGTTTGACCAAAAGTTGTTTGATTTTTGATATCATTACTTTGGAGCACACTCAAGGATGTACTGAACTAGAGTGGCAAGGAATGAGAATGATTTTTCTTTGTCTGCTGTCTTGAGATTAACAGTCAATCTGATGCAAATATGTCACAAGACATGACGACCAAAGCAATATCATCGATGACAGTTCCACATTTGCATCAGAAGGGTGGTTACTCTTTGTCTGTTTATGCAAGAAATGCTCCGGTCATCTCGGTTCAATTATACCTCGATGCTTGTGTTCGCTTGCTATATCAAAAATCATGAAAGTTGTACTCTGGTCATCATTGGTGCTAACTTCCCCTCTGATGCTTGTACATACTTCCAACATTTTAAAATATTCTATGATGATTCAAAAAGGCTTGAAATAGGCTCAACAAACTGGTTAATTTCATTTAGTTGCATATTTATTAGATCATTGTATATATCTGCATATTGGATTCACATCAGTGTTTTGAAAGGCTGAATGAAGGCATCAACAGTTGTCGTATAGTTTTGAGCTTTTTGTGGAGGACATTTGGACATTTCATTCATTCCATCCATTCATTTTTATCATTTATCATTTATCATCTTTATCATTATCATCATCATTCTCATTCATTGCATTCATTCAGTTTTATCATTTCTCATTTTCACTTCATTTTTATCATTCTCGTTTATCATTTCATTCTCATTTAGCATTCATCTTTTCATTATCATTTGTCATTATCATTTATCATTACCATATCATTTATTATTCATTCCATCACTATCATTTACCATTAATGTTATCATTCCCATTTCTTATTTTATCATTTTATCATTTTATCATTATAATCTCATATCATATCATTAATATTCTCATTTATCATTTTCATTTTTATCATCATCATTGTCATTATCATTTCTCCATTTTATCATTCTCATCTATCCTCATTCATTGATTATCTTTATCATTACCATATCGTTTATTATTCATTATCATTTTTATCATTTATCATTTACCCTTTTATCATTATCATTATCATTTTATCATCTATTATTTATCCTTTATTATCATTCATTATCATTTTCATCTTATCATTCATTCACTTTACCATTTTCATTTTATCATTTATCATTCATCGTATCATTTATCATTTATCATTTCATCATCGTCATGCTCATTTTATCATTATCATTTTCATTTTATCATTATCATCATCATTCTCATATATCATTATCATTTTTTTATCATCATTTTCATTTTACCATTATCCTCATTCTTTTCGTTATCCTTTCATTCATTATCATTTATCATTTATCCATTTTATCATTATCATCTATTTATTCATTATCTTTATCATTACCATATCATTTAATATTCATTATCACTCCATCAATATCATTTACCATTATCGTTATCATTACCATTCTCATTTATCATTTAATCATTTTATCATATCCTTTCATTACCATTCTCATTTTCATTTTAGTATCATCACATTACCATTTCCATTACATCAACATTACTAAAACATATCATTTATCTTTTCACCACTATCATTATTCATATCACATTCATTATCTATCATATTGCGATGCATTTCATACATTGAAAAATTCAAAAATCAACATCTCACATGTATATATCTCAAAACCATTGCATTCACATCACATCACTAGATCATCCTGCATCATAACGATTAGTCCACAAAACAATAATAGCAACATATCAAAATCCATCTGATATCATACATGCATACAAGTAACATCCATATCACATCACAAAAGGCATGAACATATCATCATCAAAAATATCGCCGCTGCATATCATCACTCATCAAAATAATACAAGTGTCCAATGTCCAATGAAACTAAAAAGTTCAAAGCATAATACATAATACATGATCAAAACTCAATATACATGATAAATCAGTCCCACACGGCTAACTAGTGGATGCCCCTGAAGGAGCTGGTCCGGAAGGAGGCGACCTGCCACTCGTACCTGCATCAGGATCCCGTCGAGGCCCTGTAACCTCTCTGCCATGTGTCGATGTTTGGGATCGGGTCCTAGTCCTACTGTGAGATCTGGGATAAGGCTCTCGCCGCTCGGGAGGGCATAGCTCCTCGTAGCGAACTCTGTAATACTCTACCTCTCTGGCTGCCTCAAATCCCTCTGTAATGGCCTCCCACAATGAAGTACACTCTATGGTACCCATCAGTCTCTGTGCCACACCCTCGGCCTCCAGTGCTCGCCGTCTAAAGGCATCCCTCTCTGCCACCAACTATGCCACCTGGGAATCAGGGGCAGGTACCTGTGCCTGTGCCTGAGCCTGTGCCTATGCCTGTGGCTGTGTCTGTGCCTGTAACTGCACTATAATACTCTGAGCCTACGCTAGCTGACTCTATAGCTGTGCCTACTGTCCCTGAAAGGTTTGCACCTGACCCTGCAAGGCATCTATCTGTGCCTGCTACGACGAGGATGACACCCTAATCATTGTCCATGGTCGGCCACCGGATCTGGCCTGCCGAGGAATCGGTGCTCTACCTAGGCTGTCCAACCTCTCCTATCTCCCCTCATCTCCATCATCCCCTCCATCATCCCCGTCATCTGAGCTGTCCTCCTCCTCCCCATCTCCACTCTCCTCACTCTCCTCTCCCTCCTCCTCCTCTCCTCTGCCCATAGCCTGCTCCCCACCAGCCACATCCCCCTGTATCCCTGCTCCTGGTGGTGGTGCTATCCTGATAGCCCGTGGCACATCTGGCACTGTAAACCGTGGAAATGGATGCGTATGGAAATACTATGCATAATCATCCGTCATCCCTACATCTTGTACCTCTGGCCTGTCTACCCATACCTCGAGCTGTAAAGTGGAATACTCTGTATATGCTACCTGATATGCAATGCATGGTCCCCATCCTACATCCCCCTTGCGCTGCCCATAATGAGCAATGCCCTGGGGCATCCCTTGGGTGAATCCAAACTACCACAGGACCCGTAATGCCAGAAATATCTCAATAATAAAGGGCATCCGCCCTATCAGATATTGTGGTCGACACATAAATGACATCTCTAAATGATCTATCACCCATGCCTCACAATCTGTGTAAGGTCTCCATATCACTGCATCGACATCATCCAAAACCCGTTGCCAGTACTCTACCTTGCCCAGCCTCTGCTGGACAACTACGCCAGAATATGCATATACATAGGGCCGCCCTGCAGGTCTAGCTCTTGTGCATAGTGGTCTCATGACTACTATGTGCTCCCACGCCCAGATCTATAGTAATGTCACTCCACTCGCCAGGCTCATCGATCCTTTGTAGACAATCCGATGGAGATCGTGGTACATGTCAGCCAAGACACAGCTCCCCCAGGCAAATCTCCGTGGCTGTGTAATCATCCACTCCAACATCCTCCCCCAACCAACTATGAATCCCTTAGACTGATGGTCTGGTCCAAGGAAACCTCCGACAAATGCAGCCAACACAGCAACTAGTGCAGGATACCTGCTAAAATCCTCCCAATCTACCCAGTAACCATATATGCCTGGATCGCCACATATCCGCTGAAGCGCCGCAGTACCACCAATCTCCTTGTGGTCGTAAACCACAAGGGCAATAACAATTGGAATCCCAAGAATCTGATACACATCCGCCGGTGTCACACTCATCTCACCCGTCGGCAGGTGGAAGGTGTTATGCTCTGAGTGCCATCTCTTTGCCAAAGCAGTCAATAACCCCCTGTTGGCCCGAATACCTCACGGCATGGCCAACAACGGTCCCAATCCACAATCTGCTATTAGTTGTAGCTCAGCAAGAGTAAGCTCTCCTATCCGCTCCCAACATAGTGGGAACCGCTCTCTAACCTGGAGGCTTTTAAAAGCCTCCTATTTTGTTCGACCATAACAAAAAAAAACACATCAATCAGACCCATATCACATGATCTATCTATCCAACAAAACATATCAACGACCCATATCAAGTGTTACATCAATCTATTAGCATGTCAAATCAATCTACTCTATCATCATTTACTATTTATTTTTTTCAGGAAAGCAAATTTATCAAACATCTACTCTTTGTTTTTCAATCGCGAGAAGCAAAGTTATCAAATTCAAATCCCTCAATCAATCATTTTACTCTTTGTTGTTCGTCACAAAATTATCAGCTATCTACTCTTTGTTTTCTATTGTGGAAGCAAAGTTATCAGTTTCTCTATCATATTTTCTATCCTATCAGCATGATGGTCCTACAATTTATCTATCTATTGACTAGGGAAGCAATTTTAATCATCATTTTTCATCACACAAGCGTTCTGGGGACAATTTCCTACATGCGCAACTCTGTCGCCCATATACGCTAAAACCCATATGCGCTAATGTTTTTCTCATATGCGCTAAACTATTTCCTCGATGCGCTAAAACTCTAAATGTGCTACTCTATCTCGCGGATGCGCCACTCTAACTCCCATATGCGCAACTCTATCAATTTCTCCTAAATGCGCAATTTTGTGCCCTAGATGCGCTACTGAACCTATCTAGCCGATCTTGCCCTCGATGCGCTATTTTATCTATCGGATGCGCTAAAGGATCAATTTTGAACTATTCCTAAATGTGCTACGGAATTTCCTAAATGCGCTAAAGGATTTGTTGAATGTGCTAAAACTATTCCTAAATGCGCTAATACGTTCAAAAATATTTCACTCCGATTTAAAAACAAGGCAAAATCGATCTAAAATGCAAAATTTGACAACATAAATGGTTTGAATCACTCACCGGTGGTCCATACACTGCTGGTCTCTGGTATCATTGCGCTCGCTTGAATCTATGTCTATGCACTGGGATCTCCATCTCGCCAAGTCACTATCAGAGCTCAATTTTTACTGTAGCAGTAGGGTGAAAATGACACTTCATTTTACCCCTTTTACCTTATAAGGGTCTTTTTAGGGTGGGCATTAATGGCATTTTCCATTTTTCATCCTCTTTTTCACTGGGGCATCAGACACATTATCTATCGGGAGCTAAATCAATGTTTCCCTATCATTATCAACTTCTTCTTCCGTGATTTACCTCCCGAGGGGGCATCATTGACAATCAAAAATCAGAAACATATCAGGGGCAAAAATTTTATTTTTTATTTTTCTTTGAAGCAATGCGTTTCACACATCACTTCAAAGAGGGGCAAAATGTATACGCATAAAAATGGTCATGTCTATAATCCTGGCAATTAATTAAATATTTAATATTTAATTAATTTTTCTAAAGTCCTCTACATATGATTAAATTTAATTAATTTAATTATATTGTTCATTCATCTTATTCTTCTTCCATAATTAAATAAATTTATTTTATTTAATTATTTTCATATGTCCACTTAATTAATTAAATAAATACATTTTATTTATTTAAATTAATTATCACTGTTTGAATTTAAATTAAATCTTTTGATTTAATTAAATTTAAATATCCTTTTCTTCTATTTTAATTTCTTCTTCTAATTAATTAAATGCTTCATTTAATTAATTTCATAAAAGTGATTTAATTAAATAAAATCTTATTTAATTAAAGAATCTTGTGCTTTCTTTCCAAATCACAATTAGGTATTTTCAATTGTGCAATCTTCTCATATCATAATTAAATATTTTATTTAATTATGAGATCTTTTTGCTTTTTTCAATAAAACCTGATTAAAGCTTTATTCTTATCACCAACTTTCTTCTGCTTTTAAAAGCTTAATTAAATATTTTATTTAATTAAGAAAAGTTGAATGTCCTCCACAAATAAATAATTGATTTTTTTTAATTAATTATTTATCAGCTTTAAATCTTTCTTTTATTCTCTTAAAGAAAGATGATTTCTTATATTCTCTTCTTTTTTTCCTCTTTCATAATAAAATAGAAAAATCTTGTTTTTAGGTTTCTTCTATTTTCTCTTCAGTTTCATCTTTCTTCAACCATTCGATCTGCCAGGAATTATCACAACTGTTAAACAAGACAGCCAATCAAAATCATTTGAAAAACTCTGTAAATACCTGTGTGAATCCAAGCATTGATAATAGGAAATTAATTAGAGTTCATGCACTTAATTCATGTAGAGTTCATTTATCATAGCATCATGTTTATTTCAAGCTTCTTAGTTCAAATCATTATCATAGTTTAATCTTGCATCTACATTATATCAAAATCTCGTTCTTTAGGAAGACAGTTTGTTGAGCCTAGCCTACAATCTGAGAACACAAAGTTGGAATCGACAAAAACACTAAAGATAGAGGACAATATGATGCTTTCGAAGGAGCCGTTCGCATAAGAGTTTGTTTTGTTTATTTGTTTCCTTTGATTTAATGTTATATTGGTGTGTTTGAATAACTGTTTCAATTCATTTACGCATTCATATTTTCATACTCACAGAATCAGCTTCATACCTACTAATGGTATCTGCTTGAAATTTTCCTATACCAAGAAAGAAAAAAATTGTGCATTGATGCAGAGGGTATGGGAACTTTTGGAAAACAACACAATGATTTCAAAAATCTCAACAGTGCACTCTCAAACACCCTTAAAGAAATAAGGCTCAATGGCTCACTTACAACTTATATGCTTCCTTATGGACCTAAACCCTAGGAGTAATTTTGATAGACTCATACAAACTTGTCTTGAATGTTTACAAAGCCACAACCCTCTGTCTTAAGCAAAACTCTCTTTTTGTACCTTGACTAGGCTTCTAGCCCAACTAGGCCTCCAACAGTGAATTCTTGAATTTCTACTCAATGTTCCCAAAGGACCCTCCAAAATAATGATTGAACCAGATGTAGTTTATGATGATACATAACATACTACATTCTTGATGGCACTTGTTTTGGAGCACACCAATAAAAATCTGTTGTTTCCTCCAATTTAGGGCCTAATTAGCCCTCTTTTTCAAAGCAACCCCTCTCTAAACTCAACCCCTGACTATGAAACTTTCAACAGTCCCTTAAAATTTTCCCAAACCAAGGATTTTCAAGCTTTTAGTCTTCTATGACACCCTTCATATGCTCAAACACAAAACACTCACTAAATTGCCTCAAAACTAGGGCTTCTTGGATCTTGGCCTTCCAAACACTTCTAGATCCCTCTCTTTGACTTTTCACCATTAGATCAATATTATAAATCAATAAAAACTCAAAAACACACCCCTCATTAAGGCAGATCTCCTACTGCTAAACCTTAGCACCCATTTTCATGCACTTTTCCCTTTGACAACTTGGTGTACACCTTGATATTCCTCTTTCCTGCACATTATTTTTTCAAATCTATATGATACATATTAGGAATGATCCATTTCACAGGTCACAGCAGCATTTTACCTTCAAATGGATCAATCATCCATGAAAAACCTCAAAATTAGTGAAAAATATGCACTTTCTTGAGGACAATCAGCAATATAATACAAAGAAATGATTATTGTTGCTTTCAAGAGATTCAAATGACTTCAAAAAAAGTTGATACAAGTCCCTAAACCAACCTACTAAACAAATCTTCAATAGAAATCAATAAATCATCAAAAGAGCACAAGAAAAATGCAAGAAATTGCTATTTTTTTGCTTTTTCCTGTAGCAGTCTGTACAAAATCCATACCAGCAACCCAACCTCCATACAAATGACTTCTATGGCCTTGAATAACCTTTCCCCAACTTCTCAAACTTTTTTGGATTGATTAGTTTACATTAAAGTGATTAAAACATCAAAAACTACTTTCCCGCCCAATGTTGGATTTTGAAAATTTGAATTCTCCAACTTGAAATTTATTGAACCCCTATCAACTATAAAGATTCTAAACTATTACATGGAATTATTCAACCTTATTTGACTGAATTAAAACATAAAAACACCTATCTAGTCTCTTAGGACACCATTGGTCTATTTGTAATGCATTTTAGTCCTATGGTCCTTATCAGGACCCTTAGGACTTTTGACTCCTTTAACATTTTTATCCAATTCAAAAGCCATTATAGGCTTTAGGATGTTATAATTGATGCTCTAAGATGCTTGAAAAGTCTTCATGACCCTTGCATCCTCTTGTCTCTTGAAATATTTCTTGAAGTGCTTGGGTGCTCCTGCACCATGCATATCCTGCAATCAATGCATTTTCATCAAATTTATTTTGTATATGGGGCATTCTATCAAATAGTTTACATGCTTTTATCAATGCTCCCAAGGTTTGTGCATATGGAATCCTTCAACTAATTTATTATTATGAGAGGTTAAGCTACTGCGGTCAATATTAATTAAAGAGATCTTCACATCAAACTGCCTTTAACTTCTCTTTACTATCTTCTATATTTTATTTCCCATTAAATTGATATTAGCTAAAGAAGTACACTAGTGTAAAGATGTCGGGTCACAATTTCCTATAAGATTCAATCTTCTCTTGTGGTCATCACTCACAGTTAAATATCTTCTCGAATTTCCTGACAAAATTTGTACATATGGTTTACATTAATCAAATCTCCCCAAGATGATTCAGCAAGTTGCATGTTCTAAAATTTGAGGCACCTAAGTCAAAGCCACTAGTTATTACAGGCAGAGGTATAAATGTGCATTTCTTAGAGGTTTTTTTTTGTCAAATGATCGTGTGCTTTGTCTAGGATATTCTCATTAATACCATTGTTTTTCTTATTCATTTTTTTGTTTCTATCATTAAAGTTTGGTTGTGAAGAGTGGGAATGTCCTATCATTAATACTGTTGTTTTTATTGTTGTTTCTGTATTGATTGGTACTCTTATTAGGGAGATCTTATTTGTAGCGATATCTTTATGAAGAATATTTCTTTTTGTTCATCCATAATAACTGAGTGAAGTCATAGATAAACAACTACTAGTTGGAGATATGATCCATGAAATGCATAATTCAATGCCTTCATTAAATTCATGCTAGCTAGAAAATCATGGATCTTGTTGGATATTCATGCTAATATTTGTCTTTCTATTGCAAAATCGTACAAACAGAATTAAATATTACAAGATCCATTTATTGATGCTCCATTTATTAATCATTAGTCTTTTCATTTGAAATCATCCTATTGGTTGATTTTAATGCTTAAAACAAATTTAATTAGATGTCTTGATCCTCACATGATTTTTTTTATCTTATAGGAAAAAAGGAAAATGGAGGGATTTTCATTTACTCGAAGAAATCACAGTGTTGAAGCATTGGGAGCAATCCTTGAAGAATCTTGGAGTTAAAGAGGATTGAAGCCTTCAATTTTGAAGTTGACAAATCATTTTTAAATGCTTTAAAGGGCTTCCATTTCATGCTTTAATTTTCTATTTTAAATCAACTCACATCTTTTTGGGCTCTAGAAAGAACATTTCGATCTTTCCTACAAAGGGCTTAAAATTAATCTGAGGAAAAACTCACTAAATTTCGTTTGAGGCTTAACAATTGAACAAGGAAAATTTTCACATTTCCTTTGGTGCTTTAAAATGAATCAAAATCATTTCTTTTTGGACTTAAAAAGAACATGTGCTACTTTGTTTTCTGATTACTTACTCAAACTAACACCATTGAAAAGACGTATGCACTTCTCTCGCGCCTCATGGTGATCTTGAGAATCAAAAGAATTTTTGGTGGTTTTAGGTTGAGATAAAGTAATTGCCTCCACACTTCAATTTGGATCCTAAAATTGAACACATCTTGCGAGTGTGAGTGGAACATATTGCGTGTGTTCTCTCTTTGTTTCTCAAGAAAGATTGATTGAACTACGGATATGTTTGCTCACTTTTGTTTATCTTAAAGGTCCTGCCTTGTGGGAAAAATTACTCACCCAAGGGAAAAACCCAACCAGTAACAAACTAAATCCAATTGTATTTCTAGTTGGGATATAAAAGTGGGCACTGGAAAAAAAGCTAGTATCGTGTGGTTGGTCCCTATGAGAAGGGAAACAATGGTCTATCACCGCATGGGTCAATCTCCATGAATGGAAAGTCTGAATTAAAACCCTTGTTTAAAAAGGAAAAAATCCCTATCTATTTGTTGGTGTAAGAATAGTCGTTCTGAAGCCGCCCCACACTTTTACAGTTTTTAGTAGAAATGGAAAGTATGCCATGGTAGTTTCATGGGTATTGATGCTTGGTTGCCCCAAGAAGTGAGTGCTATGGAGGGGAGCCAGTGGGGTCAAGCATCTAACCATTTGCTAAAAATAAGCGTAGTTGGACTTGTCCAAGTGGGGACTCAACAAATACTATCTCAAATATACATAGGGTTGTGATTTTTCTTGAAATCAAAACACATTGCTCAATCAAAAACATTGGGAAACAAAAATTTAACATGAGCATCAAATCTCAAACCCTTTAGGAGAAGCAAATATCCTTGAACAAATTCACATGACCTTGCTTGCCCTCGGGATTCATATCCTTAGAGGTTCTTAGGCACTTGAATTTTATCTCAATTTGCTCCTACTAAAGTAAACATTTAGGTAACTCTTGCTTTGATTTACTCAATTTCGACATGATGCACTTTGTGGGATGAGAAGAAATTAAAACATTAGAAATCTAGTTTCAAAACCTAATCAGGAAGTGTTTGTGGTAAAATGAAGTCACTAAGAAAAGTTTAAAAAAAATTGGACCCCACACACATGTGCTTGGCATCTTTTGGTCATATGCAAATATTGGTCTTTTGGTTTTGAACTACTCTTAGAGAAAAGCATGTTCTTCAATATCTTGGTCTAGTAAACAAGGTTCTCCTTAGGGTCATTTAGGATCAAATCAAACACTTCATCCATCCCAAACATTTATCATCTCCATCAACCAAAAAAATTTGAAGCTTTGGAAACATCATTATCTAGACATGGGTGCATCCTTAAACCAAATCAAAACCATTTGTTTAGGTAGGTGTGTTTGGATGAATCCTTCCTCACACACTTAGTTAGATTATGACCTCTTTTGAACAAGTTCATCCTAAGATAACATCTAACATCCTATAGTTTACAAGTCCATTATCCAAATCAAACCAATCAAAATCAAATCCTAAAGTCTAGCATTGACCCAAATTTCCTAAACATTCAACACCCATATCATTCACCCATTTCATCCTTCATCTCATCATTGGTCCTAAAAATATTAGGGTTCACTTTTGCAACGAGGTCAAAAAAAAAGAGGAACATGGAATATAAACTTGATGCATACATCATGAGCGGTCTAAACCAACTGAACTATCAAAGCCTTACAATGTCGATTGAGTATCAAAACTCACATTTATACAATTTGTACATGGGGTAATTATCCCCTATAGACCTCAATGGTACAACAAATGTGAGTAGGCCCAGTCAAAAGTTTGGAACACCTTTCTTGATGGTAGATTTAAATCTAAGTCCAAACCTACAAATCTATCAACCAAACACTCAATGCATGAGTCTTACACAAAACAACATCATCAACACTTGGTAAACTTTGGGATAAATATTTTTTCAAATAATACAAATGTTGTTCAAAGTCCAAACAAGATGTTAATGACTCCATGTATTAATCCAAGTCAAGGTAACACCATGCAAAATAAAGGAAATGTGATTCCCAACCACAAAAATGGTCAATTTTAACCCATAATGCCAAATATAAACATCATCCCAAATCAGAACATTGTCCAAAATCAATTTGTCGATGATCCCATGCAAACAACACAAGTGTACATCCCAAATCTTCTTGAGCAAAAGCCAAATCAAGGGAGTCAAATTCAAAATCAAGATCAAATTTTGCTAGAGCAACTTGCTTCACATGCCAAACTAATTGAATTATTTCTCCAAGACACATCTTCACTCCAAAATTAATACACTCTTCCATTGGTTGAAACATGTCATAAAAGCATTGAGTTATGTCCATAACCACATCAAGAACAATATCTCCAATGTCAAGAAGTTAGATATCAAGATCAACCACATCAACAAATCCAACCCCCACATTTTCAAGATCAATCACCACATCTCTGAAATCAAACACCACAAGGTCAATTTAAAGTGCAAGTCTCACAGGGTAACAAACGAAAATACACACCACTTGGGAAACCAATTGAATTAGTCTTGCAATAATTGGTACAAGAAAATATCATCAAACTCCTCGTCTATGGGAACTATCAAGAACCCCTAGTTAAACCGCTAGGGTATAATGAGGAGCACCATTGTGATTTTCACAAAACAAAGGAACACAAAACATCAAGTTGTATTCGACTCAAAAATCTCATCCAAGACCTTATTGATCAAAAGATAATCACTATTGGGGATAATGATAGCATTGAAAATCTCTCCACCACAATTGTTGAAAACAATGATCAAGACCTATCTGTCAATGAGCACATTGAAGATGTTTCCACCTCATTTGATGACCAACTCATCATACATCAAGAGCCACTTTTTAGTGATCTATTTCAAGGAGTGTTAGAATTATTTGATCCCATTGACATAATCTATGATCCATCGACCAATGATCATATTGAAAAATTCTCTACATCGCCTTATGAGTTAGAGGACATATCTCAAAAAATTATTCCAAAGCATGATCAAAATATTTCACCAAGGTCTAGCAATGGTCCTTTCCAAGACATGTTGACCCCCTTTGACCTCATGGTTACAGATACTGAAGGAATCCTCAACTCAACACTTGATCCAAGTCCACTCAATGATCAATAGGATATTGAACCAATTACAATTCCTAATGATGATGTCCAAGAACCCTTTGTAAGAAATCCATCCTTTGAAACTAACCCATGTCAAGAACTTGATCCAAAGCATGTCAAAATCAATTTTGAAATCATTCAAGATCAAGAATTCATATCTCCAAGATAGTACAGTGATCTAATGGACACCCTCCTATCTATACAAGATGATCGTATCCACATAGCACATACTCCTCCATCTACCCATGAGATGCTTTCTTTGGATAGACACATAGATAATCTTCATTCAGAAAAAGATTCCTTTACTCCTGACATTATTACACAAAAAGAGCAGGTTATTGATTCCTACAATCAAACTGAGTTGTCAGCATCAGGATCAGATATATCCCAAATTTAGACTGAGGACATCATGAATAAAGATATCCAACATTATCCACTCAAGGAAGCAAATCAGACAGAACAAGATATTCTAGAGTCAGCAGAGCAACATATTTAAATAACATCATCTGCAGAGGTCATTTATCAAAGAATGCTTACTAAACAAGACATCTCAAAATAGGCAGAATCAAGGAACAAAGGTGCTACTACCACCATATTGGGGGCAACTATGTCTCAAGAAAACATCAACATAGGGAGCACGAAGAATCCTTATGATGAAACCAATGTCAATACTACAACTAGCCACATCACAAATCTTCATCCATCCATCACTCTATCCACAAATTGGGACCAACATCAAAGGAAAGATTTGAATCAAAGCATGAAGAATGTTATCAAAGCAAAAGAAGCTAAGAATAAAATCGGACAAATCAAATACAATTGGATACCAAAAAGTATAAAGAAAGATTATCCCTATCAAACTCCATCAGTCAAAGAAACTATGGGGAAAAAAAAAAAGGGGAAAGTATCCATCAAAGATGTCCACAAAGGAAAAAGTAGGCTTCTCAAGCGACATACAAAGTATATCAAGCGGTTGGTCCTAATTCCACACATAGTTTGTATCCACCCATCATTGCTCATCTTCTAAAGTTTGGAGAGTCAAAGGTTCCAAACTATCAACCAATCCATCTTTTATCCCTAAACACACTCCATCCACACCTCCATGCATGATATCCAATTCTCACATTGACCATGTATTGGCAACGACCCTTCATCATAAGGATTTGAAAGGAACTCTATCGCGATGTGTGCACAAAGACAAAGTTAACTCCGATATCAACGAAGTAGATCAGGAATCTCAAAAGTTGTATTCAAGTGCACGTATCTTGGCGAAGCAGCTTCTTCAAGTAGGATATCAATGGAACATTATGATAGAAGCATCTACATCGATAGCACCAAGTGGTTCAGCATGAGCTTTAAATCTTTCATAGAAAAATACAAAAAAATTTAAAAAAATATGAAAATCCAAAAAAATCATAAAAAGGATTGAAAACAGTAAAGAGAAAAATCGTCCTCTAGTGAAAACTACATGGGCGACACTTTGGACAGGTACCATGATGAAAACCTATAAAATAGGCATTATGTGTAGAATCAAGCATCTGTGTATGCTAGTTCGGGTGAAAGCATCTCATCCCATCCATAATAAATCCAACATTTCATCCATCTTCTCCATAATAAATCCAATCATCCATGAACCATTTATCCAATCCATGTGCATATATTTTCATCCATAGTCTGAGTTATCATGATCTTGACAAATTTTGGTGCACACTTTATGCTTGCTTACGGTAAACATCTTGACATGGGTCATTTTCATTGATCCAACATTATCGGAGCCATGAAACATTATCCAAATGAGCTTTCTTTATCCGAACACCTTATCTTAGCGTAAGATAATTCATATCCATCCATCCATACACCTATCCAAGCATCCATCCATGGCATTCCATACATTGCTAGACACTAGGGGCAGATATTTACATCTTGCTTTAGGAATAAATCTTGATCTATATCTTCCAACTTATGTGGTGATCTAAACATTGGAAAATGTGAAATCAAATTGGTCAAAGCATTTGTGATCCAAAATCCAAGTCACTAGCCCATGGCATATTCTGACGAAGAGATGTTCCTTATCAAGTTTTATCTTTCATCAAACATCAATCCAAATAATCAATATCAGTTGCATCTAACATGTTCTTCAGTGTCACATCGAATCATCCAAAGAAACTTTTGTTCCAAACCAAGCTTCAACAATCCTGATCAATTGAATCTAATCAATTGATCATCTCAGGAAATTCTTCCCAATCCTTGTGTTGCTTAACACTATCCTTGCATTGTTGTGTATCCTTGACAATGTTATCATCATCAATCCCTTATAATCTTGGGATATTCATCCTAACCCTCGTGTTGCTTAACACTATCCTTGCATTGTTGTGTATCCTCAACAATGTTATCACCATCAATCCATCGATCTGATGGATCAACCCTAGCTTGGTTTTCAGCAAAATCCCAAAACATAACACTGATATCACCACATGTGTCCATATCCAAATTGTCAAAATTATGCAAAAATCCAAAAACATCAGAAAAATCAAGAAAATCCAAAAACATGCATAAAAATTAGAAAATTCAAAAACATCCAAATCATATCAAAATCCAAAAACATTCATAAAATTTAGAAAACTGTCAAAAACATGGTATCCAAACTACGTTGTCTCTGAGCTTAAACGTAGGCAAGGTTGATCTTTGAGTAGTCCCTGAGAAACAAAATCCAAAAATATTCATAAAATCTTAGAAAACCCCAAAACATTAGAAAATCAAAAAATCAAAACATTTGCAAAATCTCAAAAATACCAAAAATAGCCTCAAAACATTTCAAAACATCAAAAAAAATCCAAATATTTGAAAAAATCCATCCTTCCTATTTCACTTTCACCCGCAATAATCTCATCCATAATAAACAAATCGTCACACTCACCCTTTGGCAAAACCAACTGAAACAAGCACAACAATCAACAAAATCAAACAACAACGCTTTAAATGCAAAATCAAACTCTTGATCATTCGCAAACATGTCAATCAACCTTGTATCAATAGCCTTTTTGAACAACCTATCAACTTTCCACCATCCACTAACATGTCCTAGAATGTATCCTTCCTACAATGGGAATTATCGATTGGAAAAACACTTTGGTTAAACAAAATGATGTGCCGCCATCCACTAACATGTCCTAGGATGTATCCTTCCTACAATGGGCATTATCTATTGGAAATTGTTTTGGTTCTTATCCTAAATGAAACAAATCCATCTGGCTAGAGGTATGAAGAACATTGACTTGTCTGTGTTCTTGATATTTTATTTTTGATTTATCTTATTGTGCTCATTCCAATGAACTCTCAATGATATCTAATCAAAGCGATTTAGAGAGAAAGGAATGGGGCAACGATCATTATCTTTTTTTCTGTTGTGCTTGTTGGGCATTCTTCTAATATAACTTGGTGCATACGTGCTTTGTTAGGTACGTCCTAGAAAGGTTTATGTATGACAAGTGTGAACAAGAATACTCCTATTTGTTTGTTGAGTCAAATTCCATCACACTAGGTACAACACCATCTTGGTTCTTTATACCTTGATGCATTGTATCTAGGTGTGTTATCAAACATAAGGTAAGTGGTCCTTTTAAATTCCCAATTCTTGATAATCAAATCATCCATTTCTCATCATCATCTCTCATAAAGTTGGCTTGTTGAATCCTCTTTTCATCATCTCATTTCTTTTCTGTGCTAACATCATACTAGAATAGGTAATCATCATCACCAGTGCATCCATCCTACATCCACAAATCATTAGCATACATAAATCTCATAATCATAGCATATCACATCATCCATCTCATTTGTCTCATTTAAATCATTATCGTAACCATTCATACATTCATCTTGAACCTCTTTGTCCTGATATCGACCCTCAAATCGAATCTTTTCACTCGATTTCTCGAGGGGGCAATGTACCAGTATAATTCTTTCCACTAGGGCATCCAAAAAAAATAGATTTTTTTTGAATTTTGATCATGGTAAGTTTATTCTTTGAACCAACGCAACAAGTACATTGCTTCAAAGAGGGGCAAAATGTAGACATGCAAAATTGCCATCATGCATTTAATTAGGTCATATTCGTCCATTCACCAAATAAATCAAGTTTATTAGATTAATCTCTAAAGTCCTCCATTTAAATTAAATAAATTAATCTTTAGCACTAACATCATCCTCTTTGATTAAGTAAATCAAATCTTTATTTAATGAAATATTTATCATTTTCCATCTCCTTTTGATTTATTTTAAATCCATAAATCTAAGTCAAATAGGTCAAATCACTTAATCCTCACTCAAGTTAATCAAATCATGATTAATGTTAATCTAAGTCACATCCTCTAGCTTTTCCCACTTGCACAAATAAATCATTTAATTCATTTATTAAATCTTCATTTTCCCTCAACAAGGAATCTTTAGAGAATATTCCCTCAAATTTGAATTCAAATCCAAGTGGGATGAGTCCTTCCAACAAGGAATTTATGTCACCTTACAAGTCCTTTTGCATTGAGCCAAGTGACCATTACTCCATTTGACTCTCCCTCCAACTTGTCATTTTAACATTTTCAAATTTCAAATATATGCATTTATTGGCACATTCATCAAAACTTGCACATCCTTGGCCCATTCACATGGTGACAAGTGGCTCCTACTTATTGGTTGGGTTTTTATCCCACATTCATCCCTTTGGGCTCTTCTCTCATCAAAATCTTCTATAAATGGAGAGGCTATCCTTCACTCTCACCATCTACAATCTTCATGCAAAGTTACTCTCTTCACATTGAGAGCTAATTTTGTCCATTATCATTGCATTTTCATCATTTGAGCTTGTCAAGGATTGGGAAAGGGTCACTTTTCACATCAAAGTGACACCAATCCACTATGGAATAGGTGTGCATTGTGCTTATTTTATGCTTCCAATTAGTTTGTTTTATTATCTTGTTTGAGAGGCATTATGCATTATTTCATAGGAGCATTAGTAAGTTTGTATTTACATGTACTAACCCATGTTATGGAGTTTAGAATATTTGCAGATTGATAAGATGCTCACAAAGGGTAATCCTTATTAAGGGAGGACCCATTTTCCACGTAGGGAGAATGGGTCCTGGCACAAGCTTCCAAGACCTTTCCTTTGGGGGGTGAAAGAACATCAAAAAACCATGTCAAATATGCAAAGAAAGGGGGTCCTATAGAGGGAGCACCCATTCACCACTAAAGGAAAATGCGTCCTAGCACCATTTTCTAGGACCCTAATTTCTCCAATTTAAATGTTATGAAATTTAAATATTGGGTGTCGAGATTGATCTCTTAGAAAATGTAATTAAGAGGGCTTGAATTTGAATTAAAGGGCCAATTAACTACAATCAATTAATGAGACCCTAGATAAGTGTGAAATTTTATTACAACACTTTACAACACCATAAATAAGGTACAATTTAGGTGTATTTTATTTGAAAAGGGGCCCATTAGGCTTAATTAATTAAAGAAACCCTAGAAAAGTGTGAGTGTGTTACAACACTTTAACAAGGTGCAATTTAAGTACATTTAGTTTAAAAAGGGGCCCTAGATTAATGTGAATGTGTACAACACATTACAACAAAAAACCAAGGCACTGTTAAATTAGTTTTGTATCAATTATTTCCAAGTGTTAATAAGGACTACTTTTTTTGATATTACATTTAACCCCCAATTTAGCTACCATATGATACTACTTGAATATGAAAGCTAAAGGAAACAACTAGTATGGAAATGGATACTCATATGGGTTCATTAGGGAGAATGAAGCCCCCACTATAGCTACCTGGAAATCCACAATGTTGTTAGCCTTGCCATTGCACCAAAAGGTCGACCTGTCAATGCTTGATACAAGCGTCAGTTAAGATCCACAGGAGGCAGTTAGACCATGTCACAAACCCAAGAGTTGTGCTACAAGGAAGACCAAGGGACACAAGATCTTGCAACAATCCCCCCCAAAACAAGCGGGGGGTTGGAACCTGTGACCAGCTCTAATACCAATTGTTTGCCTTGTTTTTGCACCAAAAGGTTGACTTGTCAATGCCTAGTACAAGTGTCAGTTAAGATCCACAAGATCTAGTTAGACGATGTCACAAACCTAAGCATTGTGCTGCAAGGAAGACCAAGGGACACACCATCTTGTAACAAATGTTAGGAACCGCATCCTGCAACATAGATTTATTAGATGCTCAAAAATATTCTTATCAAACTTCTATAGAGAATTGAATTTGAGGGTAGATGTATGCCCCCTTCATTTCCTTTATGGAGGAAAAATTAGGGCGAACATAGAACCAAATAGAATCACTTAGGTCATATCATAGAGTATTTCCAAGTACCATACCATATAGTTATAGAAATTTGATGATATTGAGAGTAGAATTACGAATCCAACGTAATAAATGGCATCGAAAAAGGAGTCCTCTAGCTCTCTATATGCTGATTTGAATGAACTTCCCTTTAAATGAATAAGCTTTATTTACTAGGTTTTTACTATTTACTAATGAAAATAACACTTTCCACTATTCATTTGACATTTAACTTATTTCAAATTACCTTGGTGCAAAGTGAGTGAAAATTCCAAGCCCGAGAGTCTACAAGCCCCCGAGATTGGATGAAAACTGCAGCAATGCAACGTAGGGCATTCTTCGACACACAATGAATGGATTATGTTTTGATTTTTCATCATTTTTGTGCATTTAATGTACTTTTTTATGTAATTAAAGTAATATTAGAATCTTAGAATAGATTGGCACAAAGCATCCCACTTTGGCACTAAGTGCCCCACTTTGGCGCAAAGTGCCCCACTTTGGCATAAAGTGCCCCACTTTGGTGAAAAGTGTCCTAGAATAGTCAAAGTGTCTAAGACCCTCATCCAAAAATGGCCTAGATCTCCATATTGTCCAAAAAGTGTATTATAACAACCTTAGTGATTATTGACTATCTGATTTAGGACTTATTTTCTATAATTTTCCTCTTAGGTGTCTCCCCAATCCCAACAAAACTTAGGAGGGAGGTAGTTTCGCTTCTTACGTGAGTCAGTTACATGACTTTCAAAGGAGGATATTGGGTTGATTTAGGAGGTTGGATTATTTTAGGTGTACCTCATGCCACCTATGAGGTACCACGATGGTATGTTGTTGGCCCTATCCGAGAGATAAGATTCAGGTTATTGTACCTTCTAGATTCGATGAAAACTACAACGATGCAACACAAGGAATTCTTTGACACACAATGAGTGGATTATGTTCAGATCTTTCATCATTTTTGTGCATTTAATGTACTTTTTTATGTAATTAAATTAACTTTAGGATCTTAGAATAGATTGGCACAAAGCATCCCACTTTGGCGCAATGTGCCCCACTTTGGCACAAGTGTCCTAGAATAGTCAAGTGTCTAAGACCCTCATCCAAAAATGGACTAGATGTCCATATTATCCAGAAAGTGTCTTAGAAAAACCTTAGTGATTATTGATTATCTGATTTAGGACTTATTTTCTATAATTTTCCTCTTAGGTGCCTCCCCAAGCCCAACAAAACTTATAGGGAGGTAGTTTCGCTTCTTACGTGAGTCAGTTACATGACTTTCAAAGGAGGATATTGGTTTGATTCAGGAGGTTGGCTTATTTTGGTGTACCTCATGCCACCTATGAGGTACCACAATGGTATGTTGTTGGCCCTATCTAAGAGATAAGATGCAGGTTCTTGTACCTTCCATCTTCCTACCAAGGAGATGACATTCATCTTAGAGGACATACACTACTTCTACGAATTCCTATTTGAGGAAAGCTCATATGTCTAGCTAGTGACAAATTGTTTGCGCAAATGAGAAATAATATATGTTATTGTCTAGAGTGGCCTATTCGATGTTTGAGCATTAGACCGCACGTGGAGCTTAAATGGATCCTAAATGCATAGTCACCACTTCTATAGTGGATTATAATTATCACAGTAGTACTCACATTAGTTCTGGATGGTCGAGGGGTGCATCTATATGGTGTCCTTATTCACATGATTAGGAGCATGGAGGAGCATCAGATCATTTATGCCTTGGGTCGCAACACACTCACCCACTTGTATTATGATTTGATTCAGTTTGTATTTTGAGAGCTCCATATCATTGTACATTGCACACTGCTATAGATATGGTGTTTTGAGCATATTTCCTATAGGAGGCCCACATGATTTCCTATCACAGTAGCCCTAGGTGAGCCAAGGATCTTCAATTATCCCATCATATGGCCATGGTAGGAGAGAAATTTGTTACATTCGAGGATTAGATTTGACCAATTGGATGAGGATGACATCTGTTGGAGACCATATCAATGGATACTGCAACGAGAAGATCACATATATGAGTTGTGTGGGTTACAAATGTACCATTTTATTTTGTGCAAACATGGTTATGTAGTTAGACCCTTCTATTATGACCATGTGATGAGATAGTTCAAGTGCATCCAAGTACCTCCACATTCCAGAATGACATACTGACAATCAGCACTGAGTGTCGCCAGTCTTTGGGACAGTTGTTGTCTTACTAGTGATGATGTATATTTTAGTGATTTAGAGGATGAGGACCATGACCTACCCCTAATATCTAAGGCTAATGATGTAGGTACCACTCAAGCCTAGGAGGATTTGTGGGTTATAGCTAGACTAGTGCCAGTCTTTTCTCTGCACCACCATGTGGATTTTTCTAGACCTCTTCCAAGTTGTAGAGGGGACAAAGATGATGATCATATAGATGAAAATGTAGATGATGATGATGATACCATTCCTAGCATCCTTTTAGGTTTAGATGAAGAGGATGAGGAGGATGAGGATTATGACAAGGAGGATGATGAGGAGGAGATACAATCCATGAGTGAGTATATTGTTGAGACCAAGGAGGATCTAGTTGCCCTTGTTGGGTGAGAGATACCACCTATCAAGTTCACTAGATCATATACAACAACCATGACAAAGATCTACATCCATGGGCATGGGGAAGACAATAGCAATAGGCCACCCACAACTTCAACATAGAGGAGACCACCATTGTACGGTCATACCCCGACTGGCAGACTGGGGATCCAAGTAATGATTTGATGATTTATGTTATTTTGGTACATATGTATCTTTTATGCATCTACTTTATATATGATTATTATGTTTACTGATATTTTTACAATTTCTATTTTGTAGAGTCCACATGAGAGTGGCACAAGCTTTATTAGTGAGCAATCACAACACTAGTGCACCTGCTACATGTTGAGGATGATATACTCTGAGAGTACATTCCCCCACCTTCTTTGGAGTCACATGCAGACCCCTTCGAGTTTCTAGGGAGATTAGGTGTGGCCTACAAGAGAGCCATGAGTCATGCTGACTAGCTTCAGGCAGACCTTACAGTGGTCTTAGCCTCTTGAGTCTCTTCCAACAATAGGATAGAGAGTGACTTACTAGTAGAGATCTTGAGGCTTCAAGTGAATAGAGATCACATAGATTGAGAGAACATGGAGGAACTCATGTGGGAGGCTAGGGAATCTAGATTATTGGAGGGTCTACAACTAAAATCGATTAGGTCATGATCCAACACTACTATATCATGACATCCCTAGAGGTCCCCAACCCCTAAGGGGTTTGGCAGTCATAAACCCTAAACCCTATTAGTATTGTACTTAGTGATGCATATGTACTAAAGCTTTTGATGATGATATATATATGAGTACCTTTTTTTTATGATGTGTTGAATTAAATGCCAATATGATTTATCAAATATCCTTTGTAAGAATATCTAATAAATGTCTCCATGATTTAATGTTTTATGTGATCTAATTAAACCATTTGCATTTTTTTTAGATGCTATATTGTGATTAAATATGCTATGTTGCTACGCCCTTAATATTAGTGTACATCGAGTTATGAATAGTCGGCTTGTGGCTATCGTAACTCTCTATTAAGTCATATTATTATTAGTATATTGTTATTTATTTGTTTAGGCCGGCCTAGGTGATATCCTAGGCATAAATAGGTATATATAGGAGGTTGTGAGTCTTATTTCATCATCAAGTTGTGAAGTGTGTTCTCATTAGAGATATTTGGAGGTTTTCCCTCTTGAAGTGGCTTGTTATTCTCAATTATTATCAAGTAGTTGCAGCATATTTCATATCATATTCTCCTATTATGCAAGTTATTTCATAACAAGTGGTACCAGAGCATGATCTTGGCACCGTAGAGGCAAGGTTTTTCCTCAATTTTGGAGGCGATTTTGGGAAGAGCATATCTTTCAGATTTTGCTGATTTTTTTTCTGATTTTTAAAGGGTTTTTGAAGAACATATTAAAGAAGATATAGTCCATATTTCAGAAGAATTGGAGTAGAGCGAATTATTGTAGAATTAGGGTTTCTACACAATTTGTTTGGAATATACATATCTCGTACATATTGTTGAATTGGAGTATTATTTTTATTGGGTTTTTGAAGACATACTAAAGGAGACTATAGTAAAAAAAATGGAGGAATTGGAGAAGAAATAAGCAAGTTATTGAAAAATTAAATTTTTCACAATTATCACTCTCCACAATGCAAATCTGCTTGTTTCTTGGAGATTTTTCTAGGTGAGAGTTATTTTGGCCCTAGTAAGTTACAGTAAAAATTTCAGAGAATTTAAGTTTCATTTGTGTGATTTATTTTAAATTTAGTGGTTCCCATCATGACGAGACCTACAACAAGGGGCAAAAAGAATGTTGTCACTTTGAGGAAGACTCCTGATAAGAATGGGGTAACAATAGAGGATATTACTCCTAATGAGAAAATTAGTAAGGTTAAGAAAGACATTTCCTCAATGAAGATGGATATGTGTGACCTAAAATGAGATATATCGGACATATGAAACATGTTAAGCGCCTACATGGCTGAACCAAGAAAGGAGTTCTCAAGCAACCAAGGTGAAAATTATAGGTCAACGAACATTGACACAAGATTTAGTACTCCTATGGGATCTAGGAATTTATTTCCAAAGGTGGATATGCACAAGTTCAATGGCAAGGATCCTCTAACATGGATAAACCAAATGGAGATTTTTTTTGAAGTACACCAAATCCCAAATGGACAAAAGGTCACGATGGCTTCCCTATATCTAAAACAAGATCAATTCATTTGGTATCGTTGGCTTTGAACTCATCGAAGGAAAAGGGGGCTCACCATCTCATGGTCAATTTTTATGGAGGAAACCAAGCACAATATAGCAATAGCATGACAAACAACTTCTTCAGCCAACTAGCTAAACTTCAACAAACAAGATCAGTTAAGGATTATATTTAGCAATTCCAAAATATATCCTTAAGAGTGGATACAATTAAGGAGTAAAAATTGAATGATCTATTCTTGGGGGGTCTCAAGGATTACATTCAACATGAGGTACGCATGTTTATCCCTAGCTCCATAAATGAGTCTTTTATCTTAGCACACAGGGTAGAGGAGAAGTATTTGATTCCTAAGAAGCAAGGGGCTAATGTGACAAGAGAGAAAGGATATTCAACACAACCTACTAGGTTTACTCCATAGAAAATTGAGGAGAAAAGAGAAAATATTTTTTGTTTCAATTGTGATAGCAAATACAGTCGAGGACATAAATGCAGTGAAAAGAAATTGTTCTATATTGAAGGTCCAAGTGAGGAAGAAGAGGAGGAAACCATACTAGAGGATGAAAGGGAGTCAAATGAGGAATCACATGACTCTCAACCAATCATTTCTTGTCATGCACTCTCAGGTTTTAGTGATCCACAAACTCTCAAGGTGGGGGGGGTTCTTAAAGAAGTAGAAGGTAATAGTGTTGATCGACTCAGGTAGTACTCATAATTTCATCAACAAAAAGTTAGCTACTCGTCTAAATTGTTTTATATATCCAGCTCCAGAGTTTAAGGTTTTGATTATAGATGGTGATATAGTTAGTTGTTCAGGGAAACTTACCATAGCATTAAATTATCCATGGGAGATTATCAACTTGATACCCCAATGTATTCGATATCCATGGGTGCAGCAGATATTGTTTTGGGAGTACAATGGCTTACTACATTGGGAACAATTGAGATGAACTTCCAAGAACTATTCATGAGATTTCAATCAAAAGGAAGGGTAGTAGAGCTAAGGGGGTTGAAGGAAAAATCCCCACAAATGGTAAGCTCTCATCAAATGTAAAATTTTCTTAAGAAAGGAGTGGATGGATTTGTGGCTCAGCTATGTTCATTAGAAGTCTCTCAATCTAATGCTCCTAGTCATCCATATTTGCAAGCTATAATTGATCGTCACTCAGTTGTTCTTGGAGATATTCCCAAAGGGCTTCCTCCTAAGAGGGATCATGATCATGCCATACAGTTAGTTCCAGGGAGCCAACCACCGAACATCAGGCCTTATAGGTATCCACTCATACAAAAGAGTGAGATAGAAAAAATTGTGTAGGAGATGCTAGAGGAAAGAATTATCAGGCATAGCCAAAGTGCTTGTCCTCGCTTGTGGTGACAATACATAAGAAGGATGATACTTGGTGAATGTTTCTAGATTATAGAGTGCTCAACATGTACACCATTAAAGATAAGTTTCCTATTCCAGACATTGATGATTTTCTAGATGAATTGAATGGAGCTATGTATTTTACCAAGTTAGATCTTAGATCTAATTATCACTAAATTTGGATTAAGGAGGAAGATATTTGTAAGAAAACATTTCAGACTCATGAGGGTCATTATGAATTTTTGGTGATGACATTTGGTCTTACAAATGCACCATCTACATTCCAAAGTTTGATGAATTCCATTTTTAAGAAATTCTTGAGAAAGTTTGTGTTAGTATTCTTTGATGATATATTGATTTATAGCAAGACTTGGGAAGAACATTTGCAACATGTGGATCAAGCATTAAAAATACTTGAAGATCATAAACTCTATGTTGAGCCATCCAAGTGTGCTTTTGGTCTTAAGGAGGTGGAGTATTTGGGACACATAGTTTCACATGAAGGAGTAAAGGTGGACCCTAACAAAATTAAGGCTATCATGGAATGGCCTATTCCAAAAACCATTAAGATACTGAGGTGTTTCTTGGGATTGACAGGGTACTATAGAATATTTGTGAAGAATTATGGTTGTATAGAAACACCTCTCACCACTCTATTGAAGAAGGATTCTTTTCATTGGAACGAGTCTGCCAATACAACATTTGAGAGATTGAAGGAGGATATGTGTACAACTCTAGTGCTTGCCACTCCTGACTTCACCAAGGAATTCATTGTGGAATGTGATGCTTTTGGAAATGGGATAGGAGCAGTTCTCATGCAAGAAGGTTGACCAATTGCTTTTGAGAGTCATCAATTAAAGGGTAAGAATCAACTAAAACCTATTTATGAGAAGGAAATGCTAGCAATCCTACATGCAGTTAAACAATGGAGGCCTTATCTATTGGATAGAAACTCCAAGGTTAAGACATATCATGATAGCCTAAAATATTTTTTGGAACAAAGACTATCTTCTAAAGAGAAACAAAAATGGGTCACTAATATGTTAGGATATGACTTTGAGATTGTATATAAGAAAGGGAAAGAAAATATTGTAGTAGATGCACTTTCAAGGAAGGATGAGAAAGATGAATCCTTACTGTGCACCCTTTCAATATTACAAACTGTAATATTGGTTGTATTTTAGAAAATATTGACTATTTAAAGTATGTTTGACTAGTACTCCCATTCCAACTTCCCATTCCCAATGTCAAGGCTCTCTATGCGAATTAAATAGAAAATTCAAGACCATGCTAGATTCTCTAAGCGAGGTAGAATTTTATCGAATGATGGCCTTCGGCTTGACGATTTCAAATCTAAAATAAAATAAAAATTTCTTTGTAATGGTGAAATTTGTATATTTATTTTATTTTTATTTCATTTTTAAGTGTATTTTAAATGGAATGTTTTAAAAAGTGATCGTAGTAGTTCAGATAAGTTTTTTTGGAAGGGAGATACTCTTTGGTATAAAGAGTGTTTGTATCTCTACAAGAATTCCACTCTTAAACACAAGATTCTCACAAAGTTGCATGAGTCTCCAGTGGGTGATCATTCAGGATTTTTGAAGACATATCATCGAGTCAAGCAAAGAATTTTTTTAGGGAAGGGCTAAAAGGTGATGTTTAAAAATTTGTGGTTGAATGTTTGGTTTGTAAAAGGAATAAAGGGGAGACAATTAAGACACCAGGTCTCTTGCAACCCTTATCTATTCCTAGCTAGTGTTGGAAAGAGGTATCCATGGGCTTCATCACAGGGCTTCCCAAATATAAAGGTCATAATGTCATCATGGTAGTAGTTGATCGC
The DNA here is from genome assembly GCA_007258455.2 of Sequoia sempervirens. Lineage (NCBI taxonomy): Eukaryota > Viridiplantae > Streptophyta > Pinopsida > Cupressales > Cupressaceae > Sequoia > Sequoia sempervirens. The sequence goes on along the minus strand of VDFB02353493.1, from coordinate 20,899,724 downwards.
CTCACTAAATATGCACATTTCATTGCATTATCACATCCTTTTACAACAAGTGTAGTGGAAAAATCTTTTTTGGAGAATATCCAAAAGCTACATGGTACACCTAAGGTTATTGTTAGTGATCATGATCCTATCTTCACTAGCAACTTTTGGAAAGATTTATTCTCATGTTTGGGTACTCAATTGGTTCACAGCTCTTCATACCACCCTCAATTAGATGGGAAAATTGAGGTTGTTAATAAGTGTTTGGAAGGATATCTATGATGTTTCACTTCAAAGAAATAATCTCAATGGGTAGATTGGCTACAACTTGTAGAATGGTGATATAACACTTCTTTTCATAGCTCATAAAAAATGTCTCCATTTTTGGCATTTTATGGATATCATCCTCCTTCCATCACATCATCAATAAAGGTGTCACCAAGAGTTCAGGCAGTAGAAGACCATTTGCTTCATCAACAACTACTTTCAGGACTCAAGGAGAATTTAGCCATGGCACAAAATTTAATGAAACAATAGGCAGACCAACATCGTAGTGAAATAAGTTTTGAAGTTGGGGATTGGGTCTTCTTGAGATTGCAGCCTTATAAGAAAATTTCACTAAAGCAACAAAAAAAAGAATAATAAGTTGTCTCCAAGGTATTATGGTCCATACCAAATCATGCAAAAGATCGATAGTGTTGCCTACAAGCTAGAGTTTCCACCAACAATAAAGATACATCCAGTTTTTCATGTTTCCTATTTGAAGAAGTCAATTGGGCATAATATTCCTACTCAAACAACACTACCAGAGCTCGATGAAGAAGGAAGAATCATTTTCGAACCAAAGTGCATTCATCAAACATGCACAAAGAAGCTGAGGAATAGAACTCTCACTGAGCATCTCATCCAATGGAAGAATTTACTAGTTGAAGATGCCACATGGGAGGACAAGGAGTTCATTCAAAAGAATCCAAACTTGATAAGCAATGAGGAAAATGCTTCTTTGAAGAAGGGAGGCATGCTACACCCTTAATATTAGTGTACATCAGGTTATGAATATTTGGCTTCTAGCTATCTTAACTCTCTATTAAGTCATATTATCATTAGTATATTGTTATTTAGTTGTTTAGGTCGGACTAGGTGATATCCTAGGCATAAATAGGTATATATAGGAGGTTGTGAGTCTTATTTCATCATCAAGTTGTGAAGTGTGTTCTCATTAGAGATATTTGGAGGTTTTCCCCCTTGAAGTGACTTGTTATTCTCAGTTATTATCAAGTATTCTCAACATATTTCATATCATATTATCCTATTGTGCAAGTTATTTCATAACATATGTTAACATAAATACTCCTATGATCTAATGATATTAAATTCACATAAGGATTTAAATTAACATAACACACTAGATTTTGAATAGTATGGAAACTAAAGTAATTAAACAAAGCATTTGACTAATTACCCTAGAATCTAGGATACACACTTGTTATCATGTATCAAAGAAGAAAGAAATGTGAGTAAAAATAGAAATTATCTATTTAACCTAACAACATCTCTCTAACATACTATTCAAAAGAGGAAATACTAAATGTAATATCCATGCAAATGTGTGACATTTATAGGTTCTTTCAAAGGTGTACCATCCATTTCTGTTAATGTGTAGGCTCCAGACCCATAGTGTTCATTGATAATGTATGGTCCTAGCCAATTAGGGCTGAATTTTCCTATTTCATTTGGGAGAGAATTGGCATTACATTGATTTTCATATAACACTAGGTCACCTTTATTGAATTCATGAGGGATAAAATTATTATTGTAACCGCATTGCATTCTTTTAGAGTAAGCTTGTAGATGCTCAAGAGAATTGATGCGTTGTTCGTTGACCATTTTGAGCTGATGCAATCATCGCTCTTTGTAAGTAGTGTCATCAATGACCCCTTTAACATCGATTATCAAGGACATAATTTCTAACTCTAAGGGAATTATTGCTTCAACACCATAAACCAGGTTATACGATGTATTTCTAGTGGATGTTCTAATGCTCGTATGATAAGCCCATAATGCATAGGTTAATTGCATATGCCAACCTTTATTGTGTTTGCTTACTATTTTTTCACAAAATTTGTTCAATAATCTTGTTAGTTGCTTCTTCTTGTCGATTTGATTGCAAATAGTATGGTGTTGAAAAATGATGCTAAATATTGAATGTTTCCAAGAATTTCTTCACTTCATTGTTTTTAAATGGAGTTCCATTATTTGAAACTAATTTGGAAGGGAGACCAAAGTGAGCAATAATGTGTTCCAATATGAAATGACATATCGCATCAACTATTGTGGAATGAAGAGGGGTAGCTTCTACCCATTTTGTGAAGTAGTCAGTTGTAGTAATGATAAATGTATGTCCAGTAGAAGAAGGTGAGGATATATTCCCAATAAGGTCCAAACCCCAAACCAAAAATGGCCAAATAGGAACTTGAGCATGAAGTTCGGAGGTAGGGGAATGAATCAAATTTTTGTGTTCTTGGAATTTATGACATTTATTCACATACGCAAAAAAGTCTTGTTCCATGTGTCTCCAATAATAGCCTGTGTAGATTATTTTTTGAACCAAGGATCTTCCTCCAAAATATCCCCCACAAGCACCTGTATGAGCTTCTTCAAGTGCTATAGGGATTTTGGATTTTTTAATACATCTAAGTAAGAGGCCATTAAATGATCTTTTATATAGGATGTCTACTAGGATTATGTATTTAGATGCAAGCTTTCATAGATAAGCTTGAGTGTTCTTAGTTGTAGGCTCAAGAAAGATACCATCTTTTAAATAGTTGAATATAATTGTATACCATTCACCAAAGTTATCAGTATCAGTCAAAAACACTTCTTTGCTTTCATCGTCTATTGATGGTTTAGGGATCATTTAAAGCTTAAATGTGAAATCAATGAGAGGTTTGTTGGGAGATATAAGGGAAGTGGTGCTTGCCATTGCATCTGTGTGTTGATTGTTCTTTCGTGGTATGTTGTCTATTGTATATGATTCAAAAATTTTCTAATAATGTCATCATAAGTTCTCTATATCGGACAAGCTTATCATGCTTTGCTTGATATGTGCCATTTATTTATTTAATAATTAAGAGTGAATCCCCAAATATAGAGATGTGTTTTACTTTTAATGCTAACGCCACACATATATTAGCTATTAAAGCCTCATACTCCATAGTATTATTTATGCATAGGAAGTTTAGATGAAAATATAAGGGAATAGGCTTACGCGAAGGAGGAATTAATATAACTCCTACGTTGGAGCCTATTCTACACTTACAACCATCAAAGTAAAATTCCCATGTTTCTTTATCTTTTTGAATAGACAACACATTCTCATTTGGGAATGAGTCTATGTTAGGTAACGTTAGGGGAGAAGGAGCATAAGCTAATTGGTCGATCAAGGCTTGTCCTTTAATTACTTTTTGTGAAACAAACTTAAGGTCAAATTCAATTAACATCATAACACACTTAGCTAAGCTTCTTGATAAATCCGTTTTAGTAGAAGGATGTTTTAAGGGATCAAACTTCGTCATGACATGGATCTAGATGTTTAGTAAATAATGTCTTAGTTTACTAGGAGTGAACACAAGAGCCAAATTTTTTTTCTCTATTTTCATGTATCATGTTTCATATACAATCAAGGTGCAACTAATATAATAGACAACATGTTCCTTACTATTGTCATCTTGTTGAGCCAATAATGTTGCAAGAGCATGGGCCGATGTTACAGTGTAAAGGATGAATGACTTGTGTTGCATAGCAAGTTGTAAAATAGGTGGAGTAGAAAGATAATCTTTCAAACTCTCAAAGGCATGTTTACAATCCTCATTTCAATTAAACTTAATTTCTTTCTTAATAAGTTGTGTGAATGGTAACATTTGATCTACTAAGGACGCTATCAAATGACGAATAGCCTAAATTCTTCCTTGTAAAGTACATAGTTGAGAGATGTTTCTAGGAGGTGGCATGCTAAAAATAACATCAATTTTCTTCATGTCCACCTCAATGCCCCTATGAGATATGATAAAACCTAAGAGTTTTTCACAATCTACACCAAAGACATTTTTTCACATTCAATCTCATGTTGTACTTTCACATTTGCTCATATTTTATGAAGAAAATTTACATGGTCTTGTCGAGTTAAAGATTTAGCTAGAATTTCATCAACATAATCTTCCAAGATCTTATGCATGTAATTGTGAAATATCAATTTCATTGCTCGTTGATATGTTGTGTCTTCATTTTTCAATCTAAAAGGCATGACTACCCAATAAAATGTTCCCCAAGCTATTGTAAAATTTGTTTTGTATTGATCTTGAGGATTGATAAAGATTTGATTATATCCTAAAAATCCATACATGAATGACAAGGAATGTCCCACAATTGAGTCTACTATCATGTTAATATTAGGAAGGGGAAAGTCATCTTTTAATGATGCTTTATTTAGATCTCTAAAGTCTATACACATCCTAATATGATTATCAGGTTTTGCAACTATGACAATATTCGAGATCCAAGGAGAATAATCAATAGGTTGGATATATCCAACATGAAAAAATTTCTCAATTTTGGTCATAACCAATAAAGCTATCTTAGGATTCATCTATCATTTTTTTTTTGCAGTGGTTTAGAATCTTCCACAAGGACTATGTTATGTGTTACAATATTAGCATCAATTCTTAGCATGTTTGAGTAAGTCCAAGAAAACAGTCCAAGAAAGTCATGAAGTAAGGTTACATGATCTTCTTGTTCATCTTCATCAAGGCACTTCCCTAAAAGAAGAGAAGTCAGAGTGATGAATGTGCTTCGGTTTGTGCTCCACATTTCTCCTATGTTGATCCTACACTTGTGTGGATCTAAAGGTTTGCTAATGGTGATCTTATGGTGATATATCCTAATTTATAGCTTCTGGTGTGATGGTATGTGAAAATTGTGTTCATCAGTATGTGAACTGTTCTAATTTGGTCTTCTGTGGACTAGGAGGAATGTTTCTGCTTTGCAGTCCTCTGTTGTTTTGTCTTAGATCTTGTGGATCTAGGATATTTCTTGTAGAGGTGTTTTCCAATTTTTGGAAAAGAATTTTAAAGGGTGGTAGTCTGGAAGTCATGTTCCAGTGTTGTTATGTTTGTTTGCATAGTCTGGATGGAATGGTGGAAGGTGTTCAGTGTTGAAATATTTTTTCACTTGTTGCAGATGTATCTAAAGTAATCTAAGATGTGTTCTCATGCATAATGAAGCATGTTGTGGCATCTACATGTCATCTTCTTGTTGGGAAGCATGTACATCAATGTTCATTTGTGTTTACATTAGGTTTGGTCGGCCTGGTGTTTACACTTCATTTGAAGAATAAAATTTAATTAAGGAAGCATGTGGTTGATCCAATACTTTTTTATTTTTTGGTCTTGGTTAAGTATTTTTTTGGTCCACTCTCATTCCTTTCCACCATGGGAATGTTGAGTTGCCGACCTAATTTGAATTTATGAAATAAAGTTTATGTGGCTAACCTTGGAGAAAGTTTCTAAGGTTGAAGATGGTATAAATGTAAGTTGAATTATGAAGATTTGTATGACAATGTGATGCAAAGTGATGAAGTGAGCCACAAATCATAAGAGTAGAAGTGTGTGAAAGTGTGTTGAGGCAGTAGTTCTTTATTGTGTTAGATTCTTGAAGGCAGTGAGCTGAAGGTTTCTGCAATTTTCTGATCAAGGCTATAAATGTGTGTTAATTTTTGTGGTGGATATTTTGTTCTCTTTTGTATCTATAGGCAATGAACCTCCCTGTTAGACAGTGAGTCCTTTCTATAGGTAGTGAACCTTTGTATTTGGACTGTGAGTCCTCTTCTGAGTAGTGAGCCCTTGGTATTAAGCCTCTGTATTTAGTTTTATAATCTTTATATTGTGAGTTAAGACCCTCACCGTGGTTTTTCCCTCATTGGGTTTTCCATGTAAAAATATAGTGTTCATTGTGTTGATTTACTTTTTGTTATTTGTGTTTCATGCTTTTACTTAATAATAGAATAGTAGGGTTTTGGAATTCATAAGTGTTAAATTTTTTAAGTTTGAATTTTGTGACAACTGATTCAACCCTCTTCTCAGTTGTCTCGTGCCTATTTAACAATCAGTATTAGAGCTTTGGTTCCTTGGTGTAGAGCTTAACAGCTTAAGGAAGATCCAATGGCGCATAAGTTGGTGATCCCTATGTTCAATGGATTTGATTACTATGATTAGAAAGCGTAGATGATAGGATATATTGTTTCTCTTGGTTACAAGACTTGGAAGGCTATTGAGACAAAGTACACTCCTCCAGCAAATGGTCCTACGTTTGTTGATGAGGTTTCTGCTTATGAGGAGAATGAGAAAGTGAGGTATGTTATTTTCAATGCTTTATCTAAAATTGAGCGAACTAAGGTTCTTTCTTGAGATACTGCTCATGAAGACTGGAAGAAGTTGGAAGAACTGTATGAAGGAAATGAAAAGGTAAAATTGACAAAGAAGTTGGCGAAAAAAAAAAATTTGAGAATTTGAAAATGGAAGAAGGTAAAGAGTTAACAAGCTATTTCCAGAGGGTTGAGATGACAACAAATGAAGTTAAGAATCAAGGGGGGAAGCTAACCAATAAAGATATTATTGAGAAGATCTTGATCACCCTACTAGATTACTATAGTGATAAGATCTCAGTTATTGAAGAGATGTATGATCCTTTGAAGTATACTAAAGAACAATTTTTCGGCACCTTGTAGGAATTTGAGATGATAAAGTTCAGGAAAGAAGATAGGAAAGAAGAAAAGAAAGATACAACATTTAAGGAAATGAAGATTGAAGATGATCCAGAGAGTGATAGTTCAGATGAGTTGGAAGCAAACTTCACTAGGAAGTTGAAGAAAGGTACCAAAATTTATAAAGTTATGTTGCCCTATAAATGTTTTAGTTGTAGTAATATTGGTCATTATGCTTCAAAATGTTTGAATAGATTTGTACATAAGAAGAACAAGGATAGAAAGGATAGGAAATATGAGAAGTGTTGATGGTGTTTTTATGCACTTCTCAACACAGGAAGTGCATAGGTGCACTACCTCTCTTGAAAGACAATCTCACACAATCGAATTACAGAACACTATCCCAAAGTCTCTCGGATGTTAGGTCATCACAGTACTTAGATACCTCAGTAGTTTGATGTGATTTGCTGGAATCACAAGGTGGTCTTATAGAAAATATAAAGTATGGACACAAAGCATGAAGTTGGATCTTGAAATGGAGTCCTTAGGATGGGAGGTTGTTACACACCGACTGTAGGTTCAAACAGCAATCTTGGACTCCATTTAATTGTTGGATTTGGCTTTACAATGTGCAATGAACCTTAACATAGGTTAGTTACTAAAAAAAAGGAAAAGGGCGAAGGAGAGGAAAAGTTCCTAAGTCTAAAGCTTGCTATGAATAGTGATAATGGAGTTCCTACAATGGACAATTCTTCAAAACAATATCCCACTTAACCAGGGATTTCACAGTATCATGGAAATTGTGCTATCTTCTAAGGGCTGCAGATATTTCATCCTTCATCCACCACATACATGCATGAATCAAAGATAAATGTTTGGAGCAGTTTTAAAATCAAGTCCAGGCTAATTTTGCACAGCTATCTACCTTCAACAAAAAGCAAAAAGTATGGACTAAGGGATCATCAACAAGGCAGGAATTTTCACAATCACCCAACAGCATTTCTAAGATTTATCCAAAGAAAGAAAACAGCTAACTAAATAGCAATAAGATCTAAGTCAAACTTCTAACATTGGAGAATGAATCAAATAACATGAGAGAAATCAAGAAAATACACCAAGTCAATGCCTTTTCTTATAAATTTCAGCAGCATGCCTTTACAACAACTCAACTCTCACTTTTGCAAATGAGAGGAGTGCCCTATTTATAGTTTTCAAAAAGTTACATGAATGGCCAAGATTCATTCTCATTGTGTGGCCAAGATTCATTACAAAATAGGGTTTCACCTACCCCCAAATAGATCTCAATTAAAAATTACATTTTTGTCCTTTCCCTATTTTGTCTCCTAGCTGATGGCACTGTAGCTCTTTCATCATTTAGCAAATTGCTATTTCCTTTACTGTAGCTACACTTTAGGAAGGTCTTCATCTTTGGCTGGGCTGTCCTCCTGCTCCTCAGAAGCTGTGTGTTCTATGTATTTGAGGATGATCACTTGGAGCTCATCTATCTCGAGGATTTCACATCGCAATGCCTGGTAGCTCCATTCCTTAGCGTTCTCTTCCAGCCCTTTACAATCTTCATCATACTTCGAGCTTTGGTCTTTGAACAGCTCTGATCGGTCAAAGGCACGGGCAACAAAACTCAGGAACTCTGTTGTGATTTCTCTAGCCTTCCCATCCTTCATTTTCTCCTGGAAGTATGGCTTGATCTTTTCTGGATCCATTTGCATGGTGGGTATATCATAGCCCATCATCAGCTTAAGGTATTGGGTGCATTCCGCCTGGATTTCCTTGATCCACTCAATATTTGGATCCACTCTACTCAATATTTTCTCCAACCTCTCCTTCCGGTTGTCGAAGTCTCTACGCCACACATCCACTAACCAGTGATCTTCCTTTTTAAGCTCTAGCTTCTCCTCCCATGTGGCCTCAGGCATTTGGAGGATAGCTTCGATCCTTGGGAAGGTGGAGTCGTAGGTTGTGGGGAAATTGGTGCAAAGCCTCTTCGTGCCCTCCAGAGATTGCATCAAGTCTAAGAACTTGTTGGCTGTCCGCACAGCCCTACTAATTCCCATGTTTTCGACGTATGTGACTTGTCGAAACCAATCCTAAGTGGTTTTCTCTAAGTTCTTCCTTCTTTCTAGCTTATCGATCTGTTCTTTAGAGAGCAACTATGGCACAGTCGTGGAGGTTGTGGGAAGGTCATCCACTGAGGACCATTGTTGTATGTAGTTTGTTAGGGTAGCAACCTGCGCTTTAAACTCATCCTTGGACATCTTGTCTTGCTTTATCAGGTGCACCACCATGGCCACCGACTCCTCTAGGTGTTCAAAATTTTGCTCCTTGGTTGCTGTCCCCAAGTCAATGGTGGAGATATTGTAACTCACCCCTACCTGGCCAACAGTAGGTGTTGCAATTTGTGTTGCTCGGGAGCCAGAAGCATCCATTGTTATCTTGGATCAGACCTTGGGCTTCTTCTCCTTCTTTGTCATGATCTAGGATCGAGCCAAGATGGCCTCCAATCTCGCCCTTGGGTCCTTCAGCATAGGAGTCATCTTCTCATGTTGCCCATCAAATGCCTCGTATTCATTCGTGACTCTGACGAAGATGAGGAGGATGCTACCAAAGAAAAAGGAGAATCCCAAAAGGAGAAAGAGGCAGAAGTCTTGCCTTTGATGGAGAAGGGTGAGGGTAGCAATGATACACCCAAGGATAAGTCTGCTATCGCTGAATAGTTGGAGAAGCAACTTGAAAAGATGACTCCTGTGCTGAAGGACCCAAGGGCGAGATTGGAGGCCATCTTGGCTCGATCCCAGATCACAACAAAGAAGGAGAAGAAGCCCAAGGTCCGATCCAAGATAACAATGGATGCTTCTGGCTCCCGAGCAGCACAAATTGCAACACCTAATGTTGGGCAGGTAGGGGTGAGTTATAATATCTCCACCATTGACTTGGGGATAGCAACCAAGGAGCAAAAGGTCAAACACCTGGAGGAGTCGGTGGCCATGGTGGTGCACCTGATAAAGTAGGACAAGAACTCCAAGGATGAGCTTAAAGCATAGGTTGCTACCCTAACAGACTACATACAGCAATGATTCTCAGTGGATGACCTGCCCACCACCTCCACAGCCGCACCACAGTTTCTCTCCAAAGAACAGATCGATAAATTGGAAAGAAGGAAGAACTTGGAGAAAACCACTGAGGATTGGTTCCGACAAGTCACATACATCCAAAACATGGGAATCAATAGGGTTGTGTGGACAGCCAACAAGTTCTTAGACTTGATGCAATCTCTGGAGGGCACGAAGAGGCTCTGCACCAATTTTCCCGCAACCTACGACTCTACCTTCCCAAGGATCGAAGCTATCCTCCAAATGCCTGAGGCCACGTGGGATGAGAAGCTAGAGCTTAAAAAGGAAGATCACTGGTTAGTGGATGTGTGACGCAGAGACTTTGACAACTGGAATGAGAGGTTGGAGCAAATCCTGAGCAGAGTGGATCTAGATATTGAGTGGATCAAGGAAATCCAGGCGGAATGCGCCCAATACCTTAAGCTGATGACGGGCTATGATATGTCCACCATGCAAATGGATCCAGAAAAGATCAAGCCATACTTCTAGGAGACAATGAAGGATGAAACAGCTGGAGAAATCACAACGGAGTTCCTGAGTTTTGTTGCCCGTGCCTTCGACCGATTAGAGTTGTTCAGAGACCAAGGCTCGAAGTACGATAAAGATTGGAAAAGGCTGGAAGAGAATGCTAAGGAATGGAGCTACCAGGCATTGCGATGTGAAATCCTCGAGATAGACAAGCTCCAAGCGATCATCCTCAAATACATAGAACACACAGCTTCCGAGGAGTAGGAGGACAGACCAGCCAAAGATGAAGACCTTCCTAAAGAGTAGCTACAGCAAAGGAAACAACAATTTGCTAAATGATGAAAGAGTTATAGTGCCATCAGCTAGGAGACAAAATAGGAAAAGGACAAAAATGTAATTTTTAATTGAGATCTATTTGGGGGTAGATGAAACCCTATTTTGTAATGAATCTTGGCCACGCAATGAGAATGAATCTTGGTCATTCATGTAACTTTTTGAAAACTATAAATAGGGCACTCCTCTCATTTGCAAAAGTGAGAGTTGAGTTGTTGTAAAGGCATGCTGCTGAAATTTATAAGAAAAGGCATTGACTTGGTGTATTTTCTTGATTTCTCTCATGCTATTTGATTCATTCTCCAATGTTAGAAGTTTGATTTAGATCTTATTGCTGTTTAGTTAGCTGTTTTCTTTCTTTGGATAAATCTTAGGAATGTTGTTGGGTGATTGTGAAAATTCATGCCTTGTTGATGATCCCTTAGTCCATACTTTTTGTTTGCTGAAGGTAGATAGCTGTGCAAAATTAGCCCGGACTTGATTTTAAAGCAGTTCCAAACATTTATCTTTGATTCATACATGTATGTGGTGGATGAAGGATGAAATATCTGGAGCCCTTAGAAAATAGCACAATTTCTATGATACTGTGAAATCCCTGGTTAAGTGGGATATTATTTTGAGGAATTGTCCATTGCAGGAACTCCATTATCACTATTCATAGCGAGCTTCAGACTTAGAAACTTTTCCTCTCCTTCGCCCTTTTCCTTTTTTTTGTAACTAACCTATGTTAAGGTTTATTGCACATTGTAATGCAAAATCCAACAACTAAATGGAGTCTAAGATTGTTGTTTGAACCTACAGCCGGTGTGTAACAACCTCCCATCCTAAGGACTCCATTTCAAGATTCAACTTCATGCTTTGTGTCCATACTTTGTATTTTCTGTAAGACCGCTTTGTGATTCTAGCAAATCACATCAAACTACTGAGGTATCTAAGTAATGTCATGAATTGACATCCGAGAGACCTTGGGATAGTATTCTGCAATTCGATTGCGGGAGATTATCTTTCAAGAGAGGTAGTGCACCTATGCACTTCCTGTGTTGAGAAGTGCATAAAAATACCATCAACAGAACTGGCGCTAGAATGAGGGTCACGATGAAAATACTAAGTTCAAGGATAAAGAGAAGCTGGATCGAATCGGATCATTCTCCCCGAAAAGGTTTCAGAGAGTTCTACGGTCAACACCAAACAAATGAGAATTTAAAAAATTATAGCCTCCTACGAGGGCAAAGCGAGCACAAGGAAGTAGCGTTGCCTCTTCCTCTTCCTCCATTCCATCTGCCTCCATCTCACCCTCACCTTCATTTGGCTAGCCTTCATCTTTCACCCAACCATCTCAAATTGCATTAGCACCCCCTACCTCCGGTAGCCAGGGGTTCACTCCTCTCTCGGCCTTTCCAGCCCAAGGCACAGTCCAAATAGTCATAGCTCAAGTGCAGCCCCAAATTGCTGTTGTATTGCAAATACAACCACAAATTCCCGTCTTGCAACAACAAGCACTACCTCCACCACCCTCCATGGCTTGGCTAGCACATAACCCATCGCCGATACATTTCACTGTCTACAATGATATGCCCAAGAATCCGGAGGGCTTTTGTTCGAAGTTCCATCCATGCGATCTGCAAAGAACAGCTGAGGGGCATATCAAAATATTCGAGACAACGATCACCAAAATGCAAGTCAACTACGAAGACGTCACTTGCCACCTTTTTTCGCATTCTTTGGGGGAAGAAGCATTTTATTGGTACATTAATTTGCCGAGGGGATCCATCACCTCATGGAACCTGATGAAGAATGTCTTTCTGCAGAAATACAAGATCCCCATCAACCCTTCAGAGTTTTACCAATAGTTCATGTCTGTCATAAGGGAGGTCAACGAACCTATTGGCTCCTTCAATGACCACTTCCATCGAGCTCACACAAGGCTTCAGGATCCGTACCTCCATGATGATGCAGCGGCTATCCCAGTCTACTACGTGGTGCTGGACAACCTCATGTCAGCCTTGGTGAAAAGGATGCGCCCACCGCCCGCTACCCTATTGGCCGCCTATGCAGAAGCCGTTATCTCTAGTGCGAACTTGGGGCAAAATATCTCTGACCCACTGCCTTCTTTGGGGCCGGTGGCCCACCCCATGCAGATTCAGGGGCTTTATCAAGCATTTTCTCACCAAACCCCTCTTATGAATCAGGTGCCCCAATTGCCTATGGTGTCGCATCCGGGGCAGCCGTTGAATTATGTGTCTCCCGCGTATTCCTATTTACAGCCCCAACAGCAGTACAACTATTCTAAGATTACTCTACAATAGCAGGTGTATTCCTAACAGCCCCAGGCACTATTGTACCTATCCGAACTGGACTTTCCTCCAGCCTATCAAAATCAGCCGGCGGCCCCACCCGCTTTTCTCCAAAATCTAGCCCCGTCGCCTGAAGGCACAACTGAGAAAGACAAGCTAGAGGAGCTAACTGAGATGATCAAGAAAACGTCCATGAAGATGATGCATCTAAAGAATCAGAATAATCAGTTGCAGGCCTCCCAGCGTAATTTCCAGGCCAATCTCAATCGAGACAGCTGAGACAAAAGGGTCGGTAGGGATAATCGTGAAGTAGGCACTTCCTTCGGGCAGAATTATGAGAGGGGGCAAAACGCCAATCAAAATGTAGAAAGAAGACCTTCTCAGAGGTAGAATCACACATGGAACACTAGGCCCAACAATGGTGGTGTCCCCACGCCATTCGATCAACTGGCAAGCAACGACAAAATATCCAGCAGCATATATCTGGCCGAAGCAGCCTTGTTCGGGTGGTGTCGACTTCACAAAACTAATAGACATTCTGAGCTGGATTATCTCGAGTTCTAGACAGCTGCTGAGATTTTTCAGGTGGAAGTACAAAACGCGGTCGATAATGCCAGCTGTAGGGACATCGTCCTATAAGAGCCCTACGATTCCTCCTACCTCATGGTTAATCAAACGTCATTTTCGCGGGGTGACTGCAACGAACCCGAGGTCGAGCCTACTCCTATTGAGGATAAAGAAGCGTAAGAGGTAAGCAATGAACAAACCTTGGCTCATCTCTTTGATTCAGTAGATAATGGTCTGGTAGATGAAGAAGAACCATTTTTAGATGAGGTTCACATGTTCCATCAACGGTCGAGTCCTTACTTCCTTAGGAATAGACAAGCAGGAGGACCCTTTACAACTTCTACCCCACCAAATAATTTCGCCACTCCGCCTGATCCCAATGTCAGCAATAACCCTGGGCTTCCTCATATACCTGCCCAATACTTCAACAAGAACCAGTCTCAAAATCAGTTGCAAAATTAGCCTCAAGGCCAACCTCAAAATTCATCTGAACAAACGAAGGTCCAACCCCCTAGTTCTGCTATAGACCAGGCTTTTAACACAGAAATCGAACAAATGGGTGAATATGTGGTAGAAGAGTTCAAGAAGGTAAAAATCAGTTTATCTGCCTTCGAATTACTCAAATTTCCTACCGTGAGGCATGCCTTCTTTAGGGTCCTTAATGAGACTTCATCCTCTAATATGACACAAGAAACCCTAGCTAAGAGGGTCACCTTTGAAGAGCCTAGGAAAGAACCGGAAATACAGGACAATACCGGAAAAAGGAACGATGTCCTCGTAAATCAGTCAGCAAGTAGACAAATTGAAAAGGAGCCAGAAAGGGCTAATAGGCAGCTTTCCAAAGACCAGTTGTTTAAGAAGACCAGGGATATGGATAATGAAAGGAATAAAAGTTAAATAGCTCATATGGACACGCCTACGGGCATCCTCTAGGGAAGACCGGAAACTCCCCCTTTCCTAACTACCATTAGGGTCTTTGGGAAGAACCTGCACAACTACCTGCTTGATTCAGGAGCGTCTACCAATGTCATGCCCTTGGCAGTATGCAAAGCTCTTGGCATCACTCCCATGCCTTCAAAGGGAAAGGTGACTCAGCTGGACAAAACAGAGATCAACATCGTGGGTGAAATAAATTGTATCCCGATACAGATTGTTGTAGACCCGCAGATACAGTAGGTCATTGATATTCAAGTGGCTGACATTCTCGATGCATATGGAATCATTTTGGGAAAGGAATTCACTAAGGCACTGAATGGATACACCACCACAGACCTTTCTCACATGTGGCTGTCATGGAAGGGGCTGCCAAATCAGATCTATATCGACCGTGAACCCCGTATGAAGTATATGATCATGGAATACAACAATCTCAGCGAGGTGTTGCTCACTGAGACCGATTTAGGGAATTACCGCCCTTTTGCCTACCAAAATGAGCTTGGGCTTTAGGAGGAACGTGCAGATGAAGTGTTACTGGTGTTGTGTAGTCCCTCGGCCGATTCCACATGAATGCCCCCAGACACGGAAACATTAGTGGAAGCCGATGATGAGCTGGACAAAGATGACGACTGGGGACTACTCAGTGGCTTCCAGGAATTCATAGAGAAATGTGCAATAGATCAGCTCAGCTTAGGAACCCAAATGAATTTTTAGGATCTCTTGTTACCAAACTGGTGTAGGGTTCACAATACTGCACATTCTGAGTTTGATTGTTGCTTGTAACAAGCAGCAGTTGCACATGTTAGAAAATCAATTGCTCCCCAGATAGAAACGCCAAAGGAGACGCCAGTAGAACCACCTATTGATCATTACATCAAACCGAAAAACTCCCCCAAGGCCACAAGATCAGCTGCCCAGCCGAAAAAGGACGAAAGCTTAATCAAACCTGAAGATAAGGAATCTTCCGCATGCTGGACGCTCCAATTTGATAGATCCAAGTCGAGGCAAGGGGCTGGAGCTGGATTCGAACTCATCAGGCCAACAGGTAAAATATTTCTCGCTACCCACAGATTATAGTTTTATTGCACCAACAATGTAGTGGAATACGAGGCCTTAGTCTTGGGCTTTCTTATGGCCTTGAAGAAAAATGTAAAAGTGCTGCAAGTTTTTGGGGATTCCGCACTCATAGTTAAACAAGTCAGAAAGTTGTATTCCTATCATGATCGGAGACTCACAAATTATAGGCATAGGGTTTGGGATCTCTTAGAGGGTTTAGATGCATTCAACATACAATTGATCCCTCGTGCTTAGAATCGCACAGCTGATGCCTTGGCTCAAGTGGCTAGCACGCTGCAACCCCTCTCTTTGTCTGGGCTCAAGAAATTTACTGTTGAGCTAACGTCCACGCCATCAGTCCCAGATAATGTTACCCACCTACAAGTCTTCAAAGATGACAGACATATCCTTCAGTTCATCACAAGTTCTGATGTCTTCGCAGCTCAAATAATTGATGAAACTGATCTATAGGAGGCTGAATTGGACATAGAGGGGGTCATCAACCTCAAAACTAATACAATCCCTAGGGGTATGGTTCAGCTGGAATGCATATTTGACTTAGATCAAATCAGAGATCAAGATCAGCAAACCAAAAAGGAGGCCATAAGTAATCAGTGCAATGCACACAACCTTGGGACAGCTGAGGAGGTCAGGAACATTTTTATCGGCAAGGTGTGCATCTCGGAGGAAAGAAGAGGAATCACGGATGCGTTGCGAAGGCACCATGACATGGTGGCATGGAGCTACGAAGATTTGAAAACTTATGACACTTCTGTCATTACTCACACTATCCCTCTTAAGACAGAAGTGAGGCCATTCCACCAGCGGCAACGCCCTATCAATGCCTTGTTGGAACCTGTCGTTTATAAGGAAGTGCAAAAGTTGCTCTCAGCAAGAATCATTTTTCTAGTTAGGCATTCCATGTGGGTGTCCAACTTGGTCCCGGTCAGAAAAAAGAATGGGGAGATTAGATTGTGTGTGGATTTTCGCAATCTAAACCGCGCCTTAGAGAAAGACAACTATCCAGTACCATCATTGGATGAGGTGCTACAGATCGTCAATGGCTCCCAGATGATGTCATTCTTCAATGGATACTCTGGCTATAACCAAGTAATGGTACAATATGAGGATCGTCATAAGACGGCGTTCACCACTAAGTGGGGGACGTTCGCATACAGGAGAATGCCTTTCAGGCTCATCAATGCCGGCGCCACGTTCCAACGCACCATGGATATCGCCTTCAAGGACCTAATTGGCAAGTGCATAATCATCTGCATGGATGATTTGACTGTATTTTCTAAGAAGTGGGGCGATCACGTCTCTGACTTATGCAAGGTATTTCAGAGGTGCAGAGAGTTCGGGGTTTCCCTCAACCCCAAGAAGTGTATTTTCGGAGTGACCAAAGGCAGATTGCTCGGGCACATCATTTCGGAGCAAGGAATCTCCATAGATCTTGAGTGTATTGAGTCCTTACTCAAAAATCAACCCCCAGGCAGCAAGAAGGAATTAAAATCTTTCTTCGAAAAGATCAACTTTGTCCAGAAATTCATCACGGGTTTCACAGAGATTGTCAAACCTCTCAACGCCATGCTCAAACAAGACGCCAAAGTTGAATGGACACCAGATGCCAAACAATCCTTTGAAGAAATCAAACGGGCTATCGCTGAGGCACCTGTGTTAGTTAGCCCAGATTATCTGAAGCCATTCTACATCTACTCATTTGCTTTAGAGTATTCATGTGCTAGCATGCTGACCTAGAAAGACGACAAAGGAAACGAGCATTTGATCACCTTCATGAGTGCTCCCCTCAAGGATGCTAAATTGCGTTATCACAACATTAAAAAGCAGGCGTATGCTCTCGTCAGAGGAGTGAAGAAATTTAGACACTACATTCTACGCAACAAGGTGTTCGCCATTGTCCCCGACCCAGTGGTAAACACATTGCTCATGCAGAATGAATTGGATGAACGAAGGGCTAAGTGGGTCACCCTGCTCCAAGAGTATGATATGAAGATCCAACTGATGAAATTGGTACGAGGATAGGCACTCACCCGCACAATTGCCGAAGTAGCAGTAGAGGCTGGAGCTAAACTCACGGTGCAGCAGTACCAGCTTGAAGATGTCTCCCTAGGAGAGTGGTACCAGAATGTCGTCTACTATCTACTGAACCATAAGTGTCTGCCGCACCTGCAAGGAGTCCAAAAGCGAGCCCTGAGATTGAAAAGTAATGGTTACATGTTACAGGGTTCCATTCTCTACAAGAAGAACCATGAAGGCATTTACTTGAGATGCCTTGGCAAGGAAGAAGCAGATCAGGTTTTGAAAGAGTTTCACAATAAATTTGGCATGGGCCATGGTTCGGGTTCCTCCACAACACATCAAATATTGAGAGCAGGGTATTATTGGCCAACCATCTTCAAGGATTCCCATTGCCATGTTCGCTCCTGTCACACATGTCAAACCGCTGCCACCAGGGAGAAGAATGTTGCTATCCCACTGTAGCCTATGCTGGAGGTAAGGCCATTTGCGTAATGGGGTCTCGACTTCATCAGTCCGGTAAGCCCTCCGTCATCTACAGGACACAGGTACCTTCTTACTGCTACTGATTACTGTACTAGATGGACGAAAGTAATAGTGTGTAAGTAATGCACAACTGAAGTAGTTACTAATTTCTTAGAAAGTTTTATTTTAAATCGCTTTGGTTGTCCGTATACTTTGGTATGTGATAATGGACCTGCATTTGCTTCATTAAAATTTGCTAGTTGGGTATTTGACTATGGAATAGCCCATAAATTCTCATCTAATTACTACCCTCAGGACAATGGCCTTGCCGAGTCCACAAATAAAAATCTGATTACTGTGATCAAGAAGCTGGTAGATAGGAATCCCAAGGACTGGCATACCCAGCTCCATTTCACCCTTTGGGCTGATCGCACTCACCACAAGGCTGCCCTTGGTGATTCTCTGTTCCACCTTGTCTATGTCCTAGAGCCTATATTCCCCATCTATCTGAAGATTCCTACTCTTTAGTTCATCAATGATTTTTATGAGGGAGGAGATCGTAGGGAAGCTCGATTAGCTGAGCTCTTACATTTAGAGGAAGTTCGAAACCGCGCAATAGAAAAATTTTCCAAACATTAGGGCGTAGTGAAGAGATGGTTCGACCGCCGAGCCAAAATCAAGGCCTTCATAATTGCAGATTTGGTCCTATATTGGGACAAGGCCCATGAAAAGAAAGGGGGACACAACAAATTCGACAAGCTTTGGCTTGGCCCCTTTCAAATAGCTGAGATTTTGGGAGATAATTCCTTCTGCCTAAAGACCTTAACCAGTGAAGACGTCTCATTGCTAGTCAACGGGTAGCACCTGAAGCATTACTTCCAGGCTTGAGCTCCTTCGAGCTCTTCGTTGTAAATACTTGTACATAGGTTAGAGTAGTTGCTTTCTTGCTTGTTTGTGTTTTTTTTGTGTCGCTTCTTGTTTTCTCCCTCCCGGTGGTTTGGTTTTGAAAGTTGTTCCCCGCTCCTTTGCGGTGGTCATGCTTGCCCGGCAAGCAGTTCACTTTGCTGTTCGTCCTTTGTGTTCTTTGGCTAAACAATCACTCTAGATCACCGGTCTTTGAAAGCTGTTCATGAATAATTTCCTTGTTTGAACTCTGCTCAGAACTTGACCCTTAGCTAGATCTTCTTACCCACGTCTTGGATCTCGCACAAAGCACATCATAATAATTTCTAAAGGACCATACTATGGTTGTTATGACACCCTAGTGAGTGAAAAATCTCAAGTCTGCTCCAGTGACCACTGCAGTCTCAAACCCATTGTAGGCTTCAATGCTTACCTAGTCGAACTAAATGGTAAAAGAGAAGTGAAATATCAAGGAAAAAAATAAAAAGGAATTCTGAAAAAAGGAAATAAATGACCGTATGGGTGTTCGGATAACTCTACCGGGGATATAGACGCCCGGTCGGTAGTAAAGAAATATCCATGGGACTATAGCAACAACTCCATCGGGGCTATGGACGCCTGACTAGCAGCGGGGCAATGTCCAGGTTATTTTTGGTGTTAGGCGATTTATGTAGCTCACTCGGTTGGATTGGTAACCCAGGTCACTATCCCAAAGAAATGAATGAACTCACTACACACACACTTCTGAAATATCCTATAAGTAGACCCAATTAAATATCTCATTTTCCTAGATTCATCTTTGGAAGCCACTCCTAGTCTGTGAAGCTAGAGATTCTGGGTCCTGAATGATTATTTATCCCTAGAATGCTTGGGAGCATTCTCCAGCGGAGGCGCCATTTGTTGTGCCCTTAGCACACACGCCCTGTTCAGAACGGGGACCCTCTTTTCTTTTGCCTTGTCGGGTCCTTTTGGGGCTGCCTCATTTTGCATGCTCCTCTTTTTTGATGTTTTGGATGGTCAATGTTTCTCCAAAGTTCTATTATAAATCGATCATGCCTCCACTTTTGGTTTTTGCTGCCTTCCGGGGCCTCGGGGAATCCCTCTGGCATTTTGGCCCTGAAATGGCCCCGAGCCCCTCCGGGCCCGGGCGTCCGGAGTTCCCTCTTTGGGTTTCCCCTCTGGAAATGTCATCCCTTTGGCATTCGTTGAGCATCTTTTCAGACCTTGGGGTCCGCCCTGCCGCCCTCCATCTGAAACTTGTTGCAAAATTTTTGGGGCGGCGCCTGCCCCTTCGGGCCCCGGACCCCGGAAGTCCACTTTCGGACTTTCGTCTCGGTCTCACCATCCGCGACGGCGAACCTCCCATGGCCTCCTGCCATTCGGGCCCTGCCTGCCTTATCTCCGTCGAGGTCTCCGCCGTGGCCTGTCAGCCGTGGGGTCTTCCGGGCCCGGCCGTCCGGAGTTCCTTCTCCGGAATTCCGTGATGGTTCCGCCGTCCCGGACGGCGGAACCCTGCCGGCTTCCTGCCCTCCGGGCCCCAAGCCGCTCCTCGCCCTCACCGTTTAAACAACGCAAAAATCTTAAGGTGGCCATCACCTCATGTCTTCCCGGCCACTGGGCCCCAGCGTCGCTGCCGCTGCTGCCAACCTAAATTAAAATCCAACAACTTTTCCCATGACCGTACGAGTATTTATTGCTGTCATTCATGGTGATTTGGGTATAAAAAGCCCAATCCGGGCAGTCATTATCATTCTGCAGGATTGGAGCAAATTGGAGAAGTTATCATTTGGAACCCACCACCTTCGGCTACGTTGCGATCATCGCCCTCGGCATTAGTCCGTCGACCGTGTGTGGATCCCACGTCCCCCGCCTAGCGTGTTTTGAGGTAGGCCATCCACCCGCCCTCCTGACCATCATTTTTGTGATTTTGAAGCATCTAAATAAATGAACAAATTGTTAGGGAGGCATAAAGAGGTAGAAAACTAGACTGCGCACCAAACCCATGTCTTGGAAAATCAGCAAAACCTCATGAAATGCCTTTGCCGCCAATTCAGAACTTTTTCGTGGCATGACTGTTCTTTGCGCAGGGCGATTCCTCGCCCCGGGCTCAAGACCCGCCTTCGCTGTCAAAATTCTAAAAACTTCAACACCCGCCGACGGCAATCCTCTTCTCCAGGCCCGATTCGTCGGGTTTCCTCCCTCGGACTTCCATTTGCCTTCCGCCGAGCTTGAATTGCCAAGCGGCCTTGCCTCCCCGGCTGTCGGGTCTCGGTCTCTGCTCCGCCGTGAAAACTTGAAACCTAACCCGTGTCCTTTGTTCCTTCCAGGCCCGGAACCCCAGAGCTCCTTCTCTGAAGTTCCGCTGGAGGTTCGCCTTCTCCAAACGGCGAACGTCGCCCGGCATCCCGCCCTCCGGGGTCCTCTAGTGCTTCAGCTTATTGAACCCTTGGCAAATTAAATCAATCCATCACTTTTGCCTTCGGGCCCCGGACGGTGGGTTTCCCTGCTCAATTTTCCGTTTACCCCACTATGCATCCTTTCGGCAAAGACATCAATGCCTTCCGGGCTCCGGGCCCCACCTTCCTCTCCGCCATTGGCTTGTTCTTTTACGACGGCGACTTTCATGTCCCCGAGCCCCAGATCCTGAACTTCCATCCTCGAAAGTCCGTCGCTCTCCTGTCGTCAGAATCTTCACCCTGTCCGCCCAGTCGCCGGACCCTGAGCTTCCGTCTGCCATGTGTTGTCACCGAATCTCCTCACGGCCATCAAACACTCTGGGCCCCGTGTCCCGGGATTCTAGTCCTCGTGCACTGTTCCAAATGGAGATTTCCACTCGGCCTTCCGCTCTCCGGGTGCCGGTGTCCGGACTTCCGTCCTCGGAAGTCTGTCTCTCGCCCGCCGCTGCTAGCAAAAAATGTTGACTAGTGCCCCAGCCTCCGGGCCCCGCCACGCCAAATGCCGCCAAGCCTAAATGATAAACACATGCCGGTCGTCCTTTGGCCCCCCAGACCTCGGCCCTCAGACTTTCGCCGCCGATTTTCTGCCTACTGTCCGCCGTCGCCAACGACCATCTCTCGACAGCTTCCCGGCTTGAAACCTCTGAGTCCTTCTAAATCGATCCAAACAAACTCAAATCTGGAATCTAACCTTGACCCACATGCTAATTTTTGGCCCTCTTCATCATGAGCTTCTCGAAACATCAAAATTTGGCCAAGAAGGGCCTCCGGAAGCTTTCTGTTGTATTTTCCCTTCTAGACAGCATTCCTACCAGGGAAGTCCGGCCCTCCAGGCCCAGCTTGTCCAAATGCCCTGAAACAAAGATCAATAACATCTAGAGATAAAATTTATGATATACTTGATTGATTGTTTGAAGTAGATATTATTTTCGAGATATGAACTAACATGAACGCTTTTGATGTTTTATTGCACTAACTTTTCCCTTGCTTGCAAAATATATGGAATCGGGTGCAGGAACTTCAGGGGCATCCGTCGAGAAGGATAGGGCAAGAAATCAGGAAGGACCCCTCGGGGAAAGGAGGACAAAGATCAAATGAAGTACCAGTTCCAGGGTGAGCCGCTCCACTCAAAGGTCTCAACCGACTGGAAGGAAATTTTAGATACTAACATCAGCCAGGTTGATATAGATGAATTTACTCAGAGTGTCAAGGTCAACCCGACAACAAAGAATACCAGATTAATACGGCAAAGTGGAATAGCCAAGGCCGCCGATTTCCCTCCCTCTCTCGTGGCACCCGAACTAGTGATGGCTTGCCAAAAATCCTATCAAACAGACACCAGAACGATTGTGGATAAGGAGGGAAACATCCTCACAGACATATCACCAGAGGGGATTACCAAGACATTCCACATTCCCACGTTCCAACAGATGGAGGTCTCCACGTTAGAAGAATGCCAAGCAGTGTGGGATGTTAATCCAACAGGGTGCAAGAAGTCAATCAACCTCCATTGGCTTAAGGAAAAACGGGGCAGCGCTATGAAGGTTCCCCAGGAACTCTTCCGTAGCGATTTCCACAAGTACTACCACGACCTGGTGACCATGTTGAGCAAGGTCATGGGTCTTCCAACGGCCACCTACTTCTAGGAGTGGATGACCTATTACATTGAGCAGATCCTGCGGGGAAATGAGGATGTTACAACCAAGGTCTCATTTGACTGGGGAAGCATCATTAGCAACTGCTTTCATGAGTAGTTTGTCAATGTGAAGAAGAATTCTAAGTTCTACATGACCTCCTACCTCATCTACTCCCTGGCAGATTAAAGACAATACAGCGGGTTGTTTGTAGCACCCGATCAGGGTCAGAAACAAAGGCTCAAACCGTTTGACAAGTACCCTCAACTCCAATACCAAAATTTTAAGAAGCAATATTGTAGGGTCAATGATGCCTTCACTGGCCACATCATCAGATTAATCGCTGGAGACTTCGAGAGGAGAGTCTCCCACAGCGCCAGGGTGCTCTTAAAGGAATATGCTTTTCTGTTCATCCAGTTCCTAAAGTTTACGTACATACGGGCCTAGGGCTTCTCTGAAAGGCCGAATAGATTACCTTGCTACCCTAATGACAGGATCATCCTCTTGGAGCTCTCTCGGCAACTCCAACACATCTAGGCAATCTTCAGCAACAAGCATATAGTAGGGATCTCCTACCCCATGAGCCTTGGCTAGGGCCTATATCGATTACAAACGTCCCAATGTGCCAGTAACTTTGAGAAGGAGCTCAAGGACTACCATTTTGACTAGTACACCGCTCGCCCAAGGATGGACCCACATGACCATGTTAGAAAAGCACTAGGGCCAGCATATGCCCACCAATATCACATTGAAGATTTCTGGGCCGACTGCCGGGATGACAAAGAAGTGCTCGCAAGGCACTACATGTGCATGACCGTGCAGTTCCTGAGAAGAGTGCAACTGTTCCCGGTACCTGATCAGGTCGAAGAGGATGATCCTACGATCATGCACCCGAGGTACCCTGCAGTTGCTAACCTACCAATACCATCGATCGACTGGGATGAACAAGAGGTCAATGACCTAGATACCATAACCCAGCCAATCATAACTCGCACTAGGGAGTGGATTGATGGGTAGGTGGAATATCTAAAGCGATAAGGAGTAGTCCTGACCTATGAAGGGCTCAAAAGCAATCCAAGTGCCACGAAAGACGTTGCTGCCACCATGTCAACTATCGGGACCTCCAAGTCTCCTCTCGTCACTAGGTCCCAGAAAAGGAAAGGAGCAGAGACCATGCAGTCTCCAGATCCCAAGGAACAAGCTAAGAAAGAAACAGGAGGCTCATCACCCAAAAGGCTTAAACAAGCGGTGGGTGTGGAAGAACCCCGACCTCCATTGGCTCTCCCTGTCCCTCATGTTGCACCGCCCATCTCCTTGACTGCGGTCGCCGCTTCTCCGCCTGCAGTGGACATTTCTATCCATCTTGCCCCTTCGCCCTCGGTCGGGTCAGTAGTCGTCATTGATTTCTCTTCTGGCATGACCACTCCTTCCTCTGCTACCATGTCTCTAATTACATCCCTCCCTCTGGCAACAATAACATCGCTTATTCCAACTACTGCTATGTCTGGGGCCCTTAAGAGACATATGCAAAACCTCCCCCCTAAGCTTTCCCAGATCTTAATGAATCCAACTCTCCAAGCAGCCCTTGCCCAGGTCCTTGCAACTGCCCAACCTTCACAACCACCAACAAGGCCACCAGCTATGGAAGCTACAATTCTTATCTCAAAAGAGTTGGAGGAGCGAGAGCAAGAAGCCTCGAAGTCTATCGAGGAGGAGGCTGACGAGTATCATGAGCACCCTGAGTATGACCACCGAACCATCGACAGGGTGGTCTATGAGGAGGAGGAGACAGGCTCTTCCGAGAGTGGAGGTGAGGAGGGTGGCTAGGGTGCTAAGGAAATCATCCAGACTTTCAATGAGGACCTTGAGGAGGAGTTGGCAGAGCAGCTAAAGGACGTTGGAGCGGAGGTGGAAGAGTCACCACATGGTGAAGAGGGGCAGCCACCAGAGGAGCAGCCACAAAAGGATCTATCTGAGGCTGAGACCCATGTTGACAAGAGCCCTGAGGCCAAGACTACGGAGGAGAAGAAAGAAGAAGAAGCAGTAAAAAAAGAAAGTCCCACCAGGCAGCTGTCCACCAAGCTACCCGTCAAACGCCTCGTATTCATTCATGACTCTGACGAAGAGGAGGAGGATGCTACCAAAAAAAAAGGAGAACACCAAAAGGAGAAAGAGGCAGAGGTCTTGCCTTTAATGGAGAAGGGTGAGGGCATCCATGATGCACCCAAGGATAAGTCTGCTATGCCTAAATGGTTGGAGAAGCAACTTGAGAAGATGACTCCTGTGCTGAAGGACCCAAGGGCGAGATTGGAGGCCATCTTGGCTCGATCCCAGATCACGACAAAGAAGGAGAAGAAGCCCAAGGTCTGATCCAAGATAACAATGGATGCTTCTGGCTCCTGAGCAGCACAAATTGCAACACCTACTGTTGGCCAGGTAGGGGTGAGTTACAATATCTCCACCATTGACTTAGGGACAGCAACTAGGGAGAAAAAGGTTGAACACCTAGAGGAGTCGGTGGCCACGGTGGTGCACCTGATAAAGTAGGACAAGATCTCCAAGAATGAGCTTAAAGCATAGGTTGTTGCCCTAATAGACTACATACAGCAATGGTCCTCATTGGATGACCTGCCCACCACCTCCACGACCGTGCCACAGTTGCTCTCCAAAGAATAGATCGATAAACTGGAAAGAAGGAAGAACTTGCAGAAAACCACTGAGGATTGGTTCCAACAAGTCACATACGTCAGAAACATGGGAATTAGCAGGGCTGTGTGGATAGCCAACAAGTTCTTAGACTTGATGCAATCTCTGGAGGGCACGAAGAGGCTTTGCACCAATTTCCCCGCAACCTACGACTCCACCTTCCCAAGGATCGAAGCTATCCTCCAAATGTCTGAGGCCACATGGGAGGAGAAGTTAGAGCTTAAAAAGGAAGATCACTGGTTAGTGGATGTGTGGTGCAGAGACTTCGACAACTGGAAGGAGAGGTTGGAGCAAATCCTAAGTAGAGTGGATCCAGATATTGAGTGGATCAAGGAAATCCAGGCGGAATGCGCCCAATACCTTAAGCTGATGACAAGCTATGATATTCCCACCATGCAAATAGATCCAGAAAAGATCAAGCCATACTTCTAGGAGAAAATGAAGGATGAGACAGCTGGAGAAATCACAACGGAGTTCCCGAGTTTTGCTGCCCACGCCTTCGACCGATCAGAGTTGTTCAGAGACCAAGGCTTGAAGTATGATGAAGATTGGAAAAGGCTGAAAGAGAACACTAAGGAATGGAGCTACCAGGCATTGCGATGTGAAATCCTTGAGATAGACAAGCTCCAAGTGATCATCCTCAAATACATAGAACACGCAGCTTCCGAGGAGCAGGAAGACAGCCCAGCCAACGATGAAGACCTTTCTGAAAAGTAGCTACAGCAAAGGAAACAACAATTTGCTAAATGACAAAAGAGCTACAGTGCCATCAACTAGGAGACAAAATAGGGAAAGGACAAAAATGTAATTTTTAATTGAGATCTATTTGGGGGTAGGTGAAACCCTATTTTGTAATGAATCTTGGCCACACAATGAGAATGAATCTTGAACATTCATGTAACTTTTTGAAAATTATAAATAGGGCACTCCTCTCATTTGCAAAAGTGAGAGTTGAGTTGTTGTAAAGGCATGCTGCTGAAATTTATAAGAAAAGGCATTGACTTGGTGTATTTTCTTGATTTCTCTCATGTTATTTGATTCATTCTCCAATGTTAGAAGTTTGACTTAGATCTTATTGCTATTTAGTTAGCTGTTTTCTTTCTTTGGATAAATCTTAGGAATGTTGTTGGGTGATTGTGATAATTCCTGCCTTGTGGATGATCCCTTAGTCCATACTTTTTGCTGTTTGTTGAAGGTAGATAGCTGTGAAAAGTTAGCCTAGACTTGATTTTAAAGCTGCTCCAAAAATTTATCTTTGATTCATGCATGTATGTGGTGGATGAAGGATGAAATATCTGTAGCCCTTAGAAGATAGCACAATTTCCATGATACTGTGAAATCCCTGGTTAAGTGGGATATTGTTTTGAGTAATTTTCCATTGCAGGAACTCCATTGTCACTATTCATAGCAAGCTTCAGAATTAGGAACTTTTCCTCTCCTTCGCCCTTTTCCTTTTTTTTAGTAACTAATCTATGTTAAGGTTCATTGCACATTGTAAAGCCAAATCCAACAACTAAATGGAGTCCAAGATTGTTGTTTGAACCTACAGCCAGTGTGTAACAACCTCCCATCCTAAGAACTCCATTTCAAGATCCAACTTCATGCTTTGTGTCCATACTTTGTATTTTCTGTAAGACCACCTTGTGATTCTAGCAAATCACATCAAACTACTGAGGTATCTAAGCAGTGTCATGACCTGACATCCGAGAGACCTTGGGATAGTTTTCTGCAATTCGATTGTGGGAGATTGTCTTTCAAGAGAGGTAGTGCACCTATGCACTGCCTGTGTTGAGAAGTGCATAAAAACACCATCAACAGAACTATTGGTCATTATGCTTCAAAATGTTTGAATAGAGTTGTACATAAGAAGAATAAGGATTATAAAGATAAGGATAGCAAGGATAGGAAATATGAGAAGTTGTATTATGTTAAAGAAGAAGTCAGAATCTCTGATGATGAATCTAAAAATGAGGTTGATGATACTGAATGCTTGTTTTTAGCTTTGGAAAGTATATATTTTTTTGCTAACCCTAGAAAATGTGCAAGAAAGAAAGATCCATAGAATAAGAGGAATAGGATGGAACATACTTTGGTTACTGCTTTTCATGCAAGACAAGATGAAAACTTCTGGGTAATTGACAGTGGATGTTCTAATCACATGACCGGAGATAAAAGTAAGTTTACCAAACTTGAAAAGTATGATGGTGGTTTAGCTATGTTTGGTGATGATTCATGAGCTAAGATTTTTGGAAAAGGTTCAATTATTTTTTATGGAGTGCACAACACCGACAATGCATATTATGTGAAGGGTTTGAGGAAAAACCTAAGTGTTGGTTAGATGTGTAGTAATGGTTTTAAACTTGTGTTTTAGAATAATACCTGTGAAATCAGAAAAGGATCTGGAAATGACGATATGGTTGCTACTAGAAGGAGAACTCATGGAAACATTTATCAGCTTAAGGGAGTTGATGGTCAGTGTCTTGTATCTCAAATCAATGAAAGTTGGTTATGGCACCGAAGAATGGGACATGTAAACTTTGATAATCTGGTCAAAATTAGTTCAAAATAATTTTTTGAGGTTTACCTAGAATCTCAAGACTTGCTAACACTATTTGCAGAAGTTTTTAACTAGGGAAACAAACAAGATGTAACTTTAAGGGAAAAGAGCACTCTACTACCAGAATGTTGGAATTAATTCACACCGATCTCTATAGTCCAACTAGAATAGGAAGCCTGAATGGTGACAAGTATTCCATGCTTCTTATTGATGATTATACTTGAATGACATGGGTTGCTTTTCTTGGGGAAAAGACAAAAGATCTTGATAGGTTTAAAGTGTTCAAAGCAAGAGTGGAAATTTAAGTAAATTTGAAAATTAAGTGTTTGAGATCTGATAGAGGTGGAGAATTCAATTCTAGTGAATTTAATACATTCTATGAGCAGCATGGTATAAAGAGATAATTCTCTACTTCGAGAACCCCTCAATATAATGGGGTAGTTGAGAGGAAGAATAGGATAGTACATTAAGTTACAAGAACCATGATGAAAGAATAAAATGTATCGGATGTGTACTGGAGAGAGGCAATACACATTGTTGTTTATGTTCTTAATAGAGTTAAAATTAGAAGCAACAACACAGACTTCTTTTGAGTTATGGACTAGTAAGACTGCTACTGTGAAATACTTCAAGGTATTTGGAAGCAGATGTTATATTAAAAGAGATGATTAAAATCTTGGAAAGTTTGATGCTAGATGTGATGAAGGAATTTTTCTTGGGTACTTTACTACTAGAAAAGCATATAGATGCTTCAATAAAAGATTGAGAAAGATTGTTAAAAGTGCTAAAGTGAAAGTTGATGAAGACATACACAGACCTATTGAGATAAGTGAAGTTGAACTTGATGATCCTATCTATGGACATGTACCTGAGGAGAATAAAGAGACAGAAGAAGAAGACAAAGAAGAATAGACTAAAGAAGAAGAAGAGAATTATTTGGAACTTACTATTAAGACTCCTAAGTATGTACAAAAGAATCATCCAAAGGAACAAATAATTGGAGACAAGAGTGAATGTGTGAAGATAAGAAGTAAAGTAGCAGATGAGGTAAATTTTTGTTTACTTTCTAAAATTGAACCCAAGTCTATGAGTGAAGCATGTAAAGATGAGAGTTGGATGAAAGCTATGAAAGAAGAGTTGTAGTAGATAGAAAAGAATCATACAGGGGAACTAGTCCCTAGACCTGTGAATAAGAATGTAATTGGTTCAAAATGGATGTTCCAGAATAAGATGAATGAAAATGGAGAAGTTGTAAGGAATAAGGAAAGACTTGTATACAAGGGATATTCACAAGTTGAAGGCATAGAATTTGAAAAAACATTTTCCCCTGTAGCTAGAATGGAAGCTATTAGAATGTTTTTGGAATTTTTTCCCATAAGGATTTCAAAGTGTATCAGATGGATGCCAAGTCAACATTTCTAAATGGTCAATTGGAAGAAGAAGTGTACATGGAACAACCTGAACGGTTTCAATTATCTGGCAAATCGGACATGGTTTGTAAGTTGAAGAAGTCATTGTATGGACTAAAGCAAGCTCCTATAGCTTTGTATGCAAGATTGGACAGATAGCTGACAAAGCAAGGATTCAACAAAGGATCTATTGATAGTGATCTTTACTTTAAAGTGAAAGGTAACAAAATTTTGATAGTAGTTGTATGTGATGATGATATCATTTTTGGTGGAAATGAAGGCATGTGCAAAAAAATTTCTGAAGAGATGCAAAAAGAATTTGAGATGTATATGATTGGTGAATTTCTTTCTCTATTGGTCTTCAAGTGAATCAAACTAATAAAGGGATATTCGTTTCACAATCTAAGTATGTAAGAGAGTTGTTGAAGAATTTTGGGATGGATGATTACAAACCGGTTAGTACTCCTATGGTAATTAGATGTAAACTGAGCAAAGATGAATCTACTAAAATTGATCAGAGAAAATATAGATCTATGATTGGTGGACTGTTGTATCTTACTGCTACCAGACTAGATATTATGTATGTAGTATGTCTAGTTTCCATATTTCAAGCAGATCCTAAAAAGGCACATGTTATAGCTGTAAAGAGGATATTTAGATATCTTAAAGGTACACCAGATTATGGCTTATGGTATCCTAAGGTTGTTGATTTCACCTTAAGTTCTTATACCAATGCAGATTGGGTTGGTTGTGTGGATGACCATAAGAGTACTAGTGGAGGGACTTTCTTTCTTGGCAGAAGATTAGTTCTTGGTTGAGTAAGAAACAAGACTCGATTTCTTTATCCATTGCAAAGGTAGAATAAATTGTTGCAGCATCCTACTGCACATAATTTTTGTGATGAAACAAACTCTAAAATATATTAGATTAATATGTGATGAGCCTATTCCTATTTTCTATGACAACACGAGAGCTATAAATATTTCAAATAATCCAATTATGCATTCAAGAACAAAATGCATATCTATCAAATATAACTTCTTGAGAGAAAAGGTAATGAATAATGAAGTCAGATTAGAGTATGTGACAACAAAGGAACAAATTGCAGATATATTTACTAAGGTTCTTCCAAGAGATACTTTTGAGCATCTTAGGGAGATGTTGGGTTCCATTGGCCCTATGAACTATGTGCACATGAAGGTGCATCAGTCCAGTGAATTTACATTTCTTCATTTATCTAGACTGATAAATGGGTCTACTCCACAGGGGGAGTAGATAAGTTTTTCATTTTTGCAGTATGAGTGCACTCCTAAGGGGGAGTGATCAGAGTTTTTGATCTTTTCCATTGATGTCAAAGGGGGAGAGAAATTCATGTGAAAAATAGTTGCAGAGGAAGAGAAGGCGTTATCTTAAGATATTGTGAAGGATGTTGTCTTTGATGGTTTTTCACATCATGTGTTGCCATCAATGACAAAGGGGGATATTGTTTCAAGTATGAGCAATTTTGGTGGTGTTGTCATTAACGTTGTCATTGATGTCAACATAGTTTTGTATGCTACAGATTTTCCATGTATAGTTGAGATACTTTTGAGATGTTGTGAGTACATGGAGCTATCTTTATGATGTTGCAAATGTGATGGTTTGATGAGTTTCCAAGTGATTATGAGAAAATTAATAAAGAAGAGAAGTCAGAGTTATGAATGTGCTCCAATTTTTCCTTCACATTTCTCCTTTTTTGATCCTATGATTGTGCAGATTTGAAGGTTTCCTAATGGTGATCTTATGGTGATATATCATGAGTTCTAGCTTTTGGTGTGATGGTATGTAAAATTTATGTTCACCGGTATGTGAATTATTCTAGGTTGGCCTTCTATGGACTGGGAAGAATGTTTCTACTCTGCAGTCCTTTGTTGTTTTATCTAAGATTTTGTGGATCCGGGATATCTCTTACAGAGGTGTTTTTTGGGTTCTAGAAAAGAAGTTTGAAGTGTGGTAGTCTGGAATTCATGTTTTAGTGTTGTTGTGTGTGTTTGCATAGTTTAGATGGACTGGTGGAAGGCGTTTAGTGTTCAAAGATTGTTTCACTTGCTGCAGATGTATTTGAAGTAATATGAGATGTGTTCTCATACATAATGAAGTGTGTTGTGGCATATGTGTGTCATCTTCTTGTTAGGAAGCATGTACATCAATGTTCATTTGTGTTTTCATTAGGTTTGGCCAACCTAGTGTTTACACTTCATTCGAAGAATAAAATTTAATTAAGGAAGCGTGTGGTTGATCAAAGACTTTTTTTTTTTGGTCTTGGTTAATTATTTTTTTGGTCCACTCTCATTCCTTTCCACTGCAGAAATATTGAGTTGCTGACCTAATTTGAATTTATCAAATAAATTTTATGTGGTCGACCTTGGAGAAAGTTTCTAAGGTTGAAGATGTGGTGTAGGAGCACCTGCACCTTAGTAGTGAAATTGAAACCTTAAAGGTTGTTCATTTGGTCATCTAGTTGAGTCAAGGTTAGCATAGGGTTGTTTTAAGTTTATTTATCCTAATTAAGTTCAATCAAGACCATCTTTTATGTATTTGAGAGATATTGTGTTATAGATGTCAAGTTTAGGAAAAAATGCAAAATGTAATGTTGGCATGTTAAGACAAGTTGTCAAATTGCAATTTTGAGCATAATTAAGGGTCTTAGTATTTGAAATTTGGTTATAGCCATTGGGAACTTGTATCATGGAGGAAAAATGTATTTAAAGGCCTTTAAGACTCAAACTAAAATTTGGTTGAAGAACATTGTGAAGAATTCTTATCAATATAACACTATTTCATGTTGTTTTCCAATTTTCCTGAACTTAAAAGGCCGTATACGGACCCGTACACGTCCTAAAGGATAAATTTTCTTTGTGATTATGTAGATATATGTGTAACCTTTCATTTGGTTCTATTTTGAAAAACTAACAATAGGTTTGGTGGTAGATATTTGCAAATTCCTGGAACTGACTAGTAAAACTAGTGAGGGGTCTATTTTGGTTACCAATTAATGGAACAAGCCTTTCCACCTGTTGTCTAAGTCTGTTACTCAGTGGAAATATATGTTGTATGTTAGAATAGATGATTTCATGCTTTGGATGGAAGGTAAAAGCCATTAGTGTTGATGGAATTGTTGCCCTAGGGCCGACTATATAACTTTTTCATGTGAAATGATGGTGTCAAGTTAGGTTTTTGGTGAGATAGTGATGAAATTGTCAATGTGATGGGTTTTTGTTCATATGAAATTTTTTTGTGAACTATTTGATGCATTTTTTGTGTTTCCTAAGCCTAGTATAGGGGATATTAAATAAAACCCTAAGCTTTGGCATGTAATTGGAGGGTTTGGTGGAATTGTGGTCTAGAGGCCTGGTATCTGAAAAATGGTGGATGAATTTGTGGTTTTGAGTCACAATATAACTCTATAAATTTATTTTTTATGTAAACATGGACTTTAAGAAGTGGTTCCTTTGTTAAATTGGGCTAATTTAGTAGCCTTTGAGCAGGGCAAGGGTATTGAAAGTCCATTTTGGTCCAAAAGTGTCTCAATTGGCTTTAAGGTATGTTGTGTAAGCCCTTCAAGGGTATCTAAATACATAATTTATTTGGAAAGTTATTTGATAAGTTTGGGTGAAAAGTCCCTTAAACTAGGTTGCATTTGCTACAAGGCAATGAGGAAATCCTCTGATTTTTCTTTGAAGTCTAGTTGATATCCACTTGTTTGGCACATTGAATGGTTTGTCACCCCTATACTACATCAAAGTGGTATCAAAGCTCATTTATTAGATCCATTTTTGGTATTTTGATTGATCTTTGCAAGTTGGCAGTTGAAGAGGCAAGATTGTGAAGATTCCTCCTAAGGGAAGTCTAGTTGCAAGAAGAATGGATGAGAAAGCTAGAGAGATAGAAGCCTTGAGAAAAGAGATGGTTGCATGGAAAGAAAAGAATAGAGTGGAAGTGCATGAAAGTGAAACTGAAGAAGAGACCTCTAGTGAAGAAGAAGAGATGGATCCAAATGATGTAAGAATGATGAAGGTGTTGAAGGTTGTGAAGAAAGATGGACATGGAAAAATGGATGTGCCTATGTATGGAGGAAAACTTGACAGTGAAGAGCTCCTAGATTGGATTGGAGCCATGGAAAACTATTTTGATAGTGAAGATGTTGATGAAGAACATAAGGTGAAGAGGGCCAAAACAAAACTGAAATAACAAGCTTTGTTGTTGTGGAATTTTGTGCAAGAGGAAAGGGAGAGACAAGGAAAGAGCAAGATCACTTCTTGGGATAGGATGAAAACCAAACTAAAAGGTAAATTCCTTCCTTTTGATTATAATGTTCAATTGCTTAAGAGGCTAAAAAATATTAGACAAAAGGATTTAGATGTGCAAGCATATACTAAAGAATTTTATAGGCTAAGTATAAGAACCAAGCATGAAGAAGATGAGGAAGAAATGGTAGCTAGGTATTTGAATGGTCTAAGGCATAAAATTCAGGATGAAATTAATTTGTTGGCACCAAAATCAGTTGAACAATGCTTTCAAATGGCAATGAGGGCAAAAGAAAAACTCAAGAGGAGACAAGATGAGGCAGCAAGAGGAAAAGCAAACACTTCTAGGGGTAGAGGCACAACTTCAACACCAAGGAAAACCAAGGAAGACCTTGAAGATGCTGATAAGAATAAGGAGAAAGTACCTTAAGCAAGAGAAGGATGGAGAGGTGGAAGGATAAAATTTAGGCAAACGGGAGATTTCAATGAGTTTTCAGGTAGGTGTTATAG
Source organism: Sequoia sempervirens (assembly GCA_007258455.2). NCBI lineage: Eukaryota > Viridiplantae > Streptophyta > Pinopsida > Cupressales > Cupressaceae > Sequoia > Sequoia sempervirens. The sequence goes on along the minus strand of VDFB02353493.1, from coordinate 20,865,243 downwards.
ATGCATTGAATTTGGACACCCATCTTTCAAGTGTCCTCAAAACCAAGGTTCAACATCAAGTGGTCATAGGAAGAGTGAAAGAAGAACACAACTGGTCCAAGAGGAAGAATGTGAAAGTTCAAGCACTCCTACATACCTAGAGGTGGGAGAAGCACTTATGGTAAGAAGAACCTTATTGCAGGCACCTAAAGAGGAAGACATGAGTCAAAGAAGGAGTTTATTCAGAACTTCATGCAAGTGTAGAGGTAAGGTATGTCAAGTGTTCATTGATTCAGGTTTTCAAGATAACATGGTTTCTTGGGAGATGGTAGATAAGTTAAAACTAGAGAAAATACCTCATGTAGCACCATACAAAGCCTCTTAGGTAAATGATAGTCAAACTCTAGTAGTGAATGAGCAAGCATATGTGGATTTTCAAATTGGGGAGTACAAGGATAGGGTTTTATGTGATGTGCTACTAATGGATTGTTGACATTTGCTGGGAAGACCATGGAAATTTGACAAAAGGTCTATGTATGATGGTAGGGAAAATACTTATACTGTCAAGAAGGATGACAAGAGCTTTAATCTAACTCCTTTGCAGGAAAGTGGAAGAGATAAGGGTAAGTCTAAGGTTGTCATTTTTGGAAAGAGAGAGCCTTTAAGGCTTGAGGATAGTAGGGTTGGTGTACTTGTAGGTATGGAGTAGGTTAATGATGTTGGAATAGTAGGAAAGGCACCAAGGAATGATGCAAGGATAACTATAAATTTAAAGTTGGAAGATGGACCTATGACTAAGTCTGATACAGTCACAGAATGATGGTAAGCATGAAAAATAGGGTGCAATGCTTGAGGGAAGGTTTGTGAAGTGGGATGAAATTATTGTTGGGACCATTGTGTGTTCTATAAGCATGAACAATGTTGCAAGATTTGCAAGTATAGGGGCTGATAACTTTGTTAATACAGTGGTACATGGCAATGACAATGTGCAAGGTCTGATAACAATGAGAAAAGGGACAAAAGTCTGATGACAATGATGAAAGGGTAGAGTATGCAAGTGAATGTGGATGGATACAAGTGTGCAGATGAAGCCAAGAAGAAGGTAGAGCAAGGTATTGCTAACTCTTTTTTGTTTGCAGGTATAGGGACTAGGAAAACATCAATTTTTGACCCAAGTATAAGGATGGGGAAGACATCAGGTCTAAGCATGAAGATGTAGGCACATTTCAACATGAACTTAGTCAAGAGAGTGGAGTAGATCAAGAGAACTCCAAGTTTGAACTAGTTGAAGGAGGTTGTTGCTTATAGGATGCATGGAGCAATGTTAAGGAATGGAACACATTTCAACTCTTGTGACAAGAGTTTTTTTGTCTGTGGGGGTGTATTGTGTAGGAGCACCTACACCTTAGTGGTGAAATTGAAGTATTGAAGGTTGTTCATTTGGTCATCTAGTTGAGTCAAGGTTAGCATAGGGGTGTACTAGATTCCAGTGCTTCTAAAGGATCTTGTCCTTCTCTCTTAGCCATCAAGCAACTTTTGGGTTTGGGATCAACTTTTAGTGTGTAGAATTTGTTGTTATAGACATACTTCATGACACGATACAAAGTAGAAGGCACACCATTCATTTCATCAATCCAAGGTCTTCCTAAAATGAGATTATAAGAAATATCTTTAGGCATAAGATGGACTGGAGTTTGCAATGTTACTTTCCTCACTTTGATAGGCAATGTGATGAATCTGAGTAGTTGTTTTCCTATATTATTAGATCCATGAATATACAAAGAATTGGTTTTAATATCACTTTTTCTCATTTTGATCTTTTCCAAAAGGCTCACACTACACACATTCGGGACTGAACCATTGTCAACAAGGGTTCATTTTATTTCGATTCGATTTATATAGACTATTATGTTGAAATATTCATATTTCTTTTGAATTTCTAAGGGAGGTAACTCACTTTGGTGAAAAATTATGTCCAAATTCATTTCATTCATTCCTTGAATTAGCGTTGCTACATCATTTGAACTAGTGTTAGGAGGAATTATAAGTTGTTGCAAAGCCTCTTGAAGCATGTTATGATAACTAGGTGATGTTTGAATCAATTCCCATATAAAATTTTTAGCAAAAGTATTCTTAAGTTGTTGAACAAGATTATTTTCTTTCCATTGTTTGTAGTCAAACAAGGAGCACTAGGCAAGATTGGATTAGGAAAGGGTAGTGAAACATGAGTCATTTGTTGTTTCCTATTGTTCCTTGTATTGTAGGTATGTGCAATGGTATGATAACTCATTTGTTCTTAAGCATTACCATTGTCAAGAAAAGTCTTGCTTTTCGGTGGTTCAAGGATGAGCATAGGTTTTTTTTGAACTTGTGGTTTTTGTCAAGGAGGGTAAATTATGAGTTGTGGTGTGATGGTATTAATGTATTTGTATTTCTGTTTGTCATAACAAGCCTTAGTGGATGAACCTTGTGAGATGAGGTCCTCAAGGGCTTCATCTAACATGTCAAAGTTGTCACTACTAAAAGGATTGAGGGATAGGTTAACCTTAAAAAGAATACTTGGCATAACTTTACTTTCCCTAAGGATCTCATTTCGTGTTTTGGTCGTCTTTGTCCTTTTTTTTTTTTTTTACTGAATACATAATGTAATCTAACTTGTTTATTAATGTGATAATGCTGAAAATGTTGAATTCTAATGCTAATTATAACTAAAAAATGCAATAGATTATTTTTCCAATGTTGCTAAATCTATTAAATAAACAAGAATTTGAATGCAAAGAAAATATGATTCTGACTATTACTTCTCAAAATTCAAAATAGAGACAAAATGCTTATCATAAACCAAAAACTACTAAGAATTTTTGCTATCAAAAGTTGTATAGGGACCCATTCACCACCAAAGGTGAATGGGTCCTAGTCTACATATTTGTAGAGATCAGAAAGGCACCTAAAACACCAGAACATAACTAGAAGTCTTGTTGATCAGGGTGTCTAGGGACTCATTCACCAATAAAGGAAAATGGGTCCTAGTTTTATGGTTTTCTAAGTTTGATTTCAATTTTTGAGTTATTTATATGTATATGTTGTCTCAGATCTATAATACTAAATTTTATAATAGATTTTCCAGATATGAGGTCTCTAAATGCAACTTTTACTAAGATTCAATAATGACTAAGATGACTAAATCTAGAATTCAATTTGAATCTAAATGCTTGAATGGTGATCTCAATGTGAACATGATGGAAAATTAAATCAGATTTAAAGCACTTTTTTAGGTTTTCAATGAATATAAGAAATGTAAACATGTAATTTTTGTTGCATATATGTGTCTAACTGGTGTTGTCATTGATGTCAACATAGTATAGGTTGTTGTAGTGAAAGGACACAGGTGATTGTTGGGTCAGAATATGCTTCAATATGTGTTCAGAATGTACTCCAGTGTGTGTGCTCCACATTTCTACTATGTTGATTTTATGCATATGCGGATCTAAATTTTTGTTCAAGGACATCCATGGGTGATATATCCTATATTATAGCTAGTAGTTTGATGAAGAGTGAAAATTCAGTTCACCGGTTTGTGAACTGATCTGATAGAGTTGGTTATCTAAGGACTGGGAGAATTGTATCTTCTCCGTAATCCTCTGTTGATTTGCTTTAGGTCTTGCAGATTTGAAAGAAGGTCGAGAATGGGGTCATCTGTGCTCCATCAAGAGTGCTCATATTTGGTGCTCAGGTATGAAGATTTGAGTGAGCTATGTTCACCAAAGTGAAGACTACTTTATCTGTATAGTTGGTGGTGACAGAGAGAATGTATTCTACTCCTCATTTCTTTGCATGTGCATCTTTTGATTTGAGGTTCTATAATTAGGCTTGCAACATTATTATGTTCCCTCAACACAAAGGGTTCTTGTTTTGGTGGTTTGGAAGTGATCTCTTCATTATGACAGTGTTGTTTGAAGTGCTATGGTTTGATAAACCCTATAGATAATGTTGTCAGAGCTTGTGGATGTCTCCTAATTGTGTTTCTACCTTTTGATTAGTCTCCAAGATGATTGATTTCCAATGTTCACACTTGATGGTTTGGTCCATGTAAATAGGAGTTCCAAGTCGGTGATCAACATTTAAATAGAAACAAATCAACTAACTAATTGACATGTGAGAATTTAATGAGGACAGTGCCAAAAAGGTGACATGCTCAATCAAGATCAAATCTAATAAAATGAAAATAAGAGGAAATTAAATGCATATTGGTCTTTGGGGTCAAAAAGAGAGCTAAATTTGGTAAATTCTTGATAACGAGGATGATTTGTGTGCAACTTGATATGAGATATGGAAAATCTGATTGGATGCCATCATTAATGCGTAGAACAGTAAGTGGGAAACTCGATGTTCTGACATTTTCTTATGAAGATTCTAGTGAAAAACCCTAACAGGGGTTTTTCGGTCATATGAAATATATGAAGGCATGAGTTAGGAATTAGAGTTAGTGAGTATGTGTGCTTGAATGAGGAAGTGAGAGAGAACTATAAAAATGAAGAAGAATCATAAAAAATACAAAAATCTTATTACAGTTGTGTGAGAGAATGAGAGAGAAAATTATAATGTGTTGAATCGATGCACCATAGGTTGAGCAAAACCATGATGTGCATAGTTGATTGAAAATATTTGTAAGAGGTTGTAGCCTCCATTAGTACTGAGTTGTAGCTTAGTTCAGGGTGTTGTAGCATCCTTGAAGTTGTAGCTTTTAAACAAGGAATTGTTGCTTCCTTTGGTTGCAGCCCTAAACATTGTAACTAAACTTTGATGCTTGTGAGGCTAGATTAGGACAGTAGATCCTAGTAGCATTTCTCACTATGGGTTTCCCATCTTGGGTTTTTCACATACATAATGTGTTATGAGTTGATCTCTTTTTTTATGGTTTTTATATCTGTTAGTATTTCAATCTTCACATTTGAGTTTAAGTTTGAATCTACAAAAAGGTTTTAAGAACTAAAAATTTTAATATCTACTGATTCACCCCCCCTCTTAGTAGATCATTGTGTTCTAACAATTGGTATCAGAGCCACAAGCTCCCTAGGAGAAGTTTAACCATCTCGAGTTGATCTTAGATAGGTGAACACAATGAAAATTCTGGAAGGTTCAAACAATCCACCTAGGTATGATGGAGAAAACTATGCTAAATGAAGCTCATTGATGGAAGGATACTTAATCTCTCTTGGAATTGAAGTATGGGCAACTATGGAGACCCAGTATACTATTCCCACTACTACTCCTACTGATCCAATAGTAAACAAAATTCATGAGGACAATAAGAAATCTTGGTTCATTATTATGAACAATTTTCATGACTCTATACATAGCAAATTTATTCATTGTAAAACATCTTATGATGTATGGGAAAAGATGAAGAAGATCTATGAACATGACACCAAAGTGAAGTTAGCAAAGTTACAAGTGCTGAGAGAAAAAATTGAAGGCTTGACGATGACCGAAGAAGAGAAGATTGCAGACCATCTTCAAAGAGTTGATGATGTGGTAAATGCCATTAAAGGATATGGTTTAGATATAAAAGAAGAAGATGTTGTGCTGAAAGTTCTCAAGTCTATGACAACTAAATATGATGCCAATATTTCTGCTATAGAAGAAGGTAGAGAAATTGATAAACTCACTCTCAATGAATTGCATGGCATAATTACTAAATATGAGATGAGAATTCCTAATGCTGAATCATCTCACACAAAAGCTAAATTTAAGGTGGTTTGGAAAGAGAAAGATGAAGTTGATAAGAAAGACAAAGCCATTGTCATTGCATTTGATCATGATGAAACCGATGAAGAAGAAGCTAACTTAATAAGAAGACTAAGGAGAGGGTCCAGTAAGTACAAAGGTAAGCTCACATTTAAATGTTTCAATTGTGGGAGAATAGGGCATTTTGCTTCAAAGTGTCCATACGGTAAAGAGGATAGTGCCAAGCAAGAAGAAGGTAGGAAAATGAAGAAAATGGCTTATCCAAAAAGGAAGAATTTTGGAAAGAAGAAGAGCTTGTATATCAATGAAGAAAGTGGAGTTTTTGATGCTAGTGATAGTTTAGAAGAGGATCATGACCATGCTCTTGGTATGAGAGAAAACAAGAAAGAGTTTCTATTTATGGCTAAGGAAACTAAAGAACAAAAAAATACTCCAGTTGAGAACTTACATGAGGGGGAAGTTGAAGCAATTGTTGATCTTGAAGGAGAATTAATTAGTGCCCTTAAAGACCTTGAGGAGTTAAGAGATAAATATGATGATCTCAAGATGGAAAACAAGATACTAAAAAATAATGCTCAAAAGGAGACTGACATAGCAACTCAAGAACTTGAGGAATCTAAGAAGGTGATAGTTGGTCTAAAAGTTTAGATAGAAGAACTCAAAAGAGTTGAAGATGTTATGAATTCTAAGTTGCAAATAGATATGGAAAGATGCTCAAAATTGGAGGCATAAATAGTTTCCCTAAGAAAAGAGTTGGAGAAGGCTAATGAGCAGGTCAATAAAAGTCTTATGTTGAAAGGTGGTACTAACATTCTAGATGAATTGCTAAGTACACAAAAGCCAGCTAGTAAAGAAAAATATGGTTTGGGACTTGAAAAGGAAATGAGTTCATTTTTTGATACTTTTACAAAGCTTTATGAAAGATTTAGAGTAGAAGAAAAATCAGTTTCCAAGGATGAAAAATATAACAAAGAAGATGCTTCTAGAGATGAAAACAAGTTAACTGCAGTTGAGAAATATGTTAAAGAGAAAGAACTAAGTGAAGACAAGAAGGTTAAATGGTAACATCCAGATCAACAAAAGAAGTTGAATCCTAAGAGAACTTGCAATGATGGTTTCACAATAGTACACCATCCAAGGAAACCTACGCAAAGAAGATATCCTAATTCGGCTAAAAGATACACCATGATTAGGTATTCATCATACTTTAATGGGTATTGCTATACCTATAACAATTTTGGTCATAGGGCTAGAGAATGCAAAGTAAATCCAAGGAGAAATATAAATTTCATGAGTAAAAATTCATTTTATCCTTTAATTGATATGGATGTAGTATGTTTCAATTGCAATAATTTTGGTCGCATAGCTAGATATTGTAGAACAAACTTTAGAAGAAAAAATACTCAATATGATAAGAAGAAAATAATATCTTCTAAAGCTGAAAATAAATTTGAAGTCATTAAGGAAGAGGAATAAAAGGCTGAAAATAAACCTAAGAAGGTATGGAAGGAGAAAAATTAGATTCCTACTCAGTCAATGATTGCTCAAACTACCTTGCATGCAAAAGAACAAGAATTGTGGGTAATTGATAGTGGTTGCTCCAAGCACATGACTGGAGATAAAAATAAATTCATCCAACTTGAGATGAGAAAAGCAGGTTTAGTGAGACTAGGTGATAATGCTACTGTCAAGATTTGCGGCAAAGGAATTTTCGGCTTAGATGGAAAGAACAAATCTAAAGATGTGCTCTATGTGGAACGCCTAAAACATAATCTTCTTAGTTTTAGTCAGATGTGTGATAATGGATACAAAGTTGTATTTGTTTATGAAGGCTGGAAGATAAGAATAAATGGTCAAATAGTTGCTCAAGGGGTTAGGAATGATAGTAATCTCTATAATCTATGTGAAGTGGAAGGGAAAACATGCCTAATCAATCAAGCAAAAGAAAGTTGTTTGTGGCGTAGAATACTAGGACATGTAAATTTTGACAACATGGTGAAGATAAGCTCAAAGGGATTGGTCAGAAATATGCCTATGATTGCAAAACCCAACAATATTATCTATCAAGGATGTTAGCGTGGAAATCTAACAAAGTTTAAATTTCCCACCAAGGACTATTCAACTACAAAACTTCTAGAGTTAGTTCATACTAATTTATGCAGACCAATGAGAAAAAGGAATTTCAAGGAGAAAGATACTTTATGTTGTTAAGTTATGATTATACTAGAATGGCATATGTCACATTCTTGAGGGAGAGGGTTGATGCCTTTGAAGCATTTAAAGGTTACAAGATGTTGGTAGAAAATGATATGAGAGGAAGAATCAAATGCCTCAAATCAGATAGAGGTGGAGAATTCATTTCAAGAGAATTCATGGAATATTGTGAAGACCATGGAATCAAACTCCAATATTCAGCCCCAAAAACACCACAAAAAAATGGTGTAGTAGAGCAAAGAAACTAGATTATGAAGGAGATGGCTAGAGCCATGTTGAATTAGGAAAACTTAATGGATACATTTTGGAAAGAAGCAATACAAATTGTTGTATACATTCAAAATAGAGCTCTTATTATATTTAATAGTGGTAAAACTCTATATGATTTGTGGTTTAGTAGGCTTGCCTCAGTCAAGAACTTCAAATTATTTGGCAGTAAATGCTATATCAAAATAGATACTAAGGACTTAGGAAGTTTTGAGTCAAGATGTGATGAAGGGATATTTTTGGGGTATTCATCTTAAAGGAAGACTTATAAATGCTACAATAAGAGACTGCAAAAAATTGTACAGAGTGTACATGTTAGGGTTGATGAAAGTGAAAATCAGAGTCATCCTAGCAGGATCAATCTAGAAAGTGAGTCAAATGAAGATGACTTAGGTCTGCAGGTTGAAGAACAAGAGTAACAAGAAGAAGAGAATGAGAAAGAAGTTAATTGAGCCCCTACAAAATATGTTCAAAAATATCATCTGACAGATTAGATTATTGGTGACAAGAATGATGGTGTGCAAAATAGAAGAAGGCTTGCAAAGAATAAAGAACAAGTGAACTTTTCCCTCTTATCTCAGATTGAACCAAAAATATTTGTTGAAGCCAACAAAGATGAGAACTGGATAGAATCCATGGAAGAGGAGTTAAATCAAATTGAAAAGAACAAAACATGGGAACTAGTTCCTAGGCCCTTAAACAAGAATATAATAGGCACTAAGTGGGTGTTTAGAAAAAAACTAAATGAAGATGGGACAGTGGTGAGAAACAAAGCAAGACTGGTGTGAAAAATATATGCACAAGTAGAAGGGATTGACTTTGAGGAAAGATTTGCTCCTATTGCAAGGTTAGAAGTAATAAGAATGTTTATTGCATTCTCAGTCTACAAAGGCTTCAAGGTATATCAAGTGGATGTCAAATATACTTTCTTGAATGGAAACCTAGAAGAGGAGGTATATATTAGGCAGGAGGAAGGTTTTCAACTGTCAAAGAATAATGATTATGTGTGCACATTGAAAAAGGAACTATATGGTTTAAAGCAAACCCCAAGGGCTTGGTACTCAAGGTTGGACCAGTATCTACAACAACAAGGATTCAAGAAGGGTTGTGTTGATAGCAATTTGTATCTCAAATATGAAGGTATGCAGATGATAATTGTTGTAGTATATGTAGATGATATTATATTTGGTGGTAGCAGTGATGTAATGTACAAAATATTTGCTACAACCATGTAAGATGAGTTTGAAATTTCCATGATTGGAGAATTGAGTTTCTTTCTTGGTTTGCAAATTACACAAGCTAATAAGGGTATATTTATATCTCAAACCAAGTATGTAGAACTGTAAACCAGTTAGTACACCCATGATCATAGGCTACAAATTAAGCAAATCTGATGAGTCACTAGATGCAAATCAGACTACATATAGATCTATGATTGGAAGTCTACTATATTTAACCGCATCTAGACCTGATATAATGCAAGGCGTTTGTATGGTAGCTAGGTTTCAAGCAGAACCTAAAGAATCACATTTCAATGTAGTTAAGAGAATCTTTAGATACATCAAAAGTACTATTGACTATGGCTTGTGGTATTCCAAAGGAAAAAAATTCAATTTTACAGAATACACAAATGTAGACTAAGAAGGAAGTGTGGATGACAGAAAGAGTACAAGTGGAGGAGATTCCTTTTTGGGTAATAGGATAGTCTCTTGGATGAGTAAGAAGCAATATTTTATCACCCTTTCTACTACAAAAGTAGAATATGTTGTTGCAGTTGCATGTTGTACTCAGGTCTTATGGATGAAGAATACATTAAAAGATCTCAAAGTAGAATTCATTGAGCCTATTTCAATTCTTTGTGATAATTCAAGTGCCATCAATATCTCAAAGAATCCAGTAATGCAATATAGAGTTCCAAGCATATCTCAATCAAGTATCACTTCATTAGAGAGAAGGTTGCAGACAAGGAAGTCAGCATGGAGTTTGTTCCAACCAAGGAACAAGTGGCTTATATATTTTCCAAGCCTCTTCCCACCGAACAATTTGAATACTTGAGGGAGAAGCTGGGAGTGGTTTCTCCCACTCCATATCACTAAACTCTAGTGAAAGGGCATGTATCCAGGGGGAGTTTCATTGATCATTCATTTGATCCTAGTTAAAAACTATGTGATCAAGTCATGCAAAATCAAAGTGATGTAGGAACATCCAAAAGATTCCAAACAATTGGGAATGTGAAAATTCTGATGCAATGTATCAAAGCGAATGACATTAAATATTATAGTGTTTTACTGTATTTGCATGCTAGAGATTGTGGGGCTGGGATGAGCATCTAGGCACATTCATCTACCCCATATCCAAAATTCAGCAAATTTGGTTTCAATACTGAAGAGATATCATCAGCAAAAGGTTGCCTATTTTCACAAACCAGATTAGAGAAGTGGTATCTATCCCAAGGGGAGTTTCTATGCTTCTGTGTGGAAATCCAATTGGTGAGATGCATGATATTACATCAGGTTCAGTAGTGCCCTAAGGATACCCCTCAGTGGGAATAGCTAGATATTATTGGAATGGATCTTGGATCAGTTTAGAGCAGTAGAGTACAAATCTGTGCCCCTTCTCATTGATGTCAAAGGGGGAGAGAGTGTAGGAAATGTTGTCTAGGTTGTCTAATCTAAGAAAAAGGGGAGAGCAAGTCATGTGAAAGAGAGAATATTGCAAGGACAACTGAGTGCAAGAAAAGTTGTGTAGGTTGTCTAATCATAAAATATAAAGGAGTATGTTGGAATGGAATGGAAGTTGTCTTTGATGGTTTTTCACAACATGTGTCACCATCAATGAAAAAGGGGGAGATTGTTGCATATATGTGTCTAACTAGTGTTTTCATTAATCACAACACAATATAGGTTGTTGCAATGAAAGGACACAAGTGATTGTTCGGTCAAAATATGCTCCAATATGTGTTCAAAATGTACTCTAATGTGTGTGCTCTCCATTTCTACTATGTTGATCCTATGCATATGCGGATCTGAAGTGTTGTTCAAGGAAATCCATGGGGGATATATCCTATATTACAACTGCTAGTTTGATGAAGAGTGAAAATTGAGTTCACCGGTTTGTGAACTGATCTGACAGAGTTGGTTATCTGTGGACTGGGAGAATTGTATCTACTCTGTAGTCCTCCGCTAATTTTCTTTAGGTCTTGCATATCTAGAAGAAGGTCTATAATGTTGTCATATGTGCTCCATCAAGAGTTCTCATGGTTTGGTGCTTCAGTATGAAGATTTTAGTGAGCCTCTGGTATGCTATGTTCCAAGTTAGATCCTCCAGGAAGAATGATTCAATAGCTTGCTCTGCATTTCTTGCATATTGAATATCTTTTTCTGAAGATTGGGAGTTATTTAGAGGAATTTCTAAAGTTGGTATGATCCAAGTTGGAGCATCCAGTATGAAGAGTTGAGTGAGTTATGTTCACCAGAGTGAAGACTGATTTATCTCTATAGTCAGTGGTGACAAATAGAATGTATTCTGCTTCACATTTCTCTACTTGTACATCTTTTGATCTATGGTTCTAGAATTAGGCTTGTAATATTGTTATGTGCCCTCAAATTAAATGGTTCTTCTTTTGGTGGTCTGGAAATGATCTCTTCATTATGATAGTGTTGTTTGAAGTGATCTAGTTTAATAAACCCTATAGATAATGTTGTCAGAGCATGTGTTAAGATTGTAATGAGCTTGTGGATGTCTCCTGATTGTGTTTCCACCTTTTGATTAGTCCACAAGATGATCGATCACCAGTATTCACACTTGACAGTTTGGTCTATGTAAATAGGGGTTTCAAGTCAGTGACTGACATGTGAATAGAATCAGATCACCTAACTAATTGATATGTGAGCATTTAATGAAGATGACACCAAAAAGGTGACATGCTTGATCAAGATCAAATCTGATCGAATGAACAGAAGAGGAAATTAAATGTATATTTGTCTTTGGGGTCGAAAAGAGATCTAAATTTGGTAAATTATTGATAATGAGGATGATTGGTGTGCAGCCTAATATGAGATATGGAAAATCTGATTGGATGCCATCATTAATGGGTAGAATAGTAAGTGGGCAGCTCGATGTTCTGACATTTGCTAATGAAGATTGTAGTGAAAAACCCTAACAAGGATTTTTGACTCGTATGAAATATACGAAGGCATGAGTTAGGAATTAGATTTAGTGAGTATGTGTGCTTGAATGAGGAAGTGAGAGAGAACTATAACAGTGAAGAAGAATCATAAAAATACAAGAATTTGATTATAGTTGTGTTAGAGAGAATGAGAGAGAAAAGTATAATGTAATGAATTGATACATCATAGATTGAGCAGAACCATGATATGCATAGTTGATTGAAAATATTTGTAAGAGGTTGTAGCCTCCATTAGTATTGAGTTGTAGCTAAGTTAAGGGTTTTGTAGCTATTGCAAGCATGAGCTAGTTTGGTGGTGTTGTCATTAATGTTGTCATTGATGTCAAACTTGTTTAGTATGTTGTAGATTATACATGTATGGCTAAGATGCTAGTAAGATGTTGTGAGTACATGGAGCTATCTTTATGGCATTGTAGATATGTTGGTTTGATGTGTTTCTAACCGCTTTTGAGAAAATTAATAAAGAAGATAAATCAGAGTGTCAGAAGTGTTCAGATTGTGCTCCGATATGTGCTCCACATTTCTCCTATGTTGATCCTATGCCTATGCGGATCTGAAGGCATGTTGATGGTGATCTGATGATGATATAGTCTGAGTTTTAGTTTCTAGAGAGATGGTATGTGGAAGTTGTGTCCACCGATATATGTGTTCTACTGACAGTGTCAATGTTCTATGGATTGGGAGGAATACGTTTGCTCCACAATCCTCCACTTTTTTGTTTCATATTGTGCAGATCTGGTAGATGTCTTGTGAAGGTATATCATATGCTTTGGCAAAGAGGTTTGGTGTTTGGTAATCACAAAATCATGTTTTATTCTTTATGTGTGTATCTACACAAACCAGACAAATTGGTGAAAGAAATTTAGTGGTTGAAGCCTATTATTTTTGTTGCAGATGTATCTAGATGATTTTGAGATGTATTCTTGTGCATAATGAAGCGTGTTGCATTGTTTGCATGTCATCTTCTTTTTGGGAAGTGTGTGCATCATTGATAATTTATGATTACATTACATTTAGTTGACCTAGTGTTTACACTTCATTTGAAGAATAAAATTTAAAATGAGGAAGCGTGTAGAAGATTCAAGAATATTATTTTTTATGTTTTTATTGGACCACTCTTATTCATTTCCACCGTGATAATTTAGAGTTGATGATCTAATTTGAATCAATGAAATGATGTATTGTAGTCAACCTTAGTAAATGTTTCTAAGGTTTAGAATGGTATAAAAGCAAGGTGAGTTGTGAAGAATTGTATGAAAGTGTGATGCAAAGTGACGAAAGTGTGCCACAAATCATAAGAGAAAAAGTGTGTGTGAGTGAGTTGTGATGGCAGTTTTTTTAGTGTGCTAAAGGCAATGAAATGAAGGTTTCTATAATCCTACTAATGTGGTTTAATTGTTGTGGTGGATCTTTTGTTCTCTTTTGTATCTGTAGGCAGTGAGCCTCCCTATTGGACAATGAGTCCTTTGTAGGCAATGAGCCTTTGTGCTTGGATAGTGAGTCGTCTTTTGGGCAGTGATCCCTTGGAAATGAACCTTTGTATTCAATTTATAATCTTTATATTGTGAGTTAACCCTCACCGTGGTTTTCCCTTATTGTGTTTTCCATGTGAAAATATCATGCTTAGTGTGTTGATTTATTTTTTGTTATCTATGTTTCATGCTCATATTTAATAATAGAATAGTGTGATTAAAGATTTGATAAGTGATAAAGGTTTAAGTTTGAATTTGTGTGACAATTGATTCACCCCTCTCTGGGTTTTCATGCACCTATTTAACAATTGGTATCAGAGCTTGTGGTTCCTTGCTATAAAGCTTAACTGCTTAAGGAAGATCCGATGGCACACAAGTTGGTGATCCCTATGTTTGATGGAACTGACTACAAAGATTGGAAGGGAAAGATGATAGGATATATTATCTCTCTTGGTTTGAAGACCTAGAAGGCTATTGAGAATAAGTATACACTTTCATCTAGTGGTGTCAGTACTGCAGATGAGATCTCTACTTATGAAGAAAATGAGAAGTATGCAATTTGCAGTGGTTTATCTAAAAATGAGAAAATTAAGGTTAATTCTTTGGATACTACATATGAAGTCTAGAAGTTGGAAGACATGTATGAAGGGAATGAAAAGGTGAAATTGACAAAGGGACTAGCAACAAAGCATAGATTTGTGAACTTGAAAATGGAAGATGGTGAAGAATTTACAAGTTTCTTTCACAGAGTTGAATAGACTGCAAATGAGGTTAGAAATCAAAGAGGAAAGCTAGTAGATGAAGATAGAATAGAGAAGATCCTGATCACCCTACCAGACTGCTATAGTGATAATATCTCAGTGATTGAAGAAATGAATGACCCTAAGAATTACACCTTGGAACACTTGTTTGGCACCCTACAACCATTTGAATTGAGAAAGTTCCAGAAAGATGACAAGATAGAAGAAAAGACATAAATGACATTTAAGGCAATGAAGATTAAGGAGGAAACAAATAGCAATGATGTTTATGAGTTGGAAGCTAACTTTACCAAGAAGCTAAATAAAGGTACTGCAAAATATAAAGGTATGTTTCCCTTTAAATGCTTTAGTTGTGGTAATATTGGTCATTATGCTTCAAGATGTCTGAATAGGGTTGCACATAAAAAGAACAAGGATTATAAGGATAAGGATAGGAAGGATAAGAAGTATAAGAATTTGTACTATGTTACTGAAGAGGCAAGTATTTTTGATGATGAATCTGAAAATGAGGTTGATGATAGTGAATGCTTATTCTTAGCTTTGGAAGATAAATCTGTATCCACTAATTGATGAGGGTGCACCCCAAGAAACAAAAAATAACTTAGAAAACAAGAGAATAATTTTATTATTGAGAAAATGAAACTTCTTACATGTAGAGGATCTCAAATCCTCAAGTTCTACAATAGATGCAAGTTACATAAAATCACAGAATAACCCTTTTCGCAGTGTGCAAACTTGTTCCCCCAAAACTACACAAAAATAAAAAACCTACCCATAAATAGAGCTCCTTATTAGTTTTGAGCCAAAAAAAATTCAAATTTTGAGTTTTTGGTGGCCTAGCGTTGAAAGTTACAACTTGAGATTCAAATTTTAGAGTACATTTGAAAATTAGTATCTTCTAGACAGTGCGCCAACTTCCGGGAGCCATAACTTTTGATCTGGGACTCCATTTTTTGAACCATTTGAACCGTTGGAAATGTCTTAGAGTCAAGAATGTGCTAAAAATCAGCTATGCTTATTTAGGAAAGTTTTGGGACCATTTAGTGCCTCAAATCTGATTTGGAAGGTTTTTTAGGTGCAATTCTTGGAGACTAAAATTGCAATATCTTTCAATCCAAGAATAAAAAAGCAAAACCATAAGTTGGGAATTACATTATAACAAAAAGGGTATACAAAAAGGTAAAAACATCTAAGAAACTACCAACATGAAATGATAGTCTTTTTGGGTGATGCAGGATTGCCCTTACACCACTGGATGCTCCTGCATCAGACACCTAGGTTAATTTGAGAAGTGACCCCGTCACGTCTTAGATGGTTGAGGAAAACCCAAATGGTCAACCTCTACCTTAGATAGCCAGGATGAATCTTCCATAGGCCTTCTTCTCCATTTCACCGGGTATTCTTCATAATACCTATTTCTGGTACTCCTTCCTACATGGCTATCCAGGATTGCTTCAATCTCTTCCTTCTCTCAAGTAGGTGTTGGAATGTCATACTACCTTATTGATGGAGCATCCTCTGTGCCACCTTCATGATACTCTATCAAATCTGAAATGTTGAACATAGGGGAAATTTTGACTCCATCTAGCAACTCTACTTCATATGCATTCCCTGAATCATGCTTCTTCAAAATCTTGTAGGGATTGAATTTCTTCATCTTCAATTTGTTATAGGTACCTACTGGAAACCTTTCTTTCCTCAAGTGGACCATTACTTCATCACCAATCTGAAACTCCTTATTCCTCCTTTTTTGATCTTCCTTGGCCTTATATTGCATATTCATCTTGTCAATATGTTCTCTTACCTTCTCATGTATACCCTTGATGTGCTCTACAAAATCTTCAGCTTTAGCACTTATCTTCTTCTCTTGGTCCATCTTCCTCAATTCTGGAGCTATTCTAGGCCTGCCTCCATACACAATTTGGAATGGTGATCTACCAGTGCTTTTGTTGACAACATTTTTGTAAGAAAATTCTACCTAGGGTAAGATCAAGTCCCATCCCCTGGGTTTATCTCCTACCAAGCATCTCAGTAGGTTACCCAGACTGCTATTTACAACCTTTGTCTGCCCATATGTTTGTGGATGGTGTGCAGAACTGAACTTCAACTTTGTTCTCAACTTCTTCCACAAGGTCCTCCAAAATTATCCCACAAATTTGGTGTCACGATATGAGACAATACTCTTTGGCAGACCATGTAGTCTCACCACCTCTCTAAAGAACAAGTCAGCAATGTGGACTGCATCATGGGTCTTTTGACATGGCATAAAATGTGTCATCTTTGAAAACCTATCAACCATGACAAATACTAAATCATTCCCTCTCTGTGTCCTTGGAAAACCAAGAACAAAGTCCATACTTTTATCCTCCCATGGCCTCTCTAGTACAGGTAAGGGCTGATACAACCCTATATTTTGGCTCACTCCCTTAGCCATCTGACATACCCTACAATTCTCTACAAAATTCTTCATGTCTTGTGACAACTAAGGCCAATGGTAATGTTCACTCATAATGGCTATGGTCCTATCCTGACCAAAATGTCATGTGATTCCTCCACTGTGTTTCTCATTTATCAGTGTCTCCCTCATGGAACTCCTTGAAATACACAGTTGAATTCCCTTAAACATGCCATCCTAGATTATGAAATCCAACCACTTTGTCTTGTCCACTGTAACAAGCTCCTTGCAAGCTTTTCAGGCCTCTGCAAAATTAGGATCTTCTGCATACATTGTCTTGAGTTCATTTAACCCAACCACTTCAATCTGCATCTTCGTCAACAATGTCTACCTCCTACTTAAGGCATCTACAACCCTATTCAACCTCCCACTCCTATGTTTTAAAACAAAGGTATAACTCTACAAAAATTCTACCCATTTCATATGCCTCTGATTTAATTTTCCTTGACTATTCAGGTACTACAATGCTTAATGATCAATATACAAAACAAATTCCTTCGGCAACAGATAATGCCTCCATTTCTTTAGTGCTTGAACTATTACATCAAATTCTTGATCATATACAAAATAATTTCTCTTGGCATCATTTAACTTTTCACTGAAATAGGAAATGGGCTTACCTTCTTGGCTCTACACTACTCCAATGGCACAACCGCTGGCATCACAATCCACCTAAAACACCTTATTGAAATCTGGGAGGGCAAGAATAGGCTGCTCTGTCACCTTTTGTTTCAACAACTCAAAACTTTTCGCTGCTCCAGTGCTCCACTTGAACTCTTTTCTATCCCCTCTCATTGTTTTAGTCAGGGGTGCACAAATACTACTAAAGTTTCTAATGAACCTTCTATAAAAACTAGCCAAACCATGGAAAGATCTTACCTCAGTAGCAGTTTTTGGGGTAGGCCATTCTAGAATAGCCTTCACCTTCTCTAGGTGCATCTTGAGACCTTTTGTTGAGACTACAAACCCCAAGTACAATAATTCCTTCTTCACAAAACTGCACTTCTTCATATTTATCAACAATTTCTCCTCTCTTAACTTCTCAAAGGCTCTACGAATATGCATCAAATGCTCATCTAAAGTTCTAAAAATCAAAATATCATCTAAATACAAAAAGACAAAACTTCCTAGAAATTATTTTAATACCTAGTTCATGAGCTGCATGAATGTGCTCGGTGCATTGGTTAGCCCAAAAGGCATGACTAACCACTCGTACAGGCCCTCTTTGGTCTTGAAGGTAGTCTTCCATTCATCTCCCTCTCGAATCTGGATATGGTGATAACCACTCTTTAGATCAATCTTTGTGAAGTACTGAGCTCCACTCACATAGTCCATCAGGTCATCCATCCTTGGCAGGGGAAATCTATACTTGATTGTTATCTTGTTTATGGCCTGGGAGTCTTTACACATCCTCCACTCCCCATTCTTCTATGGTGCTAGCACTACAGGTACTGTACATGGGCTCAGGCTCTCTCGAATCAAACCCTTTCTCAACAACTTCTAAACTTGTCTATTTAACTCCTCATTTTCTATTGGAGTCATTTTGTGAGTTGCCTTATTTGAAAAACTGGGTCCAGGGATCAACTCAATCTGATGACTGATCTTCCTCACTAGTGGTAAACCCTCAGGTATGTTATCAGAAACAATTTCTTGAAACTCATCCAACAACCCAGAAACTTCTACTAGAATCTTCTCACTATCCTCCTTACCCACTCTAGGAATCAATGCATAGCACACATGGTCATGTTTCATACCTTCTAAAATATTTCTTCCATCAACATAATAGATTCTAGCACCACTGCATACCTTTTCTTTGGCCTCCTTCAAGGGTTTCAACTTGTGACGAACCCCATCCTTCGTTAGGGAATAAGTGCTTGCATGACCATCATGTATAGCTCACTTGTCGAACTGCCACGACCTCCCCAACAACATGTGACATGCATCCATGGGGATGATATCACAGAGTACCTCATCATGGTAGCTCTCAATCTTAAACTTCACTAGGAACTTCTCATTGACTAGAACATTATGGTCCTTTTGCAACCAGGCAATCTGACATAGATGTGGATGCCTTTCCCTCTCCAGCTTCAACTTTGTAACCATCTCCTCTGACACCAGATTATCGATGCTCCCACTGTTAATGATGACTTCACAACATTTTCCTTCACATTTGCACCTTGTGTGGAATAGATTCTTCCTCTATTCAGGATCCTTATCTTCAATCACCAGTGCTCTTCTAATCACTAGGGCTTCTCCCCTTTCAGCATCATCTAAATGTTCTGATTGAGCCTCCTCATTTGCATGTGCAACCCTTCCACGACCTTCTGACCTTTTGTCTTCCCTTCCTTGATGTTGTGGAAATTCATAGGCTTGATGTCCTTCTTCACCACACAGGAAACACGTTCCTCTAAAACTACCTCTTCTAGATCCTTGTCCAAATCTCTCTCATCCTCTACCTCTTTGATCTTCACTGTTTTGATCATGATGGCAATAGAAGTTTTCATTCTTCTAGTTTTGACTGGTACCCACACCTTCATTTTTCTTCTCATCATCGTTTCGGCTTCCAGAATATCTTCCACTACCCTTTTTGCTCTGACCTCCTTGTCCTTTTTCCTTGCTGTCAAATCTTTTGTTCAACTTCTCTTCAAATTTGAGAGAAAACTAGTATGCATCCTCAATGATGGTCATTCTGACCAGGCTTAGCTCCTTCTAAATGCTCGGTTGTAACCCATTAAGATAATGGGCTTCCTTCTCCTTGTTGGCCTTTATATGACCCATTCTGATGATCATCTTGTGAAAATTTTTAGTGTATTTGTTCACAGATTTGCTTCCTTACATCAACCCTTGCAATTTCTTTACCAAATCTAGCTCGTAGACCACTCGTATGAACTAGTTTTTTAGTTTCTCTGTTAGAAAACCAAGATCACCTGCATGCACGATGGATACCTGTCACATGAAAAAGATATGAAGAACTAAAAAGATGTTCTCTGAACCTCAAAGTGTAAAATGCATTAAGAGAATCGATTATTACAAAGTGATCAATCCTTATGAAGGAGATCAAGAAACCCTAAAAAGGAAACCCTAAATGAAACCCTAGTGTGCACACTTAATAATTAATAATTAATTATTAATGTGCCTAAGTTTAGCTTAAGTAACAAAGAGGAATAAGTGACTTAATTAATTAATCAATGTGATGTAATTAATTAAGCATAATAACTTATTATTCTAACACCCCCCCTTAAGATGAACTTAGGAAGAAGCTAAAACACTAGAATAAGATGCATGAAAGCAAAGATGGGTCCCGACAACTAGGCCTGATCAGGTACCCATTTACAAATGAAGAATGAGGTAGAGAAGGAAAAACCCAGTGGGACAAAACCCCCCCTACAATGTGATAACATGCTGCAAAGAAGCACTAGAAGAACTCTATAGAGTAACACTAGAACCGCAATCTAACAAGCAAGGAAAGATATCTCTGTCTACAATTGAAACCAAAACCAGAATCAAAATAATGTGACAGCAAACTCAATGCCTCGGAACACTCGAAAACTCCAAATGGGAACAACCCTGGAATCTATGAAGCAGCAAGCAATTATTGAATTATGTATTACTGAAAACGAAGTGCAAAGATGCAAGATGCACTCTCCCAACTGCCAAAACATCCAAGTAATCGCCAAACAATCTATCAAGCCAAATCTGGACTAAGTGATAAACCTGGGACAGATACAGAAAAAGTGCATGGACAGAAACATAGAGCTCCTTAATACCTTTCCAACGCCGCAAACGAGGCAAAAATCGGACATCGTGGCAAAAAGTTATGAGCTCGGAAGTCCAAAAATAACATCTAACTTCAAACAGCAGTAAATGTAGTAAAACAGAAAATTACTATAAAATAAATTGCACCAAATGAAAGTGCTTGGAACCAGATTTCCGGCGATATCTCGTTTGCCCAATTTTGATACCATATGCCCAAGTTATGGCCAAAAGAAAAAAACTGCTCTTTTAGAAAAAACTAGGGTTAGGAGGGGCAAGGAAGGCCGGCCGTACGCTGACGTCATGCTCTTGGTAAGGCAGTCGGGATCCGGTACTGAGCTCTTGGTCCGCAATAGGACCGCCGGGTTTGGCTGAATTGGGCCCGCGAGGGCAGAGCGGAGGGCCCCTGGTCCTCCATGTGACCGGGGGCGGAGCAAAGGGAGCTGCGGGGACTGGGGCCCTGTGGCAGTTGGGATGGCTCCGCCGGCGGCGGTGGCGGAGTGGTGGCCGCCTGGTGGCCGCCGGGCGACAGGTGGGCGGCACCCAAATTTTACATAGGCCGCGCAGAATTTTTCCAAAAAAACCATGCAAAATTTGATTTTTTTTGCATTTTTTTAAAAATAATGCCTCGTGAAGCGTGCCAGGGAGGCCGTACGGCGTCCCTGGCAAAAATTTTTTTACCTCAGAAACCAACTACTCCAAAATTGATGATTTGACAGGCGTTTCTAGGGTTTTTGACCGCTGCAAACGCGATGGCGGTGTCTGTTTCTGCTCAAACTGCTCCAAAAGATAGGCTACCTCCAGATCTTGCAGAAAAGATGCCTATAGAAACCCTTGCACTTGAAACTCACAGAGAGGCCATATCTTTAGATCACAAACAAGCAGCTGTAGGTCTGGAGCTCTGATACCATGTTAGAATCCAAGATCACCTGCATGCAAGATGAATACCTGTCACATGCAAAAGATATGAAGAACCAAAAAGATGTTCTCTGAACCTCAAAGTGTAAAAATGCATTAAGAGAATCAATTATTACAAAGTGGTCAATCCTTATGAAGGAGATCAAGAAACCCTAAATGAAACCCTAGTGTGCACACTTAATAATTAATAATTAATTATTAATGTGCCTGATTTTAGCTTAAGTAAGAAAGAGGAATAAGTGACTTAATTAATTAATCAATGTGATGTAATTAATTAAGCATAATAACTTATTACTCTAACATTCTCCACCATGTGATCCCACCTGGTGATCTTACCTTTTCCTCTTCGGTTTCTCTCCAACTGGACCTCTTTCCACCAAATACTGGTGTGGCCCTTCAGCTTCATTTTTGTGAACTTGACCTGATCTAGGTCCTTTATCTCCTCATACTCAAAATATTCTTCCAACTCATTAATCTAGTCGATCAACTCTTATGGGTTTAGACTTCTGGAATAACTAGGGACTTCTTCTCTAGGTCTTTTCTCAATCTTTGAAATGGCCCTTATCAGCCACATTTGGTCTTGATCAATTACTTCTTCTTTCTCTTCTACATCTAAATCTTCCTCCTCTTCTTCATCCTCACTTTCTTCTCTCCTTCTCGGGTTTAACCCTCTTCTTATATGCTCCTGCAACGCATCAATCTATCTCTGGAGGGCTTTGAAACCCTCGGTCACCAATGGATCTCTTCCACCAGCATTTCTACTACCTCGACCACCTCTGGCACCACCACGTCTACTAGGCATCACTCTTGGAGGCATCTTTCTTGACCTCAACCCACCACCATGGTCCTAGTGCAAACTGCCTCACGATCGACAATCTGTCAACATGCTCAAGAAAACCCACTCTGATACCACCTAATGAGGATGCAACCCGAGACACAGAAAATAACTCAAAAAATAAGAGAATAATTTTATTATTCAAAAAATGGAACTTCTTACATGTAGAGAATCTCAAATCCTCAAGTTCTACAATAAATACAAGTTACAAAAAATTACAGAATAACCCTTTTCATAGTGTGTGAACTTGTTCCCCCAAAACTACACAAAAATTAGAAAACCGTGCATAAATAGAGCTCCTTATTAGTTTGGAGCCAAAAAAACATTCAAATTTTGAGTTTTTGGCAACTTAGCACCGGAAGTTACAATTGAGATTCAAATTTCAAAGTACATTCAAAAATTAGTATCTTCTAGAAAGTGTGCCAACTTTCGGGAGCCATAACTTTTGATCCGGGACTCCATTTTTTGAACCATTTGAACCGTTGGAAAGGTCTTGGAGTCAAGAATGTGCTTAAAATCCACTAAATCAATTTCAACAAGTTTTGGGGCTGATTCGGATCCGTTTAGTACCTCAAATCTGAATTGGAAGGTTTTTAGGTGCAATTCTTGGAGTCTAAAACTAGAATATCTTTCAATCCAGGAATAGAAAAGCAAAACTCTAAGTTGGGAATTACATTATGACGAAAAGGGTATCCAAAAATGAAAAAAATATAAGAAACTACCAACATGAAATGAGACTCTTTTTGGGTGATGCAAGATTGCCCTTACCCCACTGGATGCTCCTGCGTCACTAATTTTGGAAGATGTGTAAGAAAAAGGGATCTAGATGTTAAGAAGAATAGGATGGAAGGTACTTTAGTTACAACATTTCATGCAAGATAGGATGAAGAATACCGGGTAATTGACAGTGGATATTCAAATCACATGACTAGAGATAAGAGTAAGTTCACTAAACTCAAGAAATATGATGGTGGTTTAGTTATGTTCGGTGATGATTCAGGAGCTAAGATCTATGGTAAAGGTTCAATTAGTTTTGATGGAGTGCATAGCACTAATGATGTATATTATGTGAAGGGTTTGAGGCATAATCTTTTCAGTGTTAATTATATGTTTAGCGATTGTTTTAAACTTGTGTTTCAGAACAATACTTGTGAAATCAGAAAAGGATCCGGAAATGGAGATATGATTTCCGCTAGAAGGAGAACACATGGAAATATTTATTAGCTAAAAGGAATTGATGGTCATTGTCTTGTATCTCAGATCAATAAAAGTTGGTTATGGCACCGGAGAATGGGACATGTGAACTTTGATAACCTAGTGAAGATCAGTAAAAAAGGAAATAGTTTGAGGACTACCTAGAATCACAAGACTTGCTAATAATATATGTAGAAGTTGGCAACTAGGAAAGCATAAAAGATGTAGCTTTAAAGGAAAATAATATTCTACTACCGGAATGTTGGAGTTGGTACATACTAATCTCTATGGTCCAACTAAGACTGGAAGCCTGAATGGTGATAGATATTTCATGTTGCTTATTGATGATTACACTCAAATGACATGGGTTCCTTTTCTTAGAGAAAAGAATTAGGCCTTGGATAGGTTCAAGATATTGAAATCAAGAGTGGAGAATGAATTAAAGCTGAAAATAAGATGTTTAAGATTAGATAGAGGTGGCGAATTCACTTCTAGTGAATTTAGTACATTCTATGAGAAGCATGGCATAAAAAGACAATTTTTTTCTCCAATAACCCCACAGAAAAATGGAGTAGTTGAAAGGAAAAATAGGACAATACAGGAAGCTGCTAGAACTATGATGAAAGAATCTAATGTACCAGATGTATATTGGAGAGAAGTGATACATACTATTGTTTATGTTCTTAATAGAGTTCAGATCAGACACAACAACACAAAGACACCTTTTGAGTTATGGACTGGTAAGATTCCTACTGTGAAATATTTTAAGGTATTTGGAAGTAGTTGCTATATTAAAAGAGATGATGAAAATCTTGGAAAGTTTGATGCTAGATGTGATGAAGGAATATTTTTTGGATACTCTACCACTAGCAAGGCATACATATGATTTAACAAAAGATTAAGGAAGATTATTGAAAGTGCTAATGTGAAAGTTGATGAAGACACATAGACCTATTGAGATAAGTGAAGTTGAACCTGATGATCCTATTTGTGGACATATACCTAAAGAAAATAAGAAGGAAGAAGAAGAAGAATAAGAAGAACAAGAACAAGTGGAAGAAGAAAATGAATTGGAACCTATTGCTGGGACTCCTAAATATGTACAAAAGAATCATCTGAAAGATCAGATAATTGGAGACAAGGTGTAAAGACAAGAAGAAAAGTTCCAGATGAGGTAAATTTATGTTTACTCTAAAATAGAACCTAAATCTGTAAAGGAAGCATGTGAAGATGAAAGTTGGATGAGAGCCATCAAAGAGGAATTGAAACAAATAGAAAAGAATTAGACATGGGAAATAGTCCCTAGGTCTATGAACAAAAATGTGATTGGCTCAAATTGGGTGTTCTAAAACAAACTGAATGAAAATGGAGAAATAGTTAGGAATAAGGCAAGACTAGTATGCAAAGGATATTCACAAGTTGAAGGAATAGATTTTGAGGAAACATTTTCCCTTGTGGCCAGAATGGAAGCTATCAAAATGTTTTTGGCATTTTCTACACACAAGGACTTCAAATTATATTAGATGGATGTTAAGTCAGCCTTTCTGAATGGTGAGTTGGAGGAAGAAGTGTACATGGAGCAACCTAAAGGGTTTCAGCTGTCTGACAAGCCAGACATGGTCTATAAATTAAAGAAAGCATTGTATGGATTGAAGTAAGCTCCCACAGCTTGGTATGCAAGACTGGATAGATATTTGACAAAGCAAGGATTCAACAAAGGTTCTGTTGATAGCAACCTCTACTTCAAAGTGCAAGGTAATAAGATGTTGATTGTAGTTGTTTATGTTGATGACATCATTTTTGGAGGAAATCAATGCATGTGTAAAATTTTTTTTGAAGAAATGCAGAAAGAATTTGAGATGTCTATGATTGGTGAATTGAATTTTTTCCTTGGTCTAAAAGTGAATCAAACTGACAAAGCAATATTCATTTCACAATATAAGTATGTACAAGAGTTGCTTAAAAAGTTTGGGATGGAGGATTCGAAACCGGTTTGTACTCCTATGGTAACCAGATGTAAACTGAGCAAGGATGATGAATCTACTAAGATTGATCAGAGAAAATACATATCCATGATTAGCAGACTAATTTACCTTACCGCTACCAGACCAGATATTATGCATGTAGTGTGTTTAGTTGCTATATTTCAAGCAAATCCTAGAGAAGCATATCTTATGGCAATAAAAAGGATATTTAGATATCTAAAAGGCACACCGGATTATGGACTATGGTACCCTAAGAGTAATGATTTCACCTTGGGTGCTTATACATATGTTGATTGGGATGGATGTGTAGATGACTGGAAGAGTACCAGTGATGGTGTTTTCTTTCTTGGTGAAAGACTAGTTACATGGCTGAGTAAAAAGCAAGACTCGGTTTATTTATCCACTATAGAGGATGAATATATTGTTGCAGCATCTTGTTGTATACAAGTTATGTGGATGAAGCAAACTCTAAAGGAAATTGGAGTAGTATGTGATGATCCTATTTCTATTTTCTATGATAATACAAGGGGAAATGAACATTTCAAAGAATCTGGTTATGCATTCAAGAACGAAGCACATATCTATCAAGTATCATTTTCTGAGAGAGAAAGTGTCAGGGAATGAGGTCAAATTGAAGTATGTAACTACAAATGAAAAAATTGTAGACATATTTACTAAGGCCCTTTTGAAGGATACTTTCAAGAATATTAGGGAGAGGTTGGGGGTCATTGGCCTTCCTAACTAGGTGCACATGAAGGTGCATCAGTCCAGTGAGTTCACAGATTCTTCATTTACATGGACTGATTGATGGGTCTACTTCGCAGGGGGAGTAGAAAAGGTTTTTTCATTGTTGTAGTATGAGTGTACTCCTAAGGGGGAGTAATCAGAGCAGTTATTATTTTCCATTTATGTGAAAGGGGGAGAAAAAGTTACATGTTGCCATCAATGACAAAGGGGTAGATTGTTGCAAGTATAAGCTAGTTTGGTGGTGTTATCATTAATGTCAACACTGTTCAGTATGTTGTAGATTGTACATGTATGGCTGAGATGTTGGTAAGATGTTGTGAGTACATGGAGCTATCTTTATGGCATTGCAGATATGTTGGTTTGATGTGTTTCTAAGTTCTTTTGAGAAAATTAATAAAGAAGAGAAATCAAAGTGTTGGAAGTGTTTGGTTTGAGCTTCTGTATGTGCTCCAGATTTCTCCTATGTTGATCCTATGCCTATGTGGATTTGAAGGAATTTTGATGGTGATCTAATGATAATATAGTCTGAGTTTTAGTTTCTGGTGAGATGGTATGTGGAAGTTGTGTCCACCGGTATATGTGTTCTACCGATAGTGTTAGTGTTCTATGGACTGGGAGGAATATGTTTGCTCCGTAGCCCTCCACTATTTCATTTCAAATCATGGGGATCTAGTAGATGTCTTATGAAGGTCTTTCATATGCTCTGGTGAAGATATTTGGTGTTTGGTAATTAGAAAATCATGTTTTAGTATTTTTGTGTGTGTCTGCATAGACCAAATAGACTAGTGAAAGAAATTCAGTGATTGAAGCCTGTTGTTTTTGCTACGGATGTATTTGGAAGATTTTGAAATGTATTCTCATGCATAATGAAGTGTGTTACGTTGTATTCATGCCATATTCTTGTTGGGAAGCATGTGCATCATTAATAATTTGTGTTTTCATTAGGTTTGGCTAACCTAGTGTTTACACTTCATTTGAAGAATAAAATTTAAATTGAGGAAGCATGTAGAACATTCAAGAATATTATTTTTATGTTTTTATTGGTCCACTCTTATTCCTTTCCACTTCAGGAATTTAGAATTGCTGACCTAATTTGAATTTATGAAATGGTGTATTGTGGCTGACCTTGGTAAATAATTATAAGGTTCAGAATGGTATTAAAGCAAGGCGAGCTTTGAAGAATTGTATGACAGTGCGATGCAAAGTGACGAAAGTGTGCCACAAATCATAAGAGCATAAGTGTGTGTGAGTGAGTTGTGATAGCAATTTTTTTACTGTGTTGAAGGTAGTGAATTGAAGGTTTTTGTAATCATGTGAATGTGCTTTAATTGTTGTGGTGGATCTTTTGTTCTCTTTTGTATCTGTAGGTAGTGAGTCTCCCTATTGGATAGTGGGTCCTTTGTAGGCATTGAGCCTTTGTACTTGGATGGTGAGTCCTCTTTTGGGCAGTGAGCCTTTGTATTTAGTTTATAATCTTTATATTGTGAGTTAACCCTCATCGTGGTTTTTCCCTTATTAGGTTTTCCACGTAAAAATCTGGTGTTCATTATGTTGATTTTCTTTTGTTATTTGTGTTTCATGCTCATATTTAATAATAGAATAGTGTGGTTAAAGATTTGATAAGTGATAAAGGTTTGAGTTTGAATTTGTGTGACAACTAATTCAAACCCCCCCTCTCAGTTGTACTGTGCTTGTTTAATAGTAGCATCCTTTAGGTTGTAGCTTTTAAATAGGGAATTTTTGCTTCCTTGGGTTGTAGCCCTAAACATTGTAATTGAACTTTGATGCTTGTGAGGCTGGATTAGGATAGTATATCCTAGTAGCATTTCTCACCATGGTTTCTCCCATCTTGTGTTTTCCACGTTCATACTATGTTATGTGTAGATCTCTTTTGTGCTTTTGGTTTTTATATTTTTTATTATTTCAATCTACACATTTGAGTTTAAGGTTGAATCTACAAAAAGGTTTTAAGAACTAAAAATTTTAATATCTACTAATTCACCCCCCTCTCAATAGATTATTGTGTTCTAACAATTTTACACTAAATGTAATGCAAACTTAATGCAAACTAGGATCTAGGGTTTGAATGCACTCCAAATAAGAAATTAAAATGTTCAAAGTGATTGAGTTCACCAAAATGAAACATAGAGAAAGGGAGAAGGCCATGATGTCTAACCCCCTTTTTCTATATTAGGGTTTCATTCAAAAGATGAGATCCAAGAACCTTGAAATAACTATCAACCCAAGAGGTGAATTAAATCAAGATTTAGGGATCTTGCAATATTTCCTTTATACAAGGATGGGGTGGTGAGCTAAATCATAACTTTAGGAGAAGGAATTGGACTAACACCTAAACCCTAAATCTAGGTCTAACACATGTAATGCATAAATCTAATACAAAACAGGAAGAAGTTGTAACTTTTCTAGAAAGACAAGAAGGTTATAATGTTGTGTACCTGATCAAATCTAACTTTTCTATAGTGCTAATAGGGACTTATTCACCACCAAAAGTGAATGGGTCTCGAGAGGCCTATCTAGGGAGCTTTGAACTTGAAATAAAAGCTTGTACAGTATGTAATCTTCTTCCCTTCAAACCCTAATAGGGAATTATTCACAACTAAAGGAAAATGGGTCCTGCTAGGTCCTTCTAGAAGTCTCTGAATCTAATATTCAACTTCCACGTCTACTCTTCTCCCTTGAACTTTGAAATTCCTATTTCTAGATCTGAGTTTTCCAATAATCTACAAGAGAAAATTTGTAGCTTGTTAATGGATAGGCGTTTGCCTTAGTCAAACCCCTTGTTGGTAATTAAACCTTTGATGATGAATACAAATCTAAAACATGTAATTATGTTTGCAATACTAATCATAAGTGTGTCTAAGACTAAAATCAATGAGAATGTAAAGGAAATTCTATCCAATTGTGTTACAATATAACCCTAAAATGTAACATGAACAATGCAAATGACTCACTAAAGAAGATGTCTAATTCCCTTAATAAGCCACAAATCTGAATATACCTCTTGTAGGATGCAAATAGGATGATTATAGAATATGCAATCACTTAAGAAACAAGTCCTTAGGCTTGGTTGTGTGTCTTGTGCATCTCCCAACACCTAGAATACCACATGATTCTCCATAGGCATCTATCATCAACCTTCACTAGTGCTTCATCTTTGACACAAAATGAGCTTGAAGACCTTGTAATTCTACTCCAAACTTCACTTTTGCTTGCTTCTTGACTATGAATGCTTGATCTCATGGAATTTATTTGTCTCTTAGCTTGCTTGAAATCTTCTTCTAAGATAAATTATGTAAAATAATCTTGTATTTATACATAATTTGAGAATTGACCCCAAAATTCAAATAGTTCAAGATGGCACTAGATATAGAAATGAATATTATTAAAATCTCACTAGAATTAAAATTAAAAATGGGGTCCTTATTAAGGGAGGACCATTCGCAACCTAGGGCGAATGGTTCTTGGCACAAGTTTCTAGGACCTTGTCTCGGGGGGTGGGGGGTGAAAGAACATCAAAACCCATGTCAAATATACAAACAAAGGGGGGTCCTATAAAGGGAGGACCCATTCACCACTAAAGGTGAATAGGTCATAGCACCATTTTCTAGGACCTTGATTTTTCCAATTTAAATGTTATGCAATTTGAATATTGGGTGTCGGGATTGATCTCTCAAAAAATGTAATTAAGAGAGATTGAATTTGAATTAGAGGGCCAATTAACCACAATTAATTAATGAGACCCTAGATAAGTGTGAAAGTGTGTTACAACACTTTAAAACTCCATAAATAAGATATAATTTAGGTGCATTTTCTTTGAAAAAAGGCTCATTAGGCTCAATTAATTAAAGAAACCCTAGAAAAGTGTGAAAGTGTGTTACAACACTTTAACAAGGTGCAATTTAATTAGATTTATTTTTAAAAGGGTCCCTAGATTAATGTAAATGTGTACAACACATTACAACACTAAACCAAGGCTCTATTAAGTTATTTTTGTATCAATTATTTTCAAATTAAGTGTAAAAAAGGACTCCTTTTTTCGACACTATAGAGGATATTGAGAAAATTGTGGAAAAGAGGAAAATAGGTTGTGCATGTGTAGTTGAGACCATGAGGAAGTGTTGTGAGTACATGGAGATTTTCTTTAATTGCATAGTCTGAAGATGAGTTGGAATGAAGTAATGACCTGAGATGATGTCTCTGGTACTTGGTTTCCAACTGCTTTTGAGTAAATTTAATAAACATAGTAAATTGTGTTGTGCAAATGTTCATAGTGTGCTCTGATACTGTGCTCCACATTCTTTTTGAGTTGATGTTATGCCTATGCATATCTTACAAGTTATTCAAGGGTGTCAAAGGTTGCTATATTCAAAATTTGGGTTTCTGGATTGTTTTATAGTGCAAGATATTTTCACTAGTGTGTGAACCAATTTTTAATGATGTTTTTTGTGGTCTAGGAGAAATGTATATTCTCCACATTTCTCCATTGTTTGGCTTCAATTTGTGAAAATTTGGGAAGTTTCTTATAATGCTTTTATATTTCTATGTTCAAGTTTTTAATTTAATTTGTGGTACAATGAGAGTTTTATTTATCAATATACAATTAAGGGTTACCAGTTGTTCTGAGTTAAAGTATTTTTTGATGCAAGCTTGGATGAAGTGTTTGATGAATCTTAAGGTGTTCATGGATTATTTTGGATTGATTTCAAGTGAATTATATTGTTCAAAACTTTTGGCTTGATTTAAGGAAGTGTGTACTTAATGTCTATGGTGTTTTGCATGGGTATTGGTCGACATTGTGTTTAACACTACATGTGAAGCTTGCAAAAGCATGTTGAAGTGTGTTGGGATCTATTTGGGTCTTAATTAAGGATTTATGTAGGTAATGTTTCATTCATATCCACTGCGGGAATGTTTAGGTGCCAACTTATTTTTAATTTAAATGTATAACGGCTAGTGGTCGACGTTAGAGAAAGTTTTTCAAGTAGAACTTGATATAAATATGTATGGTGTTGATGCAAGAGGATGTATGAAAGATTAAGAAGCAAGATAGATGCAAGATTAATTCTAGTGATGTGTGTGATGTGAAAGTGAGAAGAACGATGTGAACTTCATTTTAGGGTTCCTGAAGGTAGTGAGCTAAAGGCATCTAAAATCTTTCATGTGAGACTGTGAAAGTGTGCGGGAAATTGTGGTGGAATCCTTGTTGCATTGAAAAGGGTTTTCTTTGTGTAAATTTCTTCTTCTATCTTATTGTATTCTTTCTATGGAAGTGAACCCTGGCTATGAGCCTTTTTGGATAGTATGTCCTATTTTGGTAGTGAGCCCCTTTGTACTAATTTTTCTATTACTTATATTGTGAGCTAATCCTCACCATGGTTTTCCCTCATTGGGTTTTCCACATAAATCTAGTGTTCTCATTTGTATGGTGTTTTTATTTCAAATTTTTTTATCTGCATTTCATGTTTAATCAATTTAACAAAATAAGGGTTTAATGAATGCTTGTGAATCTGTTTACTATTTAGGGTTTTCAAGGTTTAATTTGCAATAGATGATTCAAACCCCCCCTCTTAGTTGTCTTGTTCATTTCAACAGTTTTTGTGTGAAGTAGGTTTATTACCTATCTAGTTTACCTCCTAGATCTGATTCAAACTAGTTTACTTTTGTTTACTTAGGGAATATTTAGGTTTTTTTTTGTCTCATGTCATATGATTAAGACTCTTGTCATAGTAGTATGTTTTCCTATTATCTAACCTTGTATATATATGAAAGGTCTCTCATCTACTTTATTTATCCTTGATAATTGTACCATTGATCCATTTAATCATAATATTATTTTACACCATAATCAACCAATTCATCCTATTTCTTCTTTGTTGTGTAATGTCAATAATTGGTGTTTTAGATTATCTTCGTAGATTGAGTCCATTGTTAAATTTTATTTTATTTTTCGAGTAGAAAAAAACATAAGAGAACATTCAATTTGATCCAATGGGAGACTATATGAAGAGACAAAAATTAAGAGGGTCTTTTCTTTAGAGGTTATATAAGAATGAATAAAGAATTGAATATGAAGCTAACATAGAGAATGCATTATGAAAAATAAAGTTTATGGATTAAAGTGTTACACACTAATTACATAAAAGAATAATGAGCATGAAATTATCTTCTTCTAGGCCTATGTGCTACCAAGCTTCAATATTTGGAACTTATTAAGAATTTTTGAGACAATTATGGATAAGGATCTTAAATTGAAGCTTAGAAATTTATTTAGTATCTCCTTATGGAATTTATCCTAGAGTAGAGAGAACTCACTTAGGGAGGAAGATTATTTTCATGGTTTAACACCTTTTTTAAATGCAATTGGGTTGAAAGTAAATGATTAAATTAAGGAACTCAATATGATTAGGGAATGAATCTAATTTATACTAGTGTAGGAGTTAATCTTGCTTAGGAGTGATAGAAACAAGCTATTTTTATCTAGCCACTATTTTTTAAGCTAGTTATAAATTAAGTGGTTACATGCCTATTTATAGGAACCACTCTTTTTAGATGGTTTTTACTCTATATGCACTCTATATTGTGATTTAATTCATCATTCCATTTGGATATTTATTTGTATATTTTATGTTTTCATTAATCTCATAAGTAGAGTGATCACTTGTTTAAAGCATTTGGTTCACCAGTATGAGAATTCATTCTAGAGATCTTGGAGATCTTACATGGTATCATAGCCATTCTAGAATTTGAGTGTTGGTTTATTAATTTTTGTGAGTTTTTAAAGCACATAAAAAAATTATATGCATACAGGTCTCTATTTTACAAATTTTGGAATCCTTAGTAGAGGTCACAACTAGTGGAAGGTCAAATTTCCTATTTTGAATCTTTATTGAAGGGTGATATACTTGGACAAGGCTTAATTGGATTAGTGGAAGCCCTAGTGAAGGAATATTTATTATTTAAAGTGCATTTTTATAATTAAAAGGACTAGTTTGTTGTTATTGAAAGACTGTAGACTGATTAATTCAGAATTCATGAGGTTGGAAACCCTCTTGAGGTCATGGAAAGCACCAAAGAGGTTACACTTTACCTTATGTTATCCAATCTCTTGTGTATACCATGTCTTCCTATGTAGGGAACGAGTTTTATTTTGGAGGAATTTTGATTGCATGTTAGAGGCATTACATGTGTAGGCCATTACAAGTAGCCACATGTTTCTATTTTATAAAGTGAGATGCATTCCATGCCTTTTTTTATTGTAAAGGGTATAGAGTAATTGCATGAGAAGGGTGCAGCTTAATGGTGAAGAGAATTTTACATGTGAGGGTTCATGAGTTATTTAAGGATATTTCTTTTTTACCACAAATAAAATTCAAGCATCAAATAAAATAAAAAATTAGCACTTGATAGACATTAAACCATTAAATTAAAACTAATAGTGGAGGTCACTATTCACAAAAAGTAGCACTTCAGTGACATCAACAAGGTAAAGGGGGGACTACCCATAAAAAATCTTATCCCTTGGTCACATGAGGGCTAAAACCCCATTATTTCTAGTAGTGAGGGTTTAAGTTCACTCCCCTCTCCATCCTCCCTATTTTTAATTTTCTAAAGGCACTATTTTAATGTTGTGAAGTGCAAAATTAGACACTATAGACAAATATTGAAATTATTGTAACTTTTAATTGGAAAATTAAAATAGAGTGTCATTTTTTCAAAGTGAATAATTTTTCATGGTTGATCCATTGGAAATGTTATCACACTAAAAATTATAAAATGTATTTTATTGTTCCATTACACTTCTCTATGCATTGAATATATAAAGTGTCGAAATCCAGGGGGATTGAAATATTGAATCATGGGGTGTGCTTTTTTTGTGACATGTCAAATTTTGTATTTTCTCTTGCACTTGATTTTTTATTTTTTATTTTTTTTGTTCGAGTGATCATTTCATTTGATTATTACTCATAATCCTCATAATAAATACAAAATCAAGTGTGGATATTGTGGGAAGAAAGTGCATACAATTGTAGGGTCATAAATTGTCACCGATGACAATTTCACACTATTGTTTTCTCCCTCCAAAGTGAATGTACCTAATTGTACATCTAATGTCCTAAATTATGCATTCCATGGCCCATTTGGACATTTATAAAGAAAACCCATTTTCAAAACAAAAGCAAACATTTAATAATTTTCTCCCAACAATTTACACTTTGCAAAATAGGGCTAGGAAAAAGTCTCCATAGGCGAATTGGTCCCCTTATTTTTCCTCTAAAATTTAGTGTGTTAAAGCTGTAATTATACTATTTGAATTTCAAAATGTAAAATGTCAACTTTTAGGATTTAATTTTTGGGAAATTAGATTAATTTCCTATAAATACCTAGTCATTTTATCATTTTCAAAGCTAAGAGGAAATTTTAAAATCATGAGCACTATCAAGAAATCAAGATCAAGTCAAGAGAATTCAAAAGAAAGATTATTGTAGTATCAAAGAATCATGTCAAATTTTATGTGATTTCATTCATGTTTATGCTATCATTTTGTTTGTACTAACCCTTGAAGGTATTTCGAGAAAATCAAGCCTTGAGGTGTTGTGCATGACTTTAGTCCTTCAAGGAAATTAAATCTGAGTGGTGAGTTGTAGTTTATTGTTGATTCATCATTTGTTTATTATATATCCTTTTTCCCTCAAAAGGATAACCTCTCTTTTATCAAATTTTCCATTGTGGAGGTGGAAACACCAACATGGGGTTTGAATTAGGTGAGCCCCTATATGGCACTACCATTCCTCTCTCTTTGAATGTGTAGGTTACAAATCTAAAGAATATTGGAGGAAGATTGAAGACCATTTGTTCATTATTGCATTCAAACCCTACAACTTGACAACATATGGAAGTTCATTTATCTCAACATCCGACGAAGATCCAACAATGAGCACCGAAAGGAAGAAGGCTTTGATCAAGGTCCAAAGGACTATGCAAATAGATATTAAATTGGTCAACAAGGACATGGTTTCCCTAGGCCACTTAGTCCCCCAAAATCATGCCCATATTTGAACCATAGGTGCACAATACTCTGCTCTTTTCAGATCTAGTCTCAAAATTTCACTTTTAGTTTCTAGTTTCTTTGTATTTGCATTAGAATAGTTCATCCTCATATTCATTTAGCTACATCATTAAATTTTCATCAAAAATGCATTTCTAATCCCCAAATAATTTAGATCCAAGTTTGATTGGCTCACCTTTCAAGTTGCAAGTCAATCTCATACCATCGTCGATCCAAATTTTAATGGGATGATTTAAAGATTACATCATCATATTCATCAAAGGAAGTGAGATACAACTGAAAGAGTAAAAAAAATTATCTATCAAGCTATTAAACCAACTGTGCATTCATAACAATTAGGTGGATACTTTCTAAAAGCTACAGGTGAACAGTGAGTTTAATTCACTCAATCACTTAACTGAGTACCATTATGTCAAACATTTTTGAATGGTTCACGTTCTTAAGCCACAATGTTATTTGTTGATTGTGATCATATATGTCATGCAAATTTCAGTTCATCAGTGTTCTTCTCATAGCCAAGGATAGTGAATAGGCATACATTATGCCTTAATGAGGATTTTTGTTTCAATTTTCATCACACGGATGAGAATAGATTTACGGAACAAGTTGTTAAGTGGAACATAAAAATGCATGAAGAGTACAAGGTTGAAGCCCAAGGGTATGGGAGGACAGACAATGCATTTAGATAATAAATGAATGATCAGTTCCAGCTTGACTGATAATACAGTGCAGCATCAGGAAATACAATATGAAATGACCATTCCTAAATGATAAAGAAGGAGTAAGCATAACAAAGGTGTCTCAGAGGTGTTAATTATGCATTGAAGAAATTAGGAGACAAATGCAGGAGTACGAAGATAACTCTACAAGTTGCGAGAAAAATGCAGATATAAGAGGGTTTTAAACAAGATTTTAGTTTATCATATGGTGGTATACCTGTGCAATGGAATGATACAGATTTTCTAGGTTTCTAAATGCTTATATGCTAAATGTTGGGAAAATTCGAATGCTAAAAGAGGCTCAGTTTTTACACAATTATTGAAAATGTAGAAATAAGAGAGGGGTTGAACCCAGTTTTAGTAACAAATGCCAAGTCTAGGTTTTTGCAACTGAAAGTGCAAAAGAAACAATGGTGGTTGAGCTAATTTTCATGAGAATATTAAAGACAAAAAGATATATTTCCAACTTACCCATGTAAGTTTTCTTTTCAAACAGAATATCGAAGTAAACCATCAGTTATAGTGGGTCGAGCCCATAAAATAAATACAAATAAATACATAGATTTTGTTACTCGCATAGGGGTTTTTGTTTCTAAAGGAAAATGATACCACAAACAACAAGTTCCCACATTGCGGTTTCAAGTAAATATACAGATTTTCACAGTTTCCAGCCATCCATGTGGGTATTTTGATCACAATAACAAAACAATTTGTTCTATCAACCTAAATGAGAAATTTATGTGAAGTAACAGGTATACTGATGGAATTTTATTATTGGGTCAAGCTTCAAAATGTATAAAAACCATGAAGTTTTCCATTTCCAGTGATACCCATGAGAGGGTTTGTTAAGTGAATAACAGGAATTAATGCAAAGAACTGGTGGTCAAGCTCCACAAGAGAAATCAAAATAGATACATTTTCTTCAAAATATACAAATACCCATGTCGTTCTTTTGTTTCAGAAGTGTGAAATAGACCATTGGTCATTTGGGTCGAACACATAAGAATCATACAAAATGAATATGTAGTTTTTGAATCTCAAGTACCCACATTTAAGGTTTTGTTTTAAACACAGAAATTGCAACTTTCAGAGGCGACCCATATGGGGGTTTTACATTAAAACTAAAGAGTAGAGAAATCATAGTGAATCGAGCCCAGAAGCTCTAAAAAGTGCCTCTCCTAGGATACATATGTTGCAGCCTGTTCATGGCCATAAAAGCTGAAGTAAAGGAGAGATTCTTTAGGTTTATAAAGAAGGAAATATCTCGATGAGAAGTGGCTTACTAGTTCGAGTCTATGGAGAATGCTATAGCCACAGCCAGAGCCATATTAGAGTCTCAAATCTCCAAGCAAGTTACTAATTTGAGCTCGCATGGGTGGCCAGTGAAGATAAAGACCACAGAGGTAAATACAAAGAGTCTAAGCCACGGCTCGAGCTCTTTAAAGTAAGCACAAAAATATATAAAAAATGCATTAGAGGTTGTGTTAGCCACGGCCTCAAGGCCAGAATGAACAAAACAAAAGCCATAGAAGTATATTACCATGTGCTCAGTAGAGAAAACAAAACCCCTAGAGCAGATTCTTTCATGAAAACTTCAAACAAAGCCCAAGTTTGTGCATATCGGCCATGAAGAACAAAGCACAAAAAGGTAAGGAAAAGTCAGAGAGAAGCATGGACAGTCCACAGCCTTAATGGCCTTTCTTATTCCTTGAAGGGAGTAAAGGGCTATGAAGACAAATAAATTAGACTTACCCATTGAAGTTTCGACTGTCAGAAGGAAAAAGATGAAGATTATCAAGCATGTAGATTCATAGACTGAACTCAACCATCATGGTGGCATGCTCTTAGGCATAGCTCTTTTCCTTCAAAGTGAGGAGTGCAAAATGAAATGATTTAGGGTTTGACCTTGTTTTCCTCATGCCCTATTTTGACCCAACATCATAATCATCCAGAGTATTCACAATTGGAAAATAGCACATGGGATTTTGAATTAGGTTAAGCCTTG
This sequence comes from Sequoia sempervirens, assembly GCA_007258455.2. NCBI lineage: Eukaryota > Viridiplantae > Streptophyta > Pinopsida > Cupressales > Cupressaceae > Sequoia > Sequoia sempervirens. The sequence goes on along the minus strand of VDFB02353493.1, from coordinate 20,826,914 downwards.
TATTGTGATTTATTAAAGTCTGAAGGTTAATATTAGATGGGGCTGAATTCAAGTGCCTAGGTTGGTTGATCCTTTAAGTCTTTAGGGCTTGTGTCTTGTGCCTTTGGAAAATTGAAGATTTGGTATGCATAGTGAATGCCTTATGACCTAGAAGTGGATATTGTTATCACTTAGGTTTTGTTTTCTCAAAGGAAAATCAATTTTCCAATTAGGGTTTTTAATTTTAATTGATTTTAGAGAAATCAATTGGAGATATTGATGAGAGAATAATTATTATATTGATATCTTTATGATTTTTTGAGAAAATCAAAGCATTGTAATGGAGAGATAAGAATGTTTTTCTTTTTTGCAAAAGATTTTATAATATTTAAATTGCAAAAAATAGACAAATTGTAAGATCTGCAATCCTGTAAAGCAGAATCGTAAAGCAATCTTTTATAAGTTGTTTTATGATTTCTTGCTATTTTTAGCAGATTCGTTTTGACTTCTTCTCTTGGTCAGATTTGAGTCTTATCTTGGAGAGATAAGGTGTTTTTTGGGCTTTTAAAGCAGATTCAACCTATTTTTAGAGGCTTGACAGTTTGATCATAAAAGTAGTATGCTTTTTTCTATTTTTATGTAGTTTTTTGAGATAGTTTGAAGCTTTTTTCCTTGAGCTTCTTTCTGAGCTCGAATTAGGGTTTCTTGAGAGTTATGTCTTTGAAAAGACTTAGTATTTTTCTCTTCCTTCTCAGTTCAGATTTTAGTTCCTGCTCATACACATTTTTGAGCTTGTGAACCTTTTGTACTCAGTTTTTTGCAGATAGACACTCTTTCAGTTTTAGTAATATAACAAAGTTCTTTCCATTTTCTTGTCTCAAGATTGGTAACAACAGTTTGATGCTTTGTGTTTTCAGATTTGTAGCCTTAATGTCCTTCTTTTATGAATTTTTTGTAGAGGATTTCATGTTTTCAGGTTGTATGATGTATTCAATGTCTGTGAATCTTCATATAAAATATTGATGAAATCATGTATCGATGAGATTGTGAGAACTATTGTAATAGAGAAATTGTTGTGAGTGGAAAATTCTGTTTTCTTTCAGAAATGACAAGTTAACCATCAGTAGTTTTAATTTTTGATTTCAGTCCATCTTTCTATCCCTTTTCTCAGAGGTTATTTAGAATAGGATTTATCATTCAGAGAACCAGCTCACTCTGGAGATTCCTTCTTTGCTCAGATCACCCACATCTAAAGGAGGTTTCCATGTTTCAGTAGATTGTCGAATATTGCATTCAGTAGGGTGCAAATGTATTGACAACAAAACCCTAGGATCACTTTTCCCAAATTACATTTTGGTGAGCCTGACATATCTTACACTTGCAATTTTTCTGATTTTTCCATGCATAAATTAAATTAAAACCTAGGTTATTTGAAAATATTGGTGTCAATTTGCATTTATTTTCAAAAAAATATCCATTTGCATTAGTTTTTCATTATAAAAATTTAAAAATAATTTTAAAAATTTGCAAAAAAAAATAGATTTGATTTTCCTTTGTTAAACAGGTGCAGGACAACTGAGAGGGGGGGTGAATTAGTTATCACACATATTTAAACCTAAAACTTTATCACTCATCAAATCTTCAACTGTGTTATTCTGTTATTAAATATAAGCATGAAGCATGAATAACAGAAAATAAATCAACACAATGAACACCAGATTTTTAAGTGGAAAACCCAATAAGGGAAAGACCACGATGAGGGTTAACTCACACTATATAGTATTTTAAAAAAGAGGCTCACTACCAAAAGAAGTACTCACTGTCCAAGTACAAAGGTTCACTACCTATAAAAGGACTCACTATCCAACAAGGAGGCTCACTGCCTACAGAAGATTATACAAAAATAAAGTAAGGCTTTAAGCCCAAAATGAACTTGTAAGATGCACCTATCATGTGCTGATATAGTTTCGGTGATGCTCAGACTTTACACCCTTCACTCTTCGCACACCAACTATTTCCTTTCTAATCACAACTTACATACATTCATCCATCCATTGCATTCACACTCTTTTTCAATTGTTCACCATTCATGCATATATATATATATCTTATCATCATCATAAACATCAATTAGGTTGGCCTAGTTGGATGCAAGTTATTGTAAATATTTAAACTTAAAACTATATCACTCATCAAATCTTCAACCGCATTATTCTGTTATTAAATATAAGCATGAAGCATGAATAACATAAAGTAAATCAACACAATAAACACCAAATTTTTATGTGGAAAACCTAATAAGGGAAAGACCACGGTGAGGGTTAACTCACACTATATAGTATTTTAAAAAGATGCTCACTACCAAAATAAGGACTCACTGTCCAAGTACAAAGGCTCACTTCCTATAAAAGGACTCACTATCCAACAAGGAGGCTCACTGCCTACAAAAGATTATACAAAACTAAAGTAAGGCTTTAGCCCTAAATGAACTTGTAAGATGCACCTATCATGTGTTGATATAGTTTCAGTGTTGCTCGGACTTTACACCCTTCACTCTTCACACACTAACTATTTCCTTTTTTATCACAACTTCTTCGCACAACTTACATACATTCATCCATCCATTGCATTCACACTATTTTTCAACTGTTCACCATTCATGCATATATATATATATAGATATATATCTGATCATCACCATAAACATTAATTAGGTCAGCCTAATTGGATGCAAGTTATTGTAAAATATTCAACTGTCAGCTCCAAAAAATATTTTCAAAAAGTAACTTGACCGTTAGCACGATACAATATGTCAGCCTAGGCCACACAATAGATCACAATTAATATTTTCATATCATCTCAAAAATATCTTGACAATTCGGCCAGGAATAGACTTCAACACAAAAAGTAACCATTTTGTTGGATGCCACAATGTCGTATGAACACCAGAGCACATAATATTGTGAATGATCATTCCTTTAACATCCATTAGTAGTCTCCCAAAACTACAATCAACAACTGTTAACCATAGAGAAATGTGAAGTAGAATACTAGAGGAACAACCAAAAATATTGGATCAGCCACCGAAGAAGATAAGACAGACACACGCACCGGTTTAGAGTACCAGACCAAACTACCAACATGGTGACATCGAAACTATCAACATGGTGACATCAATGACAACAAATAGATAACCTGCTCATTTTTCCAACAATCTCCCCCTTTGTCATTGATGGCAACATGTGAACAAAATTCTCCAACTCCAATCTCTTCTCTTAACTTCACTCTCTCCCACTTTGAAATCAATGGAAAAGGGTGCCAAAAATGAGTGTAGACATGGTGACATCAAAAATTTCAAAAAATTTCCAACAATCCAAAACTTTTAAGCAAATAGAAATTAAGTAAAGATGACACTCTTCACCTAGAACACCTTCTTATACCTTTCTTTGAGAATTGGATACAACTTCTTCCAGTTAAAGACAACAAACTCCATCTTAGTACATGTACTTTCCAACAATCCCAATAGAGTAAAAGAGGGTGACCAATCTTCAATAGAACATTGTTTCTCAACATCTTCAGTATCAATAAGAATTCTAAAAAGATGTTCTAGCTGGACTTCAGCAATTTCTTTAAGGATCCAAAAAGTCTTTGTCACATCATCTCTATGTCTTTGTGTAGTGATTAGTTCAGCCCATAATTCACCAACTCTTATCCTTTGCGTCCCTTATTTATCTTCAAATATATTGAAATTCTTTCCAATATTGTTCACCTTTGCTTCAATAACTTCAATTTTGCTTTTAAAATTATCTACAGTTGCAGGCCATAGAAGACAATACTTGTAAACATCTGATTTTTTTTAACACACTTCTTTGTTTCCAAAATTAATCCATACAATCTTTGCATAGCCTTCTTACCTCTCATTTCAACCAAGATTCCCATCTTACATCCTTCTGAATGATCAAGCAACATCCTTTCTTTAACAATTTTAGACAAATTTTCTGGAAAGAAATAAAAAATAGTAGATACTTCAATTCCTTTCTGAAGTAGATAATTTACCAGGACATCATCCATTTGTATTTTTTCAATAGGTGAGGCAGCACTCCATAGTTCAGCAATCTTCTCCATTTTTCCTTCAACTATCATAGACTAGATGTCACTAAGATCAAGGGATTCAGTGTCAATATGTGACTCTTCTCCTTCTCATCAGAAATCTCAATGATGTATTTAGTTATTTCTTTTCTCATTTTTTATTTTAGAGGGAAATCGTTGATAACAACCTCCACTTTTCTTTTTCCAGAGGAAGAACCCACTTCCAATTGCCTTCATGCAGATATACCAGAGCAAAGGTTTGCCCATAAAGATGAGAAATATGATCTGCACATATTTTCATTATCTTCCAAAGACTCTAGATACCTGTAAATTTGTTTTCCAATAGGGATACTAGATTCCCACACCACATTATCTTTTCCAGGTAGAGAATTCAGAAAGTAAAACACTAGACATACCAAAAAAGATCTGAACTGAAAGGGATAATTCTCAACCAATGACATTTGAATATTTTCAGCAAAATTATCAAGGTGGGCAATATGTACGACAATAGTCGAAGTTGAGCTTTCACGATTTATGAAATACATTTTGTATGAGATGCCATATGCAACATACCTAATAGTCGAGTCAGCAAGTGTATCAATCAATAGTGCCCTAAGATCTCTACCAATTCCAGTCAGCTCTTCCACGTCTTTATACTTCATAGTTCTCTTTACAGGGAGTTCTCCAATGCTGCATAAACCTGTGATTGCTTCGATAGCTTCCTTCAAGATCAAATAGGGTTTTTCCAAAACAATGCTTCCATCCTTGACATGATTCAACAAGAACAAAATAACCTCTTTATCTGTAATCCATGAAAATTCACTCCATAAATGCATCCCTAGGGTTTGTATATTCTACAATTCAACTTCGCTCAATCCTAGTTTAATTCCTTTCATTTTCCTATGATCGTATTCTTCTACTTTGACCCTTTTCATCTTCAAAGAGGTCATACCACACAAAACACTGTTCATTGCTATGCTTTTCTTGAAATTCAATGAACCTTTTTTTATTTTCTTAGCAATCAGAAAGAGAGGGTTCCAGATTACTTGAATCACTCTTCAAATTCCCTTCAGAACGGCTTCGAGCATAACTCAAGATTTCTTCAGAGCACCTTCCAAAGACTTCAAATGCATAATTAACCAAAAAGCATCACAAAATTTTATTTAACTTCCGTCGAGCTTGCCCTAATTTCATAAAATGTGATAAACACAAAAAACTACTAAACTTCACTTAGCATAGAAAAACATAATTTAGTCCTCAAATCCTTATGCCAACATATTTTTCTCCAAATCCTCTAAATAGTCATTTTTCCCATTCCAACCATGTGCCAGCCTCTGACACACCATTCTTTCAGGGGGGTTTTATGATCTTCTGATAATGCTCCCCCTAAGACCATGCTAATTCTAAATTTCAAATAAGTCATCTATACCGGATGAGGGTACAGACACATCAGAAGTCTCTACTTTTTCTTCTTCTTCTTCCATACCTTATCCATTTCTTGCTTCATCTCTTCTTTGTCAATCTTCTTTACTGAATCATTCTTCTCTACCAGAGTAGACTGCTTTCCACCCTTCTACAAAACTTTGAGATATGTCCAGGTTTATTACAATTATAGCAGACAACACCTTTCTGATTAGACTATCCTCCATTATTTCTCGATCTACATTGATTTTCTCTGTGTCCAAATTTGTTACAGACATAGTAGTGTCCATTAAATAATTGATTCATCCTACCTTCATTAAACCTTTTCCTCATTACCTGATTGATCATCCTTACTCAAGATCTACATTTTGTAGCCTTGTGTCCAAATTTCCCACATTCAAAACATTTTCTGAAAAGGGAACCAAAAAACTGGTTCATCCTACCACTGCATTCAGTTGCTCTATGACCAAATTTGTTACGAGAAAAGCAAACACCATCAAAAGAGGGATACCTCTATGCATTAGGTTGTCTCATAGGCGGTCCTCTTGCAAAATTCCTTCTCTGATTCCTCTTTCCTTGATTCTTATTCACATCTTTAGAACTTTCACCAGTATCAACTCCTAAGCCACCTTTATCTTTACATGGTTTTTGTCCTGCAAGCAATTATTCAAGTTTATTGGAGATATATCTGAATTTTTTCTCACAAAGCTTTTCCTTCTCTAGTTCAATCCTCAAATTCACCACTTCCTATTCAAGTCTAGTGCATTCATCAACTTTATTCTATACCAATGTATTTAGACATTATTGAATCCTCTTCTTCTCTTCTACCGACACCTTTAGTCTAATTATTTCTTGTTTCAGCTGCTCACTCACTTCTTTGTGTCTTTCCTTAAATTTCTTCAACTGTTCTCTTAACTTTTGAACACATTCATTTACTTCATCAAGATTCTCTTTCATATCCCTATTTTCTCTTTCTACTTTATCAAGATCTTCAAGAGCAGTCTAGAGTTCTCCTTTATCATCCATTCAACTAGCCTTTAGGATCCTCAAGCAGTTAAGCTCTTCACCAAGGAACCACAAGCTTTGATACCAATTGTTAAACAAGTGCAAGACAACTAAGAGGGGGGTGAATCAATTGTCGCATAGATTTAAACTTAAAACTTTATCACTCATCAAATCTTCAACCACATTAATCTATTATTAAATATAATCACGAAGCATGAATAATAGAAAGTAAATCAACACAATGAACACTATATTCTTACATCGAAAACCAAATAAGGGAAAAACCACGGTGAGGGTTAACTCACACTATATAGTATTTTAAAAAGAGTCTCACTGCCAAAAGGACTCACTGTCCAACAGGGAGGCTCACTACCTACATAAGATTATACAAAAATAAAGTAAGGATTTATAGCCCAAAATGAATTGGTAAGATGCACCTATCATGTGCTGATATAGTTTTGGTGATGCTCAGACTTTACACCCTTCACTCTTCACTCACCAACTGTTTCCTTTTTTATCACAACTTCTTCACACAACTTCAATACATTCATCCATCCATCTCATTCACACTCTTTTTCAACTGTTTTCCATTCATATATATATATATATATATATATATATATATATATATATATATATATATATATATATATATATATATATATATATATATATCTAATCATCATAGTAAACATCAATTAGGTCAGCCTAATTGGATGCAAATTATTGAAAAATATTCAACTATTGACTCCACAAAATATTTTCAAAAAGTAACTTGACCATTAGCACAATACAATATGTCAGCTTGAGCCACATAATATATCATGTTTAATATTTTCATATCATCTAAAAAATATCTTGACAAGTTGGTTAGGACTAGACTTCAACACAATAAGTAACCATTTGGTTGGATGCCACAATGCCATATGAACACTAGAGCACATAATATTCTGAACAATCATGCCTTTAACATCCATTAGTAGTTTCCCAAAACTGCAATCAGTAATTGTCAACCATAGAGAAATGCAGAGTAGAATACCGAAGGAACAACCAAAAATACCGGATCAGCCACCAGAGAAGATAAGACAAACACCGAGTACTAGACCAAACTACTAACATGGTGACATCAAAAATATCAACATGGTGACATCAATGACAACAAATAGATAACCTACTCATTTTTCCAACATCCTTATCTAGGGTTTAGATTTGAGTTATATTCATTGAGAAAATTAATTGCAATTTTTTTTCACAAATCACTACCTGAGACCTGGTAGCACTCTTTCATTGCTTCAATAGAAAAGTACATGACAAATCATGAGCCTCATGGTGAGTTTTACATTAGGGCTATGATGCCTACTCCTAATTCAACCAATCTACTAACTTTTCCATCAGACAAAACATTCTTTTTTACAATTACATGATCAAGAAAGATCTACAAATCCTTGTCTAAAATGACTTCCCTAAATTTTTCAAAAGCCTCACCAACTTCCATGTTGTTCCTTGCTTGTACCACATCAGTCATATCACATACCATTTTATGGTTGGGCCATAGATCATAGGAATTTATGGCCTTGTTGGCTACATCCACATACTTATCTTTCAAAATCAATTCCATTTGATTGACCAGCTACTTCCTTCTAATAGTTTGTGCTACATTGGAGAGGAAGATACCGATTAGCACGTCGTCATGAATGTGGTCGCCCCTCAACCTATCTTCACCAATGACCTATTTGATTACCATGACATATTCCATCAAGGAAGATTTGAGATTCGAGTGATTTGGGCATTGTAAGACTCAAAAGCTTCCAAAGGTATCTTCCCATGGCCTGCTACAACCTGCATGAACCTACACGCTACGAGAACATCCATCGATGCACCAAGGAGAAATAAAAGAAAAACTTGTACCAAATTTTTCCTTCATTTGAACTTAAGTAGGTGTGAGTGGCACTAGAAAAGACATCCCCTTCATATTTCCACAAATTCCTTTTAGAGATTTCATGTAAGATTTACATAGAGGATCCAACTTACTATGCTTTAATTGATCGGTTCAAAACTTGGACCGCCAATTTTTATCTTGGAAGAAATTTCCATACCCATTGTACCCACCATGGAAATTGTACACACCCTTCTACATTGGCTTCCCTTTGAGGTGAATATTTCAAATTGTATTTCCTGAGCCTTGTCCTTTTTTTTGTGATACACTTACAACACTTGAGGAGTAAGATCTACTTTAATTAAAGCTTCCATGTTAGACCAAGATTTTGGGTCTTTCACACTTTTTGTAGGTATGACTTGATTGATCCCTTCATTTTCAAACTCATCTACTAACCTATTTTCTTCCCTGTAGATGTGATCGATCCTAGCATCACATAAAAAGTCTAGCATAAGAGAGATAATGTCTAACCAATCCTTTAGTTTCCAACTTGGTGCAGATTTTGTACTGAATTCCCTTATCATAATTTTAGAACCCCTTCCAATATCTATTGAGTGTAATCTATTGTCCACATAATACTATAGGCCTTTAGTTAAAGTTGTTGCCTCTACCTCATTGTTCAAACCATTTGGGATTTTGAGAGATATTGTCCAAACCAATGCACCACTATCATTCTATAACACAAACCCCACACCTAACGACCCCAGGTTTCCCTTGGAGGCACCATAAAAATTTAGCTTCAATATCCTCAATGGAGGTAGTTCTTGCTTTGAGTTTCCTCTATGATTTATCCTTCTTAATAAGAAAACTTTTGGTGGGTTGACAAGAGGCCATTACCTTATCATATGTTGGTCCCACAAAGAAACATGGTTATAAAATTTTGATTTTCATACCATGTTTAAATGTTCACTTATTCCCATTTCTATTTTTCCTAATACACCTTCTATTGTTGATTATTTTTCCTTGAATATCCTCTCATTCCATTCATGCCATAACTTCTAGATGATCATCACTGGGACCTCAACCCATAAGCCTGCTAGAGTCGATCCTTTATCCAATATTGGACAAGCTTCGAAGAATTATTTCACGCTATTACTCAATGGCCCTTGTCATTCTAATTTGGCACACATAGTGGACCAATAGGTCTATGCAAATGCACAATCCACTAGCAAATGATTTGCAGTCTCCTCAATGGCTTTAGAAAAGACACACCTGAACGGGCCCTGCATCACTATACGCTTTAACCTTTCCCCCATTAAAATGTGGCCATGAAAAGTCATCCATGCATATGCACCCACATTTGGTAGAACATACTTTCCTCAACATACTCTCTTTGGCCAACAAGCTTGAGATGCTTCCTTTTTTATCACCACATACCCAATTTTTGGAGAATATTCCCCTATCATCACAACTCACCATTTGATTGTGTCTATCTCCCCTGTGAATAAAAGCTTCCTTTTTGCAAGCTCATCTTGAAGCCTTACCCTTACCCCAACTTCAACCTATAGACACTGCAAAATGTCTTACTCTACAAGCGTCATTTTTCCATCATCTTGATCTTCTTCCTTACGTAATTAAATAATTTTAATTATTTAATTATGGTATTTATTCACGTTCCTCTATTAATTAAATAATTTTAATTATTTAATTAATTCATTTCTTGGTCTTTATTCTTCTCTGATCAATTAAATAATTTGAGTATTTATTTAATTAAATCACTAACACTTTTTATTTTTGTAATTAAATAAATCATCATTTATTTAATTATTTTTTTTCATTATTCATCTATAGTTAAAAATTTATTCTTTAGTATATATCTATTCATTTTCCTTTCGTTCTTCTATAGTCAAATAATTATTAAAATTATTTAATTCCCTCTTACCACTTTTCCTCTATTAGATATTTAATTTGACTTAATTATTTAATTCCTTCTTCTTCATTTGTCTCTATATTTAATTTAAATAGTTGCATAATAACTTTTAAATTAAATATTCTTTTCCCTCTCTCCATAAATAAATAGTCTAAAATGATTATTTATTCTTATCTTTTACCAAATTAAAAATATGGTCAAAGATTCCTTCCATAAATTAAATAATTTATTTAATTCATCAACTACCTTCCCCCAACTTTCTCCTTTCAAATATGGTCTATAGATTCCCTCTGGTCTTCCTTTGAACTTGACCGTCTGTTCTTAGCTGTCCCTAGCCAACTACTTTGTAGTGCATGATTTCTCCACCATTGATCTTGGAATCTTTCTAGAAGATCAATCTCATACATTGGTTCGAATAGCTCTTCTATAAAAGAAGGATTTCTCCATCATTTTTTCTTTATAATCACATTCTCCAAGATTCATGCTACTTTATCACTATCACTTACAAGTGTTCGTATACTTCAAAACTAAGGGAAAGTTTACAAAAGTAGATATGAGGAGAGACAAGGAAGGTTATTCAAGTTCAACATGGGAAGTTTTCTATCTTATTCATATTTATTTGATTTCTCTTATTGATTTTTTGTGTTTGCTTTAGATTTGGGATTTTAGCTTTGATCTTAAATAGAGTGGTTGATGCTTGATCTTAACTATTTTGATTTTTAGATTTCCCCATCTAACATTTGGTGAATCTGATGTGAAGCTTACAAAATTTGTAAAGAAACCCATGTTCTTGTTTTTGTTTTTGTTATGTTACATGTTCATGAGTCGCATCGGTAAAGAAAAACAACACAACTAAAGGTGAAGTGACGAAAAATTGAAAAATGCCACAATTGAAGGGTCTTAAGCCACAATCATAAAAAGCCAGAGTGATGCAGCTGATAAAATCTTAGCCGCGTTTTCTATACGATGGTCCAGATTTGTTACTGTTGGAGTGAAGAAGACACTGAGAGGGGGTGAATCAGTGTCTTAGATAAATTTTAACTTTTTCCTTGAAAAAGAATTGAATAATTTATGCTTTTAATATTTCAATGATAAATACATTCATGAATTGAATGCAATCATTAAAGAATTAAAATAAGAAATATTAAAGCAAACCAAAGATCATCAAAGTCATGAAACATTATCACATCAAAACAATGATACCATAAGACAAAGAATTTGACTAGTGGAAAACCCTCTAGGGATAAAATACCACTCCATAAATGATGCCTCACTAGCTTAATTTAAAAAAATTATTGCTTACAATGCCTCACTAGAAATACTATCTCACTGATAGATTTTAAATGCCTCACTGGAAATACTATCTCACTGATAAATTTCAAATGCCTCATTGGAAATACTATCTCACTGATAGATTTCAAATGCTTCACTGGCAATAAAACAATGTCTCGCTGACTTTTCAAGAATACCTCACTGGCATGATAACTTGTACCTCACTGGCATATACATTTTAATCACAAAAAATATAGTAGGTAAAATACAGAGGGTTGCTCTGTTTCACTTGAAATTATATTTCACTTTCAATCTAATACATTTAATATCTTAAAGATTCATTCTAGAATCTCTAAAATATCAAATATATCAGTTATACAATCTGTTTTGCATCATGTTTGCAAAACTTCAATCACAGTTTTTGGTTTTCACATTCAGCATGATAACTCTATTAAAATTATCGAACTTCAAACAATGATAAATCACTATTTATATAAACACTCCAAGAATGGTAATTTTTGTAAACTACCTTTCAAATAATGCCACATGTAATTTGTTAACTATCTTCAAAACTTCCCCTTGAATCATGGTGGTTTATCATCCTTTGAATACTGTCATCATATGTAACTACTAAAACATTTAATGCATGGTCAACATTGATAAGAACAAAGTATGCAGACTTTAAATGACCCATACATATGTACCATAACCTTTTGTATAAACCTATGAAACAACAATGTATACTACAAATATGTGCTCTATAAACCTTACAAATGCAACACAACAAAACCTTTTACATGGTTTCCCGTAGCAAAAGACATTGATACACAAAACCCTTGACAAAAACAACCTTTAGCCATACATAATGCAACTATAAGTCAACCCAACAAAAATGTATAGCACCAAGGTCTATAGCACGCATGAGAGAAAGTATGAGCATTTGAACATAGACCAAAACCAAACAATAAACGCTTGGATTTGAATACAATAATGAGAAAATCAAGTAACCCAAGTCAAAATGAAACACTTTGTACATACCTAAATGAAAATACTTTGGTTAACACTAAACCAAGAACTCAAACTAGGGTTTTTCACCATTACGTAAAATGAACTCAAAAACAAGAAACATAAATACTGATTTTGCTACTCATTACACACCATAACTATCATAGTGGTCTGAAAAACTAATTCTTGAGTAGTTAGCCACGAAATCATACTCTTCTTCACCTATTCATGAAGCTTCCATAAGTGGTTGCACATTCCCTACACTGTCTTCTTCAAAATGAGTAATCATTTAGGGTAATGTAATTAGGGCTAAACTATTATGGTTAATGCAATAAAGCATATAAATCAAACCCTAATAAACAATGAAGCACAAATGAGCATAAAGACATAAAGCATAAAACAATATTACCAAATCTTCATGCCACCATTGATTGACCTTCATTGCACCTTCTCCATTTGCTGCAATATTATGTTTTCCCTCAGATTTTTTATGAACAACTATGACTATAACAAGACCTAAGCAAATATTGAAGGATTTGATCTAAAATTCAAGTCTACTCATATGTTTACAAGCAAGAAGTATGGAAGCCTAAATTCTGAAGCATGAAGTATGAAGAAGTGATGAAGTCAGAAGATGATCAAACTCCCCAAATGAGGTTGGCATTGCCTTTTTATAAAAAAGTCAATTTTAGATTAATGGCTAGGATTGAAAGTTTGGCAAAGCCCTAAGATCGAAGGCTGAAATTACATGTGACAACTAGCAATTAGGGTTAGGGAAAAATTAGGTTAAAGTTTGAAATGAATGGTTGTGATTTGATTTTGGAAAAATCAAATCAAAGGTCAAGAATGCATGTGAAAAGAAGATAATGGGCACGAAAAATGAAGTTGCTAGAGAATCAAATAAAAATTTAAAATTATTTGATTCAAGAGGTGATGTTGACCTTTGGAATTAAATATTAATTTAATTCAAAAGTGGTGGAGTCACATGATAGTAAATAATTATTTCAAATTATTTACTTGGTGGCAAAATAGAAAGTGGACAATTTTAAATAAATACTTTATTTAAAATTAGAAGAAAAGTCTATATGACAATTAAATAATTAATAAGTATTAATTATGGATGAAATGGATAAGGTGGACAATAATTAAATAAAATAATAGGAATTTATTTAATTATAAAAATACATAAGGAATTAATGATGTATTTAAATAAATAAATAAAGTTTATTTATTTAAATAATCAAGAGGAAATAGTAGAAAAATAATAATTAAATAAATTTAGGAATTTATTTAATTATGGAAAGACATAAGAAATTACTTTAAATAAAATAAATATAATTTATTTATTTAAATAGTCAAGAGGAATAAGAAATATGAATTAATTAAATAATTGAGAATTATTTAATTAATAGTTGAATTTGGACTATAGGACATAATTTAAATATTTTAATTATGTTGAGGAGAAAAATAAAGTTTGTAGGCCTAGGTCAATTTTATGTGTCTACAGGTAAAGACTTTGTGTCGATAAACTTCACAAATAAAACATTTTAACCTTTGTCAATAAAAAACATTATCATTATGTCAGTGACAATCCTTTTATTTCCACATGTATTCTAAACCTTATAAAGCCCAAATGTATAATAACTTTTGAAACAATCAAATATATAGCTCATAATTTCCCAAATGATATACATCTCATAATGCTCATGTCCATGAATATAACAATTCCTTTAGGCTTTTAGACTTAAATTGCCATGACATAAGCATTGTAAAAATAGTGACTTTGAAATAAACTAAATCCTTGTCTTTGCACATATATAGATTAAGTCTTATTAATAAGACCACTTTATGCAAATACATGTGAATACCTTATTCGTCAATCAATATCATATAATATAAAAAAAATTTACCTCATATAATTGTATTTGCATATAGTCACAATGAATTCAAAAGACACTTGTATGCGAACCAATAGTAACAAAGTTGCAACACAGCCACATTGCATAAAATCTACATGCTCATTGTACCAAAGTGCCACAACAACTTAAACCAAGGATCTATATGCCAAGGATATATCAATTAATCAATTCCACAAGACACTTGTATCCATACCACCATGAACAACTTATAATGCCACAAGCCTACAAATACCTGAGAGTTTGTGTATTAGTCATCAAGGACAACAAACTCCCCCTTTGTCCTTGATGGAAAAACATAACTCTCTCTCCCCCTTTTTGCACCAAAGACAAAGGGAGAAAGCATTGTGCAATTTCCTTGAGGATAGATCAAAACATCAAGAACTATAATCCAACATGGTGCAGAAAGAAATGATACACAAAGACAATATAAAATATAAAGCATACCATTATTGGACAATGAATCACAAGATATCCCAAATTCCAAGGACAACAACTGAAGATATCAGTTCCTCTATCACAAATGCATTGCTCCTCCACAACAACTATAAGACACCAATATAGCAATGTATCTCTGGAATGACTGCCAAGACATGTAGGTACCAAGGCCAACCAAATTTTTCTCTCTTTTACAATAATGACAAAGTACGTTAGGTAGAAAAAAAACATTAGTAGCATGTAATAAGGATCACAACACAAAGTATAATCTACTTTCACTGTAAAATATAACCCAATAGAAGCTAATAGTCATATCAGCAGGAACAAGGAACACACATGGTAGGAGAGAATGAAAAATAGGCATATAACTCCCCCTATCTTGCATACGTATATGACTTCACATAAAGCGCTATCATATGTACCAAGTTTTTTTCCATTGTCCAACACGGCCAAAATCAATGCCATGTGCAATCACAAATACATAATATAAATTGTTGTCCATATATTGTAACCATGAATTATGTAGCCATGATATTGTCCCTATTAGTATACTCATGAACTCAAGCCTGATCTGTTAAAAAAGATGAAAATAGATGGAACAAGTAACAATCCCAAATTATGAATACCACTATCCAAAAACACCTATAATATAGATAACTTTCATCCTATGAAACCTTCCTCTCATTCAATAACTACACAAGGAAATATCAAACTAGTTTTCTTGATTAATCAAATTCAAACTATCATACCAACTGCCATCATGATATTAACTGTCATAAAAAAAACATGAACACATTATATCTCTTTCTTCTAGAATCCATGAACATCAAGAACTTGATCATCATGTGAGCCACTACAACCAAGTGCATCCTTAACAACCTACAAACAATTCCAATATCATATTCCCGTGCTAAGACCAATTATAGAAAATAAGTAGAATGTTGTATACTTGTACCAATCAACAATACAGAAGAATGTTGTTTACCTGTACCAATCATACTTATTGACAAATGTAACTCTGAAGCATGCCACTATTTATACCAGGCAAATAAGTAAACTCCTTTGCAAATTATAATTCTATCTTGTAGATACCATCATGACATCAAAAAGAAATCTACAAATCTGCATATCATTAAAAAACCAATATCAAACCAATCATATGAAATTATCAATAGTAGCACTGCATCAATTGCACCAATGGTTTCACTTTAAAACTATTGTCCATTGTCACTTCCTTCATACTTTCTTTAAAAAAAATGACATATCACTGTTCAAAAAGGCTATATTATTCAAACATAATTGCCATATACAATCAAAAAACTAACTTTTGAGCCCTCCAAAAACTTCACATAGTATACACTAATGTATACTATTCAAGTAGATAGCTCATCAAAGTTCCTTTATTAATTAGTACTACAACAATAAAATCCAGTGCAGCAACCAAACACAAAGATGAAAGAAAAATACTTGAAATGCACCTTGAAACTACATATACATGATTTAGTGATGAGGAATATGAGGAATATCATTCACTATCTCCCTCAACTGAGCACTCATTTTCTCACATCTTGTTTCTTGTACATTGTAAATATTCCCTTGAGTTATTGAACCTGCAACAACAATTTCACCTGTTTTCTTTCGAATATCACACCCTAAAGCATTAAAAAGAACATAAAAACCTTGATCACATATTTGAGTTATGCTCAGAAGATTATGCTTGAGTTCTTCTGAATAGTACACATCCTACAAACACAGGTTATCATCCAAAGAAACTATACCTTTCCCAATGATCTGAACACAATCATCATTTCCAAACCAAGCTAAACCACCATCACAATATTCAAAATTGAGAAAGTTACTTTTGTCACCTTTCATATGGTGTGAACACCCACTATCCATAATCCATTCATTATTCACCTTAGAATGTAAAATTGTTTAACTAACTATACCTTCTATCTTTTCATTAATTTCCTTTAGTTTCCAAATCAACCTTGTTTTAGTAGTATCAATAAAAATTTTGGACTTGTAACTCTTTGCTACCTTGTTATGCTAGAACCTATCAAAATAAGAGCATTGACCTTCTATAAACCCAAGACCTATTTTATCATTATAATGTCTTTATTTACCTAAAATTTCTACCAGTTTATTACTATTGTCACACATATCAAGTTCTTTCCTTAGGTTAGCAACTTTTGCCTCTAAAGTGCAACATTCTTTTTCTTTGATTTATAACTACACTTTTGTAACTTCTAGTATTTCAATTTGAAGTTTCAGGTCAGGAATTTGTTTCTCAAAATTATTCTTCTTTACCATAGCTTCCTCTTTGAGTTTCTGAATGTGTCTTAAGGCACTGTTTAATTCACTCTCAAGATCAACTTCTTCCTCTTTGTTAACAAAAACATCTTCACTTCCTAATGTGCCACACTTTGTATCAATTTTTGAGGATGTTCCTTCCTACAACTCATCATTTTGATGCATTTCAATCAGTTTGTTCCAAACCTCCTTGCATCCTTGCAATAAATGATCTTAGCAACAATTTCATTTGGAAAACTATTAAAGATAACATCCATAGCCCTATCATTATATTCAAGAGCCTTCTTTTCTTTTGGTGTAGGAGATACTCTAGATACATAACAACCTTTTTCAACTACTTCCCACTCATTAAATACTAAAGAGGATAAATAAGTTTCCATCCTACGTTTCCAAAAACTAAATTTTGTGCCTTCAAACTAAGGTATTCTAAATACATGATATTCATCTATTTTTGAACCATTGTTCATAACATTATCATTCTCCTTATTATGATCTTGACTTGGTTCTATTTTTGAGCCATCATTCATAACATTATCAATCTCCTTATTATGATCTTGAATTGGATTAATAACTGTCATAAATAGTGTTTCATCTCCTTCCTCAAAAGATGCATCTATACCATTGTCAGATACTTCTACCATCAGACTTTTCTTTTTAAAGACATTTTTTCTTTTTAGAATAAGTTTTTTTTTCTTCCCTGCCTATTATATGTTTCTTCATCACTCCTAGAGTCATTGTTAGGACATTGAGAAGCATAATGTCCTACCTTCCCATAGTTAAATAATTTAAAGGGTAATTTTCCTTTGTATCTCCCTAAACCTCTTTTTAATTTACTGACAAAAAAAAAAATCATCCTCATTGTCTAATTCAAAGTCTGAGATTGCACTAGATTACCTTTTTATTTCCTTAAAGGAAACCTCTTTTCTTTAGATAGCATCACTGCCTATTCTCATTTCATAGCCTATAAATATTCCTTGCAATTCAGCTAGAGAGAGTGTTTTCATATCTTTATCCTCAACAACTAAGACTTTTGCATCATATTTGTGTGTCAAGGACCTAAGAACTCTCTTGACAATAATTTGTTCATCAATTTCCTCACCTATACCTCTTATAGAACTCACTACTTCCTAAACTCAAAGAAAATAGTCAGCAATATTTTCTTCTTCATCCATTTTTAGGGCTTCAAACTTAACCCTATATGTTTGGAGTTTTGCTTCTCTCACTTTTTCATCTCCTTCATAGATTTTGGCTAATCTATCCCATACTACATTGGCAGTTTTGGAATCCATGATTTTTACAAGAATATCATTATTTAGACTGCAACATATTACATTTGTTTCTTTTGCATCATAGCCAAAATCCTTTTTTTATCAAGTGTAGAGGGGGTAGTAATAGTGTTTTCAACCTTCATGGACTCCAATACATCAAAGCCTCAAGAAGATAGATATTTTTCCATTCTAAATTTCTAGTAGGCAAAGCTAGTGCCATCAAACATTGGAGGCATATTGTTATTGTCTTGGCTTGCCATGATAAAAATAATCACTCCTATCCCAGTTATCAACCCTTAAGCCGATTAGGATTTTTTATCCAAGGGTGTGGCTCTGATACCACTTGTTCACCCATAATTTTTGTTGCACCAAAAGATTGCCCTGTTAATGCCCAATACAACTACCAGAGTTAACAGATCCATAGGAAGCGGATAGTCCATGTCACAAATCTCAAGGGGAGTGTTGACCATCTACCAACAAGCTCTGCCTCAGTGTTACCCGCGGGGATTCGAACCTGACACCTTTGGCTCTGATACCATTTTTTGGAATGAAGAAGACACTGAGAGGAGGGAGTGAATCAGTGTCTTAGAAAAAAATTTAATTGTTTCCTTAAGAAAGAATTGAATAATTTATGCTCTTAACATTTCAATGATAAATACATTCATGAATTGAATGCAATCATTAAAGAACTGAAATAAGAAATATTAAAGCAAACCAACAATCATCACAGTCATGAAACATTATCAAATCAAAACAATGAGACCATAAGACAAAGAATTTGATGAGTGGAAAACCCTCTAGGGATGAAAAACCACTCTAGAAATGATGCCTCACTAGCTTAATCTGAAAAAAAAATTGTTTACAATGCCTCACTAGCAATACTATCTCACTAATAGATTTCAAATGCCTCACTGGCAATACTATCTCACTAATACATTTTAAATTTCTCACTGGAAATACTATCTCACTGATAGATTTCAAATGCCTCACTGGAAATAAAAAAATGTCTCACTAACTTTTGACGAATGCCTCACTAGCATATACATTTTACTCACAAACAATATAGAAGGTAAAATATAGAGGGTTACTCCATTTCACTTCAAATCATATTTCACTTTCAATCTAGTACATTTAATATCTTAAAGATTCATTCTGGAATCTCTAAAATATCAAATATATCAGTTATACAATTTGTTTTACATCATGTTTGCAAAACTTAAATCACAGAATTCTATTTTCACATTCAGCATGATAACTCTATTAAAAGTATCAAATTTCAAATAGTGATAAATCACTGTTTATATAAACATTCCAAGAATGGTAACTACTGTAAACTTCCTTTCAAATAATGTCACATGTAATCTATTAACTGTCTTCAAAACTACCCCTTCAATCATCATGGTTTATCATCCGTTGAATACTATCATCATATGTAACTACTAAAACATTTAATGCATGGTTGACATTGATAAGAACAAAGTATGTAGACTTTAAATGACAAATGTATATGCACCATAAACTTTTGTATACACCTAAGAAACAACAATGTATACTACAAGAATGTGCTCTATAAACCTTACAAATGCAACACAACAAAACCTTTTACATGGTGTGCCCTAGAAAAAAGACATTGATACACAAAACCCTTGACAAAAACAACCTTTAGCCATACATAATGCAACTGTAAGTCGACCCAACAAAAATGTATAGCACCAAGGTCTATAGCACGCATGAGAGAAAGCATGAGCATTTGAACATATACCAAAACCAAACAATAAACACTTGGATTTGAATGCAATAATGAGAAAATCAAGTAACCCAAGTCGAAATGAAACACTTTGTACATACCTAAATGAAAATACTTTGTTTAAAACTAAACCAAGAACTCAAACTAGGGTTTTTCACCATTACATAAAATGAACTCAAAAACAACAAACATAAATACCTATTTTGCTGCTCATTACATTCCATAACTATCATAGTGGTCTGAAAAACTACTTCCTGAGTAGTTAGCCATGAAATCATACTCTTCTTCACCTATTCACCAAGCTTCTACAAGCGGTTGCACATTCCTTGTAGTTTCTTCTTAAAAATGAGTAATCATTTAGGGTAAATACTTTGTGTCGATAAACTTCACAAATAAAACATTAACCTTTGTCAATAAAAAACATTATCATTATGTCAGTTACAATCCTTTTATTTCCACATGTATTCAAACCTTATAAAGCCTAAATGTATAATGACTATTGAAACAATCAAATATATCACTGATGATTTCCCAAATGATATACATCTCAGTAATGCTCATATCCACAAATATAACAATTCCTTTAGGCATTTAGACTTAAATTTCCATGAGATAAGCCTTGTAAAAATAGTGACTTTGAAATAGACTAAATCCTTGTCTTTGCACATATATAGATTACGTCTTATTAATAACACCACTTTATGCAAATGCATGTGAATACCTCCTTTGTCAATTGATATCATATAATATAAATCTTTTTTTTTTTCAACCTCATATAATTGTATTTGCATATAGTCACAATGACTTCAAAAGACACTTGTATGCCAACCAATAGTAACAAAGTTGCAACACAACCATATTGCAACAAATCTACATGCTCATTGTACCAAAGTGCCACAACATATGCTCACTGTACCAAAGTGCCACAACAACTAAAACCAAGGATCCATATCCCAAGGATATATCAATTATTCAATGCCACAAGACACTTGTATCCATACCACCATGAACAACTTACAATGCCACAAGCCCATGAATACCTGAGAGTTTGTCCTAAGAACCTGAGATTCTGTGTATTAGCCATCAAGGACAACAACTGAGAGAGCAACAATTACTTCATAAATCACATTTGTGAACCACAACTATTTTCTAGAATGTCACAACTGACTATTGAGGTATAAATTTTGAGTTTTGAGTTTTCTTTCAGTTTTTCTCTTTGGTTTTATCTTAGATTAGGGTTTTTGGTTTGCTAATGTTTTTTTTCAGCATGTGGATTTCAACAAGGAGACCTAACTTGTGGTTTTGTAGGATTTTTCTTGTTTTTGGTTTAAAATAGGAAACTTTTTTATGTTTTTAAACATAATTTATAGAGCTTTAAATTGCATCCACACTTCAAGAGGGTTTAAAATGAACACAAATTGCATACAAATTCATGAGGGTTTAAAATAAACAAAAATTTCATCTACATTCATGGGATCTAAAATGAATACAAATTGCATTCACATTTCATGAGGGTTTAAAAAGAACAAAAATTGCATCTATACTCATTTAGTTTTAAAATGAACAACAACTTTGCATATTACACGTTTTAGGATAAAACAAACCACAAATTGCATTTAAGTTTTTTTCTTAAAGTAGGCACATTTCAATTTGGGTTTAATAAATGAACGATTGTCTACCATGTTTGGTGCACTTGCACACTTTTTGTTAGTATATCCCATAAGGTGTAGTGAGAGTATCCTCTCCCCTTGTGCTTTGTGTGATCTTGGGTGAAGAGAAATCATTGCATCTTATTTTTCTTTTTAGTTAGGCCTACCTAAGAGACACATCATTATGGAGAAATCGAAGGCGACTCAAACTAGTTTTTCCCTCAAGCTGGTATATAAAAGGATTAGATGAAATGTCAAGTCTTCATGCTACTAGCTTTCAATGTATAGTATTGATCAAAATGGGTAGGTACCTTTGCATATAAGTTCCCCTAGTAAGGTTAGTTATAGCCTTAAGTCGCTTGTTGGACGCTTGTGAGGTTGCATGTCCTTGACTTGTGACTAAACACTATTTTAGTATCCAACCTTATTGCTTAACTTAGGTTTGCATCACTCTCAGTGCAGGGGATGTAGGACTGCGCCTCAAAATTTACTCACCATTCAGCTCCCTTGAGTGAGATGATAATTCTTGGCTTAGCAAAAGTTACTTGGTTCAAACTTGTAGCTTTCCAAGGAGAGAGTGATTGGGTCATCCTTCCATTCCAAGAGGCCCCTATCTATCCACTCTCGTAGACAAGAGGTGATACATAACTCAAAAGGGTGTCCCTCCCTTGCGTTGACAAAGATTCCAAGCTATGGGCCTAAGCGTTGTGGCATTATACATTGACCTTAAGGATAGGTAGTGCTTGATTGTTTTTTATATGTGTTTATACTAGTAGAAATTGGAGTGAATAACCCCTCAAACATACACATGCACATTTTAAAATTGTCACAATTCAATAGCCAAACCAATCTATTTTTAGAGTGTTTTCAATGTTTTCAAAATATTCTCAATCACATTTCATAAATTTTCCAAAACATAAACTAGTTCAAACCATAAACTTGCAAATCAGCTCTATGTTAACTACATTTGATGAAAACAAGCCCGCAACTACAAATTGAGTCACATTTGTTCACCAAAAAACCATAATTGATATTCTGCATTGCATTTGATAGATACATACCTGCATCTACTGCAATTCACCACATTTGTTAACTAGGAACCCACATCTACAAAATCACACTTGCAAAAGTAGCGAGCAGCAATTGCCTGATTATCAAAATTTCAGAGAATACTTGTCCAATATTGCTCCAAATCATCTCGATAGTGATTTTATCATCTAAATCTTAGACTTTCAAAGTTTTCTAATTACATTTACATCATTTTTTAGTTAGGATTGCATCACATTTAGGTTGCATTTTTCATCCTTTCCTAGCATAATTAATCTTAAGTTTGTCTTGCAAATACCTTTGAGATTTCAGACATAGGAAGCTTATCAAGCCTTTGGATAATTCATGATTTCTTATTCATATTGTAATTGATCTTTATCTTTCAACCTATCAATCTTCATCATCTTTGTCATTGTCAAAATTGGGTCTCAAAACTTGTGTCTTAGTTTAGAATCATCCTATCTAAATCTCTCAATATTCGTCCTCCTAAAGGTTAATGACAATTTGGTTTGCAATCTTGGATCAACATAGCTTGGTTACCCTCATTTTTTCTTATATCTTAAGGTCCATATCATTAGTATCATTTGACATCCCTTTGTCTCATTCTCATACCATATCCTTTCGTCACAAGGTTCTTATCATCATTGCATTCCAAAATTTAGTCTTAGGTGCATTTTCATTTTCATCCTCATATCCTTAAAATCCAAAAAACCTAAAAAACATAGCTTAGTATCATATCCCACTTTGCATTTATCATCCTTGCGAGCTCATTTTCACCTTGCAAGTCTTACATGGTTGAAACAAGATCACGAACAAAAATAAAGGACATGGATTCTTCAAGTGACCCCTTTTCTAGTCTAAATCATGGCACCAACCTTAGATCAAATTCAAATTAATCTTCACCATCACCACAAAGAGAACCACCCACCACATTTGATAACATTGGCTTAATAGAATTCAACAAACACTTAACTCTAGAAGATATTGAAAGAGCCTCCCAAGATCCAAGAATTATATGCATTGTAGATGAGCTTGTTAGTGTTGATCCAAAAAAATTCTCTTATGCTCTAACTAAGAAAGGTGCCAAAATTCCTCAAGGCTATGATGTTTCTACACTTGTAGAGGGAGTTACACAAGGACTAGACTAAGGTTCTATCCAAAACACATTCTCATTAGGAATTCCATCCTGATACCAAATGTTCACTAGACTACCACTTGGGACAAAAACTCATATGGAAAAAAACATACACATTCCTAATCCACCAACATTTGGAAACAAGAGAATTCATGCCACAACACAAGGAAAATTTTTTAAATTTGGTGCCTCATCATCAAACCCCATGGGTATGAAATTCACAAATCATCTATTCCAACACACAAATTAAGGTTCCACGCCTCAAAATCAACCCAATAAATCAAGAAGGATTCATATTGTTCCACAAAAGACACCAAATCAAGGCCCTACACCATCATTTCAAAATCCAATTCAACAACTTACACCTCAATTTTAAAACACAAATCAAGGTCCCATGCCCTTCTTTTAAAACACCAACCAAGGTCCAACATTTCAATTCCAAAATGCTAATCAAGGTCCAACACCACAATTTCAAAATACCATACCAAACACAAACATGACCTTTTGGACAAATCAAAATACCAATCTCATTCCAAATCAAACCAACACCAATACAACATTCACACATCAATATCAACAAGGAAATCAAGGTCCCATGCCATAAAATGTCACTCCAAATCCAACATTTGATCATCTCAATATCAACACCAATTCCATCATGCAAAATCAACCAAATGCAACACCATCTATCACAGACACCTTAATGAAATAAATCCAAGAAATACAAAAACAAATGACAAACATGCAATTAGGGACAACTACTTGAAGACATATTTTGTGGAGGAATTGTATCCTTATCCATTTGATAGAAATCTATACATCTCACCTTTCCCTCTACATTTCACTCCACCAACTTTTATCAAATACAAATGGAAAGGTGATCCAATGGGACACATGTGAGAATTTAACATGGAATTTATGGACATTGCATATAAGCCTACTTATTTGATGAGACTATTTCCATGAAGTCTTATAGGACAAGATCTAGATTGGTTTGCACACCTTCCTCCAGGGATTCAAATATGGGGTCACTTGGCTAACAGATTCATTAATCATTTTTCCTTTAATATAGAAAGTGGCATGACCCTCGCAAAGCTATGCACAACTTAAAAAGAGGAGGGAGAATCACTCACATCATTCTGTCAACGATGGTGAAGTATGCCTAGAAAATGTCCTTGTCACATACCTGAGAAATAGTTAGTCCCCATGTTTCTGGAAAACCTTAACATATAATTAATGACTAGAATCCAAATACAATATTGTACAAATTTTGAGGAAATCATTGAAAAGGTATCTTTATTGAGAAATCTCTTGTAGCAAAAGGACTAGTCAAGGTTTCCAAAGAAACTCCAAAAGCTAATAATGACAAAGGAAAATTTTGGTCTTGAAACAAGAATGTCACTAATGATGGGGTTATTGATGAAAAAATGGTAAAAAATGGTCACCCTACCATTTACCTTAAAGTTCCTTCCACATCAAACTGAACCAATGGAAATAGGTTGCTCTAATATTTTAGGAGATGGAACACTAGGATTTAGGACCTATTTCACTCAAGTTTCACTCAAGGAAACCCTAGAGATCTCAATACAAGGATAGAATGAGAGAAAGAGATCTACTAAAGGTTGTCCTAGGGTATGATAAAGACTAAATAAGGGTTCACCACCAAGCCATGGCTTGGAAAGATAAGTAACAAGCAAGACCTAATGACAAAACCCAATGTTATGCAAAAGTTCAACAAATGACCTAGAAATGAATGCAAAATAGAACAAAAAGCTAGAAAATAAGAGAGGTGCAACTGGAAACCTAAATGTTCTTGGGATAAGATTTGAAATCCTAAAAATGCACATTTAGGACACACTAGGACTCATACGCTAGGTTGGGCATATCAGTCCCAGTCTAGGTTTTCTAGGTTGAAACAAGAATCTAGTAGTGTTGACTCTAGATCTTTAGAAATTTGGAAAATTTCATGTACTGGGACTCATATGCCACTTGTGGCGTATTAGTCCCATTTTTCTTTTTCAAAAATTCAAAGTAAACATCTACTTTCTAACCTCTGCTCTTTCTTCCCAATTTGATTTCTAGATCTGAACCTATAAAAAAAGACTTGAAAAAAAATATAGTGTTGATTTTCTTATGGGGGTTCTGCCTTCGTCAAACCCCTAGTTTGTTAATTAAACCTTGATAGAAATAATGGATCATCAAAGTAAACGTGAATACAAACCCTAATATTAAGTGTATATAAGATTAGGAAATCTAAAATGCAATACAACCCTATTCCAATGTGCTAGAATGAGATGCATGAATGACAAATGAAGATCATGAATCACCTAGGGAGATCTCTAATCACCCTAATAAGCCATAATAATACATGTACCTTTCTTAGGTTGATAGTAGAGTGATAACGTAGGATGGAATCACTTAGGAAACAAGTCATTGGGCTTGGCTTGATGGCTAGTTGCATCTCCCCAACCTAGAATCCATCATGACTCACCATAGGCAACCATAATCAGTCCTTGACAATGCTAGATCTTGAATGAAAGTGAGCTTGAATACTTGCAAAAACACTATTATGCTACTCCAAGACTTCAACTTTGTTTGCTACTTGCTCTTGAATGCTCTTGTGAAAGAATGCTTGTGAATGTTTAGACCTTGAATTGCTATCTCTAGATGAAAATAATGACTTGAAAGCTTGTTTATATAGGAACTTCATCTAATTTATCATTATTTAGATCTCAAAAGCTGACATCAACCAAAAATTTGAATTGAAAACTTGAATTTCCTGCTCAAACCCTAAAAATAGGCCACATGGGACTCATACGCCACTTGTGGCATATGGGTCCCACCTAGGGGACTCATACGCCCAAGGTGGCATATGAGGCCCACCCTAGTTTTTCGAGGTTGGCCAATAATGGGTTGTTAGAAAATTTAATACTTTTGTTGATTTTGTCAGGATTTTAGTTGAAATAAGCCTTGAGATCCAAAATAAAGGGTCTTAGGGTCCTATTAATGATGAAATAAAGGGGTCATGAATGCAAGGGTACCAAAATAGGTCCAAATTAATTATGAAATTGTACCATCTCTAAGAAGGGAGTACAATTTTTGTTGCCACATTTAGCCCCCACTTTAGCACCCATATGACTCTACGTGCATGTGCAAGATAAAGGACTCTAAACAATAAACTTCATTTCATAAAAGGATACTCATATGGATTCATTTATGAGCATGGGAGAATGAAGCCCCCACTGTAGCATTTTGTAAAACCACAATGTTAGGAACCGCATTCTGCAACACTAATTCATTAGGTTTTCAAAAATATTCTTATCTAAATTCTTTACAAAATCAAATTGGAGGGTAGATGTATGCCCCCCCTTAATTCTGCTTGCTTTAAGGAGGTGGAATCAAGGTAGCAATCTAACAACATCAAATTAGGTAAGTCATATCATAGGGTATTTCCAAGTACCATACCACATAGTTATAAACAAATGGTGATGGTAGGTGAAAAATCACAAATCCAACATAATAAACGCCATTGAAAATGGAATTCTCTAGCCCCCGGTATGCTAACTTGAATGAAAAGCACTTTTAACCCTAATATGCAAAAGATCTAATTTAAACATATATAAGAGTAAAAAGTGAAGTAATTTTTTAATCATTTTGTCTTTTCACCTTCTAATTGTAATTTGACTTTGTTGGAGAGTGAGTGAGAATGCTAAGAGTTCGTGAGTATGTGCCTCTGAAGCTTGAGAACCTATGGGAGGAGGTAGCTCAAGGCAATCTTCAGCATTAGGTGAGTCGATTCTTGTTCGCCTTAGCTTTATTTTTAGGCATGTATGTTATGTTTTACACATTTCTGGATTAGATTTAGGACATTGGAAGAAAAAGTTGCAAAGCATCCCTTTTTTTCGTAGTGTCCCCTTTTTTGCAAAGTGTCCTCTTTTTTCGTAAAGTGTCCCACTTTTTTGTGAAGTGTCCCACTTTTTTGCAGTGTCCCACTTTTTCTCAAAGTGTCCCGTTTCTTCACAAACTATCCCAAATAGGGAATAAAGTGTCTAGGACCCTTAGAAAAGTATCCTAAAACAACTTTAGCACAATTTTTTACTATTGATGTATAGATTTTAGATTTTAGAATACTCATATGACATATTTTTTCTTTTTTTTAGATTCCACATCAATCGCGACAAGATCTCGGTGATAGACAATTTTGTCACTTACGAGACCTTGTCTTGACATTATCAGAGATAGATACTCAAATTTTATAGACCACTGGATTATATTGGGCATACCTCATGCCTCCCATGAGGTACCATGACACCATGTTGATGGCACTTGCAGAGAGATGGGAAGTCGATACCTGCACATTTCATCTACCCACCGATGAAATGAAGATCACCCTAAAGGATGTACATCATATCCTTTAGGTTCCCATCCGAGGTGAGATCGTTTGCTTTGCAAGGGATCATTCATACAAACATATGTGAGTAGATATAAGATATTATTTGGGAGGTCCTATTCGAGATGAGATTATAGGGCCACATATTGAGCTAGTGTGGCTACTCTATGCATGATCACCAATCTTGAGACAGATCATGATTTTCACAGTAGAACTAGTACTCATCCCGAATGGTCGAGGAGCACACTTGGATGGAGGTATTGTTCACACGATCAGGTAGGTGGAGCACCATAGGACCATATATTCCTGGGGCTACAACATCCTTACAGATTTATATTATGATCTATGGAGGTTCACGTATCACAAGGTGGATAGCATGGTACATTGTACACTACTGCAGGTGTTGTGTTTAGAGCATATCACATGCACCATACCAATAGGGTTTCCATCTAAATTAGCCCTTGGATACCCACATGCATTCAGTTATCCACTAATACAGGTGTGGTAGTATGGAGATTTACATTTTTGGAGGGTTTGATTTAACCAACTAGATTAGGAGAAGGTCCTTTGGAGACCATACTAGCTGATACCAAAGTGGTCAAATGATACTCGACAGTTGAGGAGGATGTAGAGGGATAGGTTTCTCCTAGGGAGGTACGATTACGTAGTAAGACCATTCTACTATGATCATATCATGCAGTCGTTTGGTTAGATATAGGTACCACCAGTAACACGTCCTTTTTACAAGAGATCAGTGTGGAGTGCCCGAAGGCCAGGAGATACTAGGTGTTGGTGTAAATAAGTATTTTACTTATTACACTTTACTTAAGCTTACTTAGGGAATGTATATCACTGTAGTTTTCACTTGTGACACCTAGTTATTTGCATCTTGTATCTAGGTTTGTGCATGCATTAAGAGATGTGATTAGGACACTTAGGGAAGTGTGTGTATGAGAAATTACACACTTTGTGGTGTGATCTAGTTATCACCTTTTTATCTCCATTTTTTGTGGCAAGATAATTCCACTTTAGGTGGGTGATCCAATTTTCATGGAATTATCTATTATTTCTTTCTACCTACCTTGCACATGATTGAGACACTTGTCTCATTCATGGCCCTTCATTGTGTCCTAGCTTGCCTTTATAAGCAAGCCTTGTACATACTTGTAATTGAGCATCTTCATTCATATTGAGAATACAACATTATATTCTCTCATCTTCTCTCTATCTTTTGTGCTATCTTTGATCTCTTGATCCTATTGTTTCTTTTCATAAGTTCTTACATTGTATCAGAGCGGTTGGAGGTTCTTTGCATAGCCATTGTTGGGAGATCTTAGTTCGTGTGAAGGTGGTCAAGAGGAAAATATGAGGAGCAGAAACATTTTGGTGTGTCCTAGACCAAATCTAACCTCAAATTCGGATTCAAAAGGTTATTTCTAGTTAGGATATCCTTTCGTTTTGTCGAAATTCGACATCGAGAGCTCTAGATCAAAAAAAATTGCCTATTTGGGTATTTTTCAATTTTCTAAAAATTTCTATAGTTTTTTGAAAAATTCATTTTTCAAAAAATAAGTAAAATTTTTTGGAAATGTTTGAAAAAAATTTAGAAAATTTTGAAAAAGGGCCGATTAAAAATTTGTATTTAGTCAATATTTTTTTTAGAGAAAAAAATTGTATTTAAAAATCTCTCAAAAAATATTCAAAAAAATAATAATAATTACAGCGATTAAATTTTCATTGTAAAATTTTTGCTTTTTAAAAAATCAAAAATAAAAATAAAAACTTTTAAAAAAAAAGTAAAATAGTTTAAAGTATGCATACGCAGACTGATGCAGACCAACAGTACCTGCAGAGGGTACCCGTCAGCTCTTTGAAGGCCTCCACATGGCGTACAACGGTGGGCCCTCCAAATCCTACCCACTAATGCTCAAAATCCGGCAGCCTTGTTTCTAAATTTGGCTGAATCATCAAAATCCAAGGGTCAACAAATATCCATCGGTGACAACAAAATATCCTGACTGGCGGCAAGAAGATTTTGACAGGAATCTCGAGATTCCCTGCAAATTCCATTGGCAAGAATATTCCAACAGAGTATATTCTTGCATAATATTCCTAGGTGCACACAAACCAATCACATCTAGTTAGACGTCAAATTCAAGTAGGAAATTAAAGAATATTCCAAGGGCCGAGTATATTCTTTTCCAAATGACCATCAACCCATCAAATTTAATCGCATGAAATGATGGCATCATTACCATGTCATTGATGGCATCAGTAGTTTAAAAAAACCTTCCCCCCTCACCAATGGAGTTTTTGATTTCACAGTCTAACTTTGAAGGCTCATAACTTACTCATTTTAACTCCTTTTTCCAGGTGATCCAGACCCTTTCAGTATTGCACCGACTTAAGAGGAACCACAAAATATCAAGTTCCCATGAATCTAGAGGATTCATATTCCACCTCATCCCACTACATTGATCCATCTTCCTTGGTCAAATCATCCACTCCATTCACTACACCTTCCAAAACCAATGTCCAGCTCCATGATACGAGGTGTGGAGAGTATCGTATGGATAGTTCATTTTGTGTTGAGAAGTCATCTACAAGAGAAAATGTTAATGTTGTTAAGGATATACAGACTCTTAAGAACAATGTTGAGCCAACTTCAGATGGCCATTCTTGGATCGAAACCTTTTGGGATCCTGATGATACCTCCATCTTCACCATATCCACTCATGATCCTATTGAGAATGTTCATGATCATCCCTCTCTATCTGATGATTCTTTTCCTTCCACTCCATCTTTTGAACCATCATCTATCCATTTTGACCATCTTGAGTTATGGTATGCATCCCCTACTATTTTCTCTAATAAGTCTTCTTTCCAACTCATTAAGGATGTGCAAGCTTCCTTTGATGTTAACAGTACAGAAAAGGATAGCCCCAAAGAATCTATTAAGTGCATCACCCAACTTTTTCATGAATCACACATTCCTACCATCTCATCTAACTCACCCATCCCATCCCACGTCCATCCACATGGAAAAGCAAGTGTCACCACAAGAAAATAACAAGGATATAGCTCAAGAATCAAAGTTGAAAGTTTTTTTAACTAATGAAGATACAAAATAAAAATAAAGAATGCAAAGAAAGAAAGATCAAGAAGAGTCCTCTAGTCAAAATCAAAAGTTATTGGACAAATCAAAAATAAAAATAAAAGTCAAGAATGAAAGTAAGAAAAATTTGATCTCCAATTATGCCTCTTCATCAAAAATAACAGGGGGCATCTATCAATGTAGAATGTCAAAAGAAGAGCTTTTTGATCTAAAGTCTCCATTTTCATACTCTTCACTCAATCCATACATTCAATCAAGTCCATGCATATCCACACGACCATCATATTATTCCATTTTCCTTGGCGATGTTCTTCGATGGGCCTTTGATGATGACCCCTTCCTATGTTATAACTCATTGGTTTCCCAAACTCCTTTTTTTTGTGAAGCCTGATCGCTCATGTAGTGTGCATGCTAGGAATCATACCCTAGCTCCCTTTGTCCATTGCATCAATCATCCTCCATATCCATCATTCCCACCCTTCATTTAGATCAGATCCTTTTGTCCATCATGGTCATACAGATATGAGCCAAATTGGTTGGGTCCCTACATCGTCATAGAAACTTATGGATTAAGGGCTTACTAGTTGTCTACTCATGAAGGTGAACTATTAGCTGAGCTCATGAACAACATGCATCTCTGTAGATATTACACCTAGCCTTCAAAGTATCCCTTTTCAAAAGTCAAAAATACAAAAAAAAATAAAAAATAGTAACCCTAATGAAAACCTGGCAAATAGGCGCCTTGGTGACAACAAAAAAATTAAAAAATTGAAAAAAAATTAAAAAATACAACAATAAAATAATAAAAAAATAAAAAAAATTGATGAGGACCACACCACCCAAAACCCACATAAATCACAACAACAGATACCAAAAAAAAAGGATGCGAGAAAGAAAAATGACTCACTTTCAATTATTTTTAGAAAATGAAATTACAGATTCAAAGCTTACATGCTACAACCTCATGGGCTTGATTCATTACGTCAAAATCAACTCTGAAAAGAAAATCTACTATTCAGAGCCACAATCTGTACTATCAAGGTCACCTTCTACAACCCCCACTTAACCCTTTTTACTTTCCCCAATAACCGCCCTAGAATGTTTTAAAAAGTTCAAATTTCCCATTTTGTTTTGGCACCAAAAGTCCCGCCATTTGATTTTTGGCCTAGGAAGAAATTTTTATGAAATTCACTTTATAGAGTGCCAACTTCGCGGGGCCACAAATTTTGATTCGAGTGTCTGGTTCACTATTATTGCATATTGTTAGAAAGCTCTCAACGAGCTCTACAACACATGAGCCCACCGTAGGTTGATTTGGCTACTTTTTCAACTATTTTGGGGTCTCTAAAGTTTTATATCTGAATTTGAAGTTGCATTGGAAAAATTTCTCAGGATGGAAACTTTAATTTCTCCCAAACCATGCAGCGTATTGAGGTGATTCTTTCACGACTGGAAATTTTTTTCAGCTCTGCTCCTTGGTGTAAATTTTCACTTCCATATGAGCCCCTTTAGACCGACTTACTAAAAATAGTAAGTGCCCATTTTTCACTATTTTTTATGTCTGAAAGTCTTATACCCCTTAAGTGCCATCATGGGACTCAAAACAACTAAAGAAAATAAAGAAAATATTTGTTTTGGGTGATGCAAGATCACCCTACACTGTTGGATGCTCCTGCATCAAAAATAGTAAAGAGAAATAATTTGTCCAATAGTGAAAACCAATTCGGTGGCACTTTGGAAAAGCACCATGGTGAAAACCTGGCAAACAGGCACCATGTGTAGTTAGTCTATGCTCCTCCATCTACTATCACTTTATCTATTTTTCCATCCTTTTGCACACATCATCTATCCATAGTAAATATTTTTCATCTTTCTCATGGCCTGAGAACAATTGACATTTAGCATCCTTCACCTTTCATGACCATCCCTTGCATCCATCAATCCTCTCACGCATAATAAGTTGGTCTTATACTTGACTAGGGGCAATTCCTTGACTTATGTCTTCATGGGATCCTACACATGGTATCAACTTTTTAAAACATCAAAAGACAAAAAAATCATAAAACCATCAAAATCCAAAAAAAATCATAAAACCATAAAAAAATATAAAAAAATCATAAAACTTTAAAATCCAAAAAAAATATTAAAACATCAAAACTTTAAAAACAAAGTCAAAGTCAATCTGTGTCATTCCAAGTTCATTCGAACTCATTATCTCTATGCATTGCTACGTAAGCAAGACCATCTTTTGATGAGCCCTTGAGGCATTAGGTCTGTCCTTAGGATTTTGCCAAGTCATATCAATTTTGGTCAACATCAGTTGAACTACAAGGTCTATGCATGTATAATGTAGGCAAGGGAATCAATCAATGAGCCCTCGAGGCCCTAGGTTAGTCCTTTAGGATTTTTCAAGTCTATTCACATCTCTTGTCTTCAAGCAATCAAACATCTGAATCAAATCTTGAGCCAACAAATCAACTATCCAACTGGTCTTCAATCTAAATCGATCAATTGTCTAATTATCAAAGCTTGTCAGGTCATTGGTCTTATCATTTTGTCCTATTTAGGATGTGTCCTTCCTGAATTAGTACATTGGTCAAATTGGTCAATCTCATCATTTGCATTAAACATGATGTATCCTTCTTGAAACTAGGCATGGTCAAACATATCAAGCAATCAGTCAATTAATTTTTCCTTATACAAGATATTTCTTTCTTAAAACCAAGCATAATCAATAATGGTCAATCAATCTTGTCAATTGGTCCAACTTATCATTCAATCAAATCATTCAATTAATTAATCAATTTTTTCAACTAGTCAATCCTTTCGGTCACTCAAATCTAGTCAATCAATCTTGGTCATTCAATCAATCTATCCAATCAAACAATCAGTCAATTGGTCAACCTTATCAAGCAATCAAATTTATTACTTGGTCAATCCGGTCAACCTATCAGTCAAACTCATCAATCATTCAACCTTATCAATCTCATCATCAAATAAACTCTAGCAACTAATCTAAATGGCTATTGAATTTGTTGGTCTAGTTGGTCTTATCTTTTTTATTTGTCTTTGGTCATGTTACTAGCTACCTCGAGGATTTCCCACAAAGGATTTAGAGGGGTGATGATGGATCATGACCTCTTTTGTTTTGATTGTTGCTTGTGGTTTGTCTGAACAAAAATACTAGGGCAATTGGGTCCTTAGTATGAGTCATGACATTCCTTGTCTTTTGGCCTGTCTTTTTAATTGTCTATCTTTTGCAAGTGGTAACATTACACACCTTGGTCTATGCCATACCATGGTGTTTGTGCTCCATTTTCTACAAATTTGGTGCCTGATGATGATAAATATGCAAGTTAACATCTACTAAGGCATGAATGTTCATCCCTTGTCATTTTTACTAACTCCACGCTAACATATGTCTTCTTCATGCTAACATCCATCTCCTTCGTGCTTTTGCCTCTTATTTTCTGAAGTCATCCTGATAGCATACTATAAAACACAAAATAATCCTTCATAATCATGTTAGAAGTATCATATGCATCATCATAAACATCTCAGGTCATTCATATGACATTTGAAAATACAAAAAAAATATAGAAAGCATTGTCATACATACATGCATACATGCATACATCCATATAAGTATTACATATTAGGTCATGATAATATCATCTCACATTGCATACATAATCATCATAACATCATATACATATCATTATCATTACATTTGCATACATAAATCATATATGCATCCATGTCGTAGCATTTGCATACACCATTCGCTTACATTGCATCATCTAACATCCATAGCATAACAAGTCATACATCACATTATGTATTCGCATAAACATCATAACCATATAGGATCATCATACATATAGTACAACATATCAAGTTCATCATCCATACATCATAAAATAGAAAAGTATACATGAGCATAAAACATAAATCATTATCCATAATGCATTAAACCATATATCAATGCATGGTCATATATAATCATCTCATAAATGCATAATATCATCATATCATCATCTACCATATACAAGCATGCATAATAAATAAACACATCACATAATCATTTCAAAATTCATGCATCTCACATATATATACCAAAAAATGACAAGTGTCATAGTACAATATCATAATGTTCCCAAAAATGGAGCTCGCAAGCTCGGTCAAAATATATATATATATATATATATATATATATATATATATATATATTTGTGTGTGTTTGTGTGTGTCAATGTTTGAAAGTATAATAAAAAGGGAACTATCCAGTGCTCCCCTATCTTCAGATGGGGAGGGACCTCTGAAGGGTGGCCTATCATCCTAAGGCTAACGGAAACCTAATGACCTATGTCTTGACCTTGATGGCTTGTGATATGGTGACAATCTTTGTGACACCCTGTCACTGCTTTGTGATCTCCTACTCTGAGATCTGATCTCAACCTCTGAAAAGCTCGACTCTCTGCACTCTAGAGGAACCTCCCTCTCATACCAGTTTCTATAATAATGCTCAACTTGGCATGCCCTCCTGATCTCTTAGAGGATGTCTATAGTCGATCCACTGCCTCTGCTCATAAAATATGAGGAGACCTACTCTACTCGCACTACTTTGTTGACAACTAAATCACTCTCTACCCATAGTTGTTGTATCTTAGCCTATGTTGCTTACAGTTGTACGATTTGATCATCTACATGTTGCTCCTCCTCCACGTCCATCTTCTCAACAATGGGGATGTCCTTTAGGCCCTCATCCATGATAACCCTCTCCCTCTCCCTCTCCTCCTCCTCCCAGTCTACCATCTCTTCATCCTATCAAACCTCTTTGACATCAGCATCAATGATGAAATCCACTACCGATTACTCACCCTTTGGCTGGCTGTCCTCCTAACAAGGTGAATCTATATGTGCCTCTCCAATCACCACCTCTATAGGTATCTCCACTAGTATAGAAACATCAATATGTGACTCAAAAAACTACTAAAAACTGCTTATAAATGACTAAACATGGTCGTGTGACCAGTAGTAGTTTATTGCCAATCA
Organism: Sequoia sempervirens; assembly: GCA_007258455.2. NCBI lineage: Eukaryota > Viridiplantae > Streptophyta > Pinopsida > Cupressales > Cupressaceae > Sequoia > Sequoia sempervirens. The sequence continues at coordinate 20,790,263 of VDFB02353493.1, read as the reverse complement.
TTTATAATGTGACCAAATTGATGAATAAACTATTTTTAGTCATTTGGTTGATCGATTTGGTCATTAATTTAGTTGCCTGATTGATCGATTTGGTCATTGGTTTAGTCATCTTATTCGATTTGGTCATTGATGTAGAATTTAATTTGATTGATTTGGAAATGTGTAATTTAGTCATTGAATTTTTTAAACCAATCACTTATTCAGTCATTTTTTATTCACTAGTATATTTTTTTGTTAATTTAGTCATTGATTGATGTCTTTTTTTTTAAAAAAAAAGAGGGTAAAAACTTTTTAGAATTAGAACAGCATTACAAAGTCTGAAGAAAGAAGCCACAAGGGGCCCAACAAAACAAGAATTAATTCACACCCAAGAAGCACCTCATATCCTCAGCAACCCACTCCTCAAGAACATGCACCATGCCATTAGCAAGATTTCCCCAATCATCCACATTCCAAGAATTAGTCCTCTCCATCACCCATCTAGCCAGCCCATCAACCACCCTATTCCACTCCCGCAGAATATGGCAGAAAATGATGGACTCCAAAGAAGAGCACATATAATCTGCTTGACAACCACAAATAGCTGCCAATTCATATCCTCCAAAATTTACTTATTCAACATATCAATAACCACCTGAGAATCAGATTCACAGACAATCCACCGCCATCCAAGGCCAACCGCATGCTCCATCGCCAATAGAATAACACTCACCTCCATAAGATTATTAGTTTGCAAACCATAATACATAGAAAAGAAAAAAATAGTCATTGATTGATGTTAACTAGTCACTTGTTTAGTCATTTTTATTCATTGATTTCCATCCATTGGTAGTGTTTTTAGTCATTAATTTTAATCATCATTTTGATCAATTTGGTAGTTTATTTAATTGTTTTTGCTCATTGGCTTTTGTCAACTAATAGGTATATTGATACATTGTTTATTAATTACATAATCATTATATTTAGTCATATTTATTAACACTTATTTCTATCAATTGGTAGTATATTTAGTCAATTGGTAGTTTATTTCATTGTTTTTGTTCATTGATTTATGCCTATAAGTGTTGGAAATGAGAAAAGGCTTTAATTGAGGTTTAAACATATAAAAACATAGAAAAACATAATCAATCATTCATTTGCACATAATGAAACAGCTATTAAGAAGGAAAAATACTGAAACTTTATTGAGAAAACATGTTCTTACAGTAGATACAAGACAAAAATGTGTCTTTTCTTTGAAAAATATACTATTAAAAAGTGTGTTTCTTAGTGTTGTGATTGAGAAAATTGAGTTACAATGCCTTTTTTTTGGTTATGCAAGATATTACAATTTTGATTACAATTCTATGTTGCAACTTATTTGCAACTACACATACATGTATATTGCACTCTCTACAACTTTTCCTCTTCTCTACACCTCTTTATCTACTCTATATTTACTTCTTTTTATGCACCCTTTTTCTTTGTGTCTACATCTTACACAACAACATATCCCCTCTTCTATAATGCACCAGTTTGAATGAGCGGAACCCAAACAAAAAGAGAAAAACATAATCAAGGGGTTTTACATTACAGGTGCAGTAAGATAGAACATTCTCTGTTCTACTCATAGAATGTACACCCAAATCATATTTTATAGTTTTTGTTTGGGTTCAACTTATTCAAGCTTAGTACATTCTTTGTCTGCAACTTCACTCTCCACACTTTGTTGTTGCTAACCCTTCTTTTTCTCTTTTTCACTTACAACTAACTCTTTGTGATTTTTTTCAAATATTTTAGTGGCCACCGTGCCAAGGTCCCTAGTTTCTCTTTCAGATGGACAACTCCATCTATTTTTTCTAGATGAGGAAGGGGTATATTACTTGAGACCTGTAAAATACATACATTTGCATCTCTTGTTCCTTTCAATTTGACTCCATATATAATAGATAGTGAATGAATCCGCCCAATACTCGCAACAGTACCATCATGTGGATCGAACACCTTAACCATATCCCCTTCTTGGAGTTTATCAATAAATGTCTACAAAAACTAAAAAAATACATATTATATTGAGATATAAAACACACATTATATTTTTTTTGACAGTTGTATGTAATTTCTTATGTCTTGGAACAGTTTTTGTATGTTCTTTTATAAAACACTCTATTACATCTAAGCTCTAAGCTTCCATATGTAAGTTATATGTTCTCCCTTAATTCCATAATCTAAGTATACTAGCTAATTACACTTCACTACTATTCTAACATCTAGCTTCTATCAAATAGGTAATGATTACCCTTATTTACATAATAAAACAACCATTACTTGAATAGTACTTGCATGTGGTTTCATATCACTTACCTTGAGTTCAACATGACTACCACTATGAATATCATGTACATGCTTGTTGAGTTCATCATCATAACCACTATCAATATCATTGCAAACATTAAGTTTTACAACTTTGTAGAGAGTTCTATTGACAAGTCCTTTTTCTTTTTGTCCTTCTTTCATATAATTGCTTTGCATCATGTGGTTTAATCATCATGCAAAAATTAATATAAGTCAAGTAAAGAATGAAAAAGCTATAATTTTTTTTCCAAAAGAAAATTTTAAGCATGAATAATGACAAAACATTGGGACAGATAACTGACAACTATTATATTAATTACCTCAACTTCAAGACAACTAAGATTACTGTGTTGCACATTCTTGTCCACTTCATCACTATCACTATCGATAGCTTTGTTGATACCCTAAAGGAATTTTTGTTTTCCTGTTGCTTTGAAAAAAATTCTCTGCATGTGGTTTAACCATCATGCAAAAAAATATACAACTTGAATTCAATAGTCAAGTAAAGAATGCAAGCTAAAATTTTTTCCAAAAGAACATTTTCCGAATCACTCCAACAATAAAGAAACTGGGTTGGATTCTCCTACACTCAGATTTCAATAATATACACATTTAGAGGCATTTGTATATAGAATTTCCAAACAAGAAGAAATGAGATCAATAGAGCCTCTTACCTCATCTGAATCCATGGATTTATGTTCATTTCATGCAGAAACCATAGGGTTAATGGTTTCAACCAACTGGGTAACTTGCTGACTGAGACCTAATATGCAACTCATTACCTTTTGTTACACTAGTTCATATGAGTTGACATGATCTACAGAGGCTCGTACTGGTCATTAAGCAGATGGCTATAAAATCTCTGCAGATGAACTAGATTTCAACTTCATCCTACTCTTAGATTTACTAGCATCTAGTGCTTCCATATAATTGACAATATCTTTTGCACATGCTTCTTTATTACTGTTTTCCACCTAAAATATAATGTCAATTTCAACCTATAATTAGTTCAATAAAAAATAAAAATAAATAACACATGTAAATTGAACAAAAAATCCATACACTTACTAAAAATTTGTCCATTTTGACGTGCACTTTGAGGCACAACAGATGCAAGTGGTCTCTCTTCATGACTTTCATTAACTAGAACTTCATGCTCCTTGGCCACATTAGGTGTGGCATGAGTAGGTAGATTAGTACTGGTCTCTGTGGATTCCACATCATTAAACACATCCTTTAATTTTGAAAAAAGCATTTGCAAACCTGTTGTTCCTTTCCCCTGATGTTTTTCAATAATCTCTTAGACTTAGTCCTAAGAGATTATCACAACATTGCACATCACCATGTGCTATATCAGGTTGCACATCACCATGTGCTATATCAAGTTGCACATCACCATGTGATATATTAGGCTACACATTACCATGTGCTATACTAGTTTGCACATCATCACAGCTATCGTTTTCACCAATTGCATTTGTTGAATCACAAAAGCATTGGCTTCTATGAGATGGTGAAACTATATCTTTTTTTCTATTTTTTTTCTCCACATTTTCTTTGCACTCTTTTTGTTTCCTATAAAACAAAAAAAAATCACATTATGTCTTACATACATAAAGCTCTTTCCTATAAAATTTTATTAAACACTATTAAAAAAATAATATTCTACTTAGTGGATTTACAACTTGCCTTTTCAAACCAAGACTCAAAAAATATTCATTATTCTTGGCCACTTTTTTAGTACGCACATACTCATATTCTATCTCTGGAATTTGAACATTATGATCGATATCATCTAATTTGTGCCTTATAGTTCTTGTATTCATTTCTTGAAGTCAAAATAAACAATAATGTATTAATTAGCAACTTGAATCAGTAAAAATTGTATTGAGTTCATAAGTTGATAACTGTTGACTTTCCAATCTGCTGATAACTGCAAATGGAAACTTAAAATATAATTCAATTTATAGATTAAAAAGAATTTGTAGTAAAAAAACAAGAAGATGTTTACAATTATAGGTATCCAACAAATTTTCCTTGGGGATATATTCACAAGAGAAGAACTCATAAAAACATAACACAAGCAGGATGAAGGAAAAACATAGTCTAGTTCATCATGAGGTGTGTTAGAACCTTAAAATTTTACCTAGTTCCATCATCACAATTAACCTTGAGCTCTATGACCCGAGCCTTGACCCTTATATTCCTTTTTATTTTTTACTGAACATATAAAATTTTTAGGTTTGACTGACACTGAAAGACCTATACAAATCCAAAAATTCATCATATATACTTAAGCAAAAACATGTCTAGCTAAAAACATTCCAAATCCCTTAACAGTCTGTTATCAAAATCCCTCAGCAATAATCTGAACCCTTGGTGGGCTAGCATTGTGTAAAAAACAACATGAATATATTTACCACCATACCATGAAAGTATTATGATGAGGATGCAGTTGGGCAGTATGAGAGAATTTAAATACATCGTAAACCACCATACCGTGAGAAGGAAAAATGAAGGGTGCGGTATAGCGGGGAATAACCCGCCATCTTTAAATTATACATCATAAACCATGTCAGTGTATACATTAATTCTTGCTTACACATAGGTTGACCTAAGCCTACTTAGGCATTTATTTTTGTATGACTCGTTGTCATAGACTAGATATTTTCTAGATATTTTCTTGATATTTTGTCCAGCACTTGGATATTTCTCCTTTATAAGGACACCCTTGACTGTCTAATATACAAGTTGAGTTTATGCATTCTATCTCTAATGTGCTTGTCAAATATCTCTGTCTCTTGGTTATTTCATGGTATCAGAGCTTAGGGAGAGATAGTGCAAGCCAAAGTTAGAATGAATCTGTTGTATTCAAATTTTTTCCATTGTGTGTAATCATAGGAAGATAGTTAGACATATGTAAAAGAATTTTCAGACATCATTTGGAATCAACCTGCACACACAACAAAAGCGAGATTTGAAGGAAGGTCAAAGGCATGTTTGTGGAGGCTCAACATTTGAATCTTCATGTTTGAGGTAGCCACAATTTTTTGTTTTCCCCCACTTTGACGGTTGCATATCATTTCCAAGAAGACTTGATTCACCTTTGTGTGTTGGGGTATTGATCATTAGAGGCTCAATCTACAATTTGGAGGCCACATTTTTTCCAAATAAAGCAGCTAGATTGCATCATCAACATTCAACCTTACAAAGGTCCTTCCATTATTTAAATCAACCATTATTTGTGGAGGGAGCATGTTGGATATCTATAGGCCACTCCTACATGGGAAACCGACCGGTTTGCAAGCGGTGGCGTGAAGATCTGCATGCCATTGATTTGTCTCAAGTGCATTTTGGAGGTATCTTCAATTGGCATTAGATTGATGAGATCAAAGGTTGATTTCATTGTGCAAAGGTGTCACTTTTATTTCAGTTGATTCTTGGTGTAGCAAGGTGAAGAATGAATCTCCCTTAATTGTCCCACGAGCTGTCTTCAAATCACCTCTCTAATCCGCTATGGAAGGATTCTCATCAGCTATTAATGCTATTTAGATGTCATGATATTTGGGGTGATTTGTGGGCATCCTTTCCACGTTTGTTTCTCTTTTTCACACATTTTGTAGAGGCAATCAAACATTGGAGGCATCACTCTATTTGGAGGTCAAATTTTGAGAGCCATTTTCATCCTTTGGAGAGCATGATTCACCGCTATGAGGTGTTTTCTATCCTTTTTTTTATGTATTATCTTCCTCTGTTGGTGCCATTTACCTCTATGACCATGTTAAAAACCCTCTACTCAAAGACCTACAACTTGTCAACAATTGCATAGGATGTGCCTCAACTCCAACCCCTTTCTAAATGGCTCCATTTTTCCCTATTAACTATGGTCAAATACTCCCTCTTCTTTCCTTTGTAAAGAAGGTAGGTATAAAACAAACTTTTGTACTAACCATTTTTTTTATCAACCACAACTGTTTGTAAAAGGGGGAATTTTGTGTTTATAGGGGTTTTTTCATTTTTTGTCATAAATTTGGAAAAAAGGGGGGGTCATATGGAGTGTTTAGCTCCTAATTCTTTTCATTCTTAAAATATTTGATATATCAAAGCTTTTTAAATGCAAATTTTATTGGTGTAAATTTGCAGTAGAGTGAAATTATATTTTCAAACTCCATTCAATGATGGTGATTTCACACCAAATATAAAGTGCCTTTTTTCACCATTATTCTTGTATGCAAATATATGCACTAAAATAAAGTGTCAAACAAAGGGGAAATAAAAAATATTAAAAAAGGGGAGTCATCTAATTTGGGGGGGTTCTTAATGTGTTGATTTTCTATTGTCTAAAGGAATTAACCTATTTGTAATCATGGGATATGAAACCCATTCTTCTGTAATCAACCTAAAACTGGGAAACTATAAGTCTTGGTGTGAAGGAATCCCAAAACATCTAAAATTCCATAATCTCATGCCATATTTGTATGGACTTATCCCTAAACCAGGTAAAAAATCTCAGAAGGATAAATGGTTTAATATTTGTGATCATATTCATGGATTAATCTGTTTACATATTCCAGATGAATCTTTGTATGTCATCATGGATATTGAATGTCCACATGCATTATGAATCAAAATTTGGGAAATATATGGAGACTCCAATGTTTCTCCCTTCCCGCATGATCCTGCAATGATCACAACTCACATCCCGCATCATGATTCAGATACAGAGCACCTAGTTGACATAGAGGAAATCATCATTCCTCCACCTCCTCCTGTTGCTTCGTCGGATTTTAGAGTAATTTCTTCGAGAGCTTCCAGCACTTCTTTTCAATAGGATATTATTATTCCTAGCATTGTTGATTGGGATGCATATCTACCTAAAATTTAATGTCTTTTTGTAGAGTTTCGCATTACTGACATGGAAGCACACATTGAGGACAGCAGTCTTCTTTTTTATGACAACTTCAATAAAGCTACATCAGCCTTGTCTTCTTTAGATATGATTTTTCTTCCTTCACCTACATCGGCTTCTATAGTGACAGTATCAAATTCTTATTGTTCTAGTTATTCCCATACATCTATGGTTCTTGTGGTCCCTATTACAGAATCTTCTATGATACTTGATTCATTCCATTAGTATAAATCACATGTCAACATTGGATTGGAGACTCCTGAGCAACATTCAAAGACATCATGGGCACCATCATTATCATTCTTGGATAAGCTTCAGCTCTATTCAAGATCATACGTACATCTTCTCACATGGGAAGATATCCTGCATCTCCAGTTGGTTTCATTTCTCCCCAAGGGAAGGAACATTGTGAAGCGTTCTTAGAACTACATCTACATCCTCTGTCAACTATCCAACTTTAATGTAGCAGGACATGTATTATGGGGGGGTCTCATAGAACTTCTATTATTTTCTCTCTTATGGAGGAAATCATATATTTTACTTAGTGAAAGAAGTAGTACTTCTTCATGTGTATAATTTTCATGCATCTTTTCTCTCTTTTGGAGGGTAGTTTTTTCCCACAGTGTTTTCTACTTTTCTCCACTTCATGAGAGATTACGTTGTGCATGGGTATGGCTAGTAGCCAGGACCCATTTTATCCATACCCACCTAAGTTATTCTTAAGGGGTGGTGTCAATGTATACATTAATACTTGCTTACACACAGGCTGACCTAAGCCTACTTTTTGTATGACTCATTCACATAGACTAGATGTTTTCTAGATATTTTCCTAATATTTTGTGTAGCGCTTGGATATTTCTCCTTTATAAGGAGACCCCTGACTATCTAATATACATGTTGAGTTTATGCATTCTATCTCTAATGTGCTTGTCAAATATTTTTGTCTCTTGGTTCTTTCAGACCACCATACCGTGAGAAGGAAAAAATAAGGGTGCGGTATATTAGGGAATAACCCGCCATCCCGTAAGGAAGATCATAAAGGCATGCAATAGGGTGGTATGAACTGCTATACCATAGAAGGATGTGATGAAGTATGTGGTATGGCAGTAAGCCATATGTGACCATTAATGTAAACTACAGTACCATGGATTAAACAAGTCGATCTTGTGGTATAGAGGTAAGTATCCCACTACCCCACAATGAAATGCAAAGAAGCATTCGATATAGCAATTTATATACCTCTATCATGTGGCAGTTATAGAAAGTGGTGGCAATAAAGTAGTATTAAATGCATGAATCACATCAACCATCTAATCTTGTAAAATCAATGGTGCATGTTTAAACTTGAACTACGAGCAAAATATTTGGTGTAAGGTTGATATTAATGTTGACATGACTGAGCTCAGAAGCCATTAAACCAAGAATTTGACATTCTCTTTGCACTCATTTGCAAAAATTATCATGCAGGGAGTTGGGAGTTCGAGGGAGTTAAGCTCTGCAACCATTGTAACCCAGGTAAGTGCACAAAACTCTTGTGAATTAAGTTTATGATTACAAGATTGTTTGGAATTTTTCATTTCATAAGTATAGGATAAGTAAGATAGTTAAACTATGAATTAAGTTTTACAAGTACAAGATTGTTTAGAATTTTGCATTTCAAATACACTAGGAGAAGTAAGATAGTTAAACATCATGTTGCCCAAGAAGAAAGAACTTGAAACTAAAAAGGAAGACTCTAAGGTTAAAAAGAGGTCCTTGCACTAGTATATCATGGATATAATCCCTGAATCAATTGAGAGAGGATTTAAGAATGTTTTTAATGATGTGGCTCACAGTTGTAGATATGCCCTTATCCCTATCTCTAGGTGGGAGTTGTTTTGGTACTTTTATGACAAAAGGGAGGGAAATATTCTGATGTCAAATCCATGGCCATTAGATTTGGCCAAGTTAATTGTCCCAAGCTTTTTATAGATGTGGAGTTCATTAGAGTATTGGCTTAGAGTTATCATCCTGCTACTAGGTCTATGACATTGCCAGATGGTTCACCATTAGTTGTGTTGACTAAAGCGGCCATCATTGAATGTTTTGACCTAAATAAACAAGCCCCGACTAAAATTGATTTGCAAAGTAAAGAATAATATACTATATTGAGGAAAGCCCATAGAAGTGATGAAGTCCCCATTTACATGAAAAGGGGTGTGAACAACAGGGTGATTCCTATATCCCCTTCTACTACTGAACTATTTGAAGTTTCAGATTTCCAATTCTATTTCAAGAAAACCTACTTTGTTCTTTGTCAAGTACTTGGGATAGATATAGAATAGTGAATGCTAGCTAGTTTAATGATGATAGCTATGAGGATCCAAAACCCTAAGATGAACATTGAATATGATTTTTTCTCATATCTTGAGAAAGCATTGCATGAAGCATTTCTGCAAGTTGGGGAAAATAGAGCCCCCATAACATTCAAGCAATATTCTTTGTTGCGCCACTTGATATTATACTAGAATAAAGGTAGATGGACCAAAAGGATGTGTTTGGGTTAGATTTACAAGTAGGGGAATTTGTTGCCAATGCAATTATGGTGTTATATATGGGACAACAAATGTAAGAATTCAAATTATGTGATATTCCATGATGACTTTGTGTACATAATTATGAGAGTTCTTGGCCACCAAGACTACACACACTTGTGCTACAATTGTTAAGAACTTTGGCTTTGAAACCTAAGCAAGGCTATACTCATAACTTTGGTGATTGGTTTTTTCTACCAAATACCACAATAATCAAGATTTATGGATGCCCATAGGCCCCACATATACTGCAAAAGTTTGTCCCCCTTTGATTAGCCTTTTTAGAATTCATGTGGAAGATTCTATGGATGGAAAAGGATGTCATGATTAAACAAAGGAAGGGTACATTTCTACCCATTTTGACATGTTGGGAACTATTGGTGGAATTTGATACACTTGAAGAGTTGTAGAATTATCTAAAATTAAGGTGCTCTTTACAGTCTGGAAAGGAAAGAGATTTTGACCCTAAGGGTCACATGAATTTTGTAAGACACACCATCCTTACCAAGGCTATGATTACTCACCAAATTCACTATGAAGAAGATGTAATCAGAAATTGTTTCACTCATCAATGGGTATATGATAGGAGGTGAAAATGGGAACTCATGAAAAGGCTTGAGGAAGAAAGAAAGATGAAGCACAGTGATTTCTAGGGTTATTTTGTAGAGGATGTAGATCCTATCAAGAGGATTTATAGGATAATTGATAAGTTTCATGAATTAATTAAGACTGTAGCAGATACAGGGAGACTTGCCAAATTGTATCCCAAAAGGCCGAGTGGTATTGTAATTGCAGAACCAACTTTGGATACTAGTTTATTGTAAGGAAAGCTAAGGTGCGAAAACAACTCTCCTAACGTCAAAACCTAAAGGAAGAATGCAGAGCTGCTTTTAAATTTTCAATTACAGTCCAATTAAGATACACTTGAAAGCAATAACAGAAACAGAGAAATAATCATACACAGATGAACACCAGATTTACGTGGGAAAACCCTTACGAGACAAAACCCCACCACACCAAGAAAAACCCCTTTGTATTACAGTAACAAAAATTACATACAGAGTATGGGCTTCACTCTCTCTAATGTCAATTTACAACAACATAATCCTTGATCAACCTTGTACAAAACATTCAAGATTCAATGCTCTCTGAATTGAATTCACTGATCACTCATCAAGCTATTCATCCAACCATTCATCCAACTGTTCATCGAACTGAACATCATCTGCAATTATAGAACATATCCATGTCATCCCTGGTCTATTGAACTTCCTCACAGAATGGCCACAATAGACTAACTTCCAATGGTTCCCATTCTGCTCCTCTGATTGGTTGAAGACTCACCACGTAGGATAGTCATCACTCGATCAAAGGCGTTCAACCTGTGTCGCATGTCAGTGAGACACTAACCGTGTCTCCTCGATGCCACAAGACCTGACTATAGTTATTTCCAAGAGTCATCCCCATCGGTAAGACCTTACACCGAGTTCACAAGCTATCACTCAGACTTCCCCTTGTCGCAAAGACATCATACCGATATCCATCACATGTATCGATATTCAGAAAGACCATCGTTATTCGATGAGACATCATACCAATGTTCAAAGGACACATAGATATTAGCTTTCCCTTTGGTGAGACATCATACTGAAGTTCCTAAGTCATTTAGACATCAGTATTCCAGTCAGTGAAACAATCACTATTCACCAGGAGATCATACTGAGCCCTTCAAGTCATACCGAAATGAACAACCGTCGGAAAGACTTACCGCTATCACTAAGAGTTCTTACCGAAGTCTTCAAGGCACCCTGAGAACTGCTTTCAATAGGAGTTATACCGAAGACACCCCACAACATCTGTGAGACCAACACCCATCACCAAGAGTTCACACGAAAGCCTTTGTGTTACCACGAAGACTCCAAGTGTAAAGTTTTCAGCAAGACTTTCCATATTGATAAGACTTCATACTGAAACATATGAGTTACTCTAATGACCACAAGTGTATAACTATCGGTGAGACTTCTCTTGTCGGTATGAGACATACCGAACATCCAATTCTCTCCCCAAAAACTTCTTTCACCACAAGTCTCCCCGATCACCTTTAGACACCAACAGTTGGTAAGAGATTTGCTCGAGCGGGAAGAGTTTGAAAAAACACAGTGATAGAAAAGTCACAGCGATAGCTTTAGGCATGGAAGTGACAAGGTCTCAGCAACCTAAACAATTCACAAGATTAAACAACTGCTAGTCGGCAAGATAGAGTGAATGTCACACCGACTTGGCTCTTTCAGAGGTTTCAGCCTATGAGATTAAGGCACAATATTCCAACAATATCCCACTTGCCGAAGATCACACAAGCACCTCGAGAGCACAACATAACTACTAAAATTCATGGCCACTGAGGCCCATCAAACTGGCACACCACCTGAACTTGTTTATGCTCATTGGCTTTGTCAATGCATCTACAACATTCTCCAGAGTATCCACTTTTTCTAATGAGACCTTTCCATCCTCCACCATATCTCATACAAAATGATATTGTACATATATATGTTTTGTCCTAGCATGGAAAGTAGGATTCTTTGCCAAACAAATAGCACTGTAACTGTCACAGTAAATAGTTATTTTCCCTGCATCAAAACCAATGTTAGAACACAAACGTTTCAACCAAATTACTTCTTTACAGGCATGTGTTGCTGCCATGTATTCTACCTCTATAGTGGACAAAGAGACTACAACCTGCCACTTACTCATCCAACTCACTACACCACCATTCAAAATGAAAATATATCCACTGGTGGATCTCCTGATGTCAATGTCCCCTGCCCAATCAGAATCCACATAGCCTCAAATACTGAGAGTCCTTTGTGATTCAACCAAGCTCCCATGGTAACACAAAGCATATTCTGAAGTGCCCTTCAAATATCTAAACACTCTCTTCACATCATCCCAATGTGTCCTTCTAGGATTAGCCATAAACTGACTAAGTACTCCCACTGCTTGGGCAATGTTTGGCCTTGTACAGACCATTGCATACATTAGACTACCAACTGCACTAGCATAAGGCACACTGGTCATGTCCTCCATCTCAGTAGGAGATTTTAGACAGTCTTCAACAGATAGCTTCATTCCCTGTAAAACTGGAACAACTAGCTGCTTGCAATCATTCATACAAAATCTCTCTAGAACAGTCTTAATATACTTACTCTGACTGAGCCAAATTTTTCTATCCTTCCTATCCCTGGTTATTTCCATTCCCATAATATACCTTGCTGCACCAATATCTTTCATTTCAAACTTTGTAGACAACTGAGACTTAAGATCAGAAATCATTAACTTACTATTGCCTATGAACAACATATCATCAACATAGAGAGCAATAATAAGAACTTGATCACTTTCAGCTTTGTAATACACATAATGATCAGATTTTGATCTTACAAATCCCAATGACAAAACAAAAGTGTCAAACTTATGGTACCACATTCTACGAGATTGCTTTAATCCACACAGAGATTTTTTCAACTTGCAAACCAATCTTTCTTTACCTTTTTCCACAAAGTGCTCAGGTTGGGACATATAAATTTCTTCTTCAAGATCACCATGAAGAAATGTTTTCTTCACATCCATCTGTTCAACCTCTAAGTCATACGCTACTGCAAGTGACAAAAGGAATTTGATAGATGTTAGCTTAGCTACATGAGAAAAAATTTCTCCATAATCAATTCCCTCTGCCTGGGAATAACCCTTCGCAACCAACCTTGCTTTATATTTTTCCACACTACCATCCAAACATATTTTATTTTTAAATACCCATTTGTAGCCAACAGCTTTTCTGCCTTTAGGCAAGGGCACCAGACTCCAAGTATCATTCTTTTCTAATGATTCCATTTCTTCATTCATGGCTTCCAACCAAGAGTTTGAATCAGACATTCTAAATGCCTCTTTCACAGTCCTAGGCTCATCAGTGCTAGAAATTAAAGCATAGGCACAAGTAGAATCTATTAAAGAGAACCCATACCTATCAGGTTGCTTTCTTTCACGAGTTGACCTCCTTACTTGCTGAGGCTAAGGTTGTTCCTCTTCTTCAAAACTCTTAGAACTACTTGAGCTCTCCTCAATTTCAGGTACATTTTGAATTTTCAATTCCTCTTTATCTGGTGTAGGAGGAATTTCAACTACATCCTTTTTGTTTTCTAATTTTGTCTCTGACTACAAATCCAAGGTAGAAGGCTTCAGCTCATGAAAGATAACACTTCTGTTGTATAGAACCTTCTTCGTATAAGGATTCCAAAGCTTGTATCCTTTTATGCCAGCACTATAGCCAATAAAAACACATTTGACAGCCTTGTTCTCCAATTTAGATCTTTTCTCATTCGGCACATATGCATATGCCTCACAGCCAAAAACACGAATATGTCTTCAAGAGGGTTTCTTATCAAACCATGCTTCCAAAGGTGTTTTCTCAACAAGAGCAGAATTAGGAGAATGGTTTATCAAGTAATATTATGTAGCAACCGCCTCAGCCCAAAACTTCTCCTCCAAGCCATCACTACTCAGCATACTTCGTGCTCTTTCCATCACTGTCCTGTTGAACCTTTCTACAACTCCATTTTTCTACGAAGTGTAAGGTGTAGTTTTATGTCTTTTAATCCCATGATCTTTATAGTACCTCTCAAAATCATCAGAACAAAATTCACCGCCATTATCAGTCCTTATACATTTTATTTTCCTTCCAGTTTGATTTTCTACAAGGTTCTTAAATTCCTTAAACCGACTGAACACTTCTGATTTACTTTTCAAAAAATAGACAAATGCCCTTCTTGAATAATCATCAATAAATGATACATAGTACCTTGACTTAGACAAAGAAGGAACATTCACTAGACCAAAAACATCAGAATGTATATAATCAAGCAAACCAGAAGATTTGTGAGGACTGGAATAAAATGAAACATGGCGTTGTTTTCCATATATACAATGTTCACAGAATTCAAATTCGAGGTTACAATCTTCAAGACCCTCAACTAGGTTTTTATTCTTCAAGGTTTTTAAACCTTTCTCACCAATGTGGCCTAGGCTATGATGCCAGAGCATAGTCTTTTCTATTGGAAATTTAACTTCCATAGAGTTTACACCATCAGGAATTTTTTTCTCTTTTCCTCCATGAGAAGCCTTATGTGACTTTACAGAGACACTATTACATTGAACACCATGTGCATCCAGCTTATACAAGGTACCAATACGAGCACCCCTTTCTAGCACCATTGAGCCTCTAGTCATCTTGCAGTCATTTCCAGAGAACGTGACTTGCACTCTAATATCATTCAGCTTACTAACAGAAAGTAAATTTCAAGCCAGACCTGGTATATGCATTACATCATTGATTCCCTTTACTCTTCCATCAAGGAATTGAATTCTCACTCTCCCACGGCCAACAATTTCCAAAGATGAATCACTTTCCAAATACACCTTTCCACCATCATATTTTTCATACTTCATGAACCAGCCTCTATGAGATGTCATGTGGAAAGATGCTCCAGAATTAATCAGCCAGACATCATCTATTGCCTGTGTAGCCAAGGCTGCAATGAAGGCATCTGCATCACTCTAAGAAGAATCATTGTCAGAAGAATTCTTCTTCTTCTACTTTTTCTCCTCTTTACAATCCTTTTGGACATGACCAGGTTTCCCACAATTCTAGCACTTCACCTTAGACTTCTTGCCAGGAGACTTTGATCTCCCTTCTGACTTGGATTTAGACTTCTTGTCCTTCTTCTTGCCTTTTTCTTTGATCTGCCTCTAACAACAAGAGCCTCCTTCACCATCTCAGAAGATTTCCTTCTCATCTCTTCTGATAACAAAGAAGCAACAACATATTGCATCTTAAAAGTGGATGTCGTACTCCCAATGGCCATCACTAGGTGATCCCAAGAATCTGGCAAAGAATATAATAACAGCATACAACGATCCTCTTCATCAATCTTCACACCCACAGATGTTAATTGTGCAATAAACATGTTGAATGCATTCAAATGATCAGCAACAGACCCTCCTTCCTGCATTCTCAAAGAGTACAACTTCTTCCTCAAGAACAATTTATTCACCAAGAACTTTCCTTGATAAATAGTTGCCAGTCTTTTCCACAAAGAAGATGCAGTCTTTTCTTCATGAAAATTCAGAAGAACAGAGTCTGCTAAACAGAGCCTTATCAGCCCCTTAGATTTTTTATCTACAAGGTCCCAATCCTCTTGCTTCATGCCTGTAGGCTTCGTTCCAAACACAAGAATCCACAAATCATGATCAACCAATAGATCTTCCATTTTAAGTTTCCACAACTCAAAATTGATGCCATTGAATTTCTCAATTTCAATCTTTCCTGACGTGCTTTCCATCTTAACCTGTAATTTGAATTACCAAAAATTCTACAAGACTCCCACATAAACATAATTGACACAAAAAACCCAACGTACCCACAAGGATAACACAACTGGCCAAGATTTGATACCACTTGTAAGGAAAGCTAAGGTGCGGAAACAACTCTCCTAATGTCAAAACCTCAGGGAAGAATGCAGAGGTGCTTTTAAATTTTCAATTATAGTCCAATTAAGATACACTTGAATGTAATAATAGAAACAGAGAAATAATCATACACAGATGAACACCAGATTTACATGGGAAAACCCTTACGGGAGAAAAACCCACCACACCAAGAAAAAACCCTTTGTATTACAGTAACATAAATTACATATAGAGTATGGGCTTCACTCTCTCTAATGTCAATTTACAACAGCATAACCCTTGATCAAAATTTTATAGAACATTCAAGATTCAATGCTCTCTGAATCGAATTCACTAATCACTCACCGAGCTATTCATCCAACCATTCGTCCAACTGTTCATCGAACTGAACATTATCTGCAATTACAGAACATATCCATGTCATCCTTGGTCTGTCAAACTTCCTCACAGAACGGCCACAACAGACTAAATTCCAATGGTTCCCATTCTGCTCCACTAATTGGTTGAAGACTCACCACATAGGATAGTCATCACTCGGTCAAAGGCATTCAACCTGTGTCGCATGTCAGTGAGACACTAACCGTTTCTCCCCAATGCCACAAGACCTGACTGTAGTTATCACCAAGATTCATCCCCATCAGTAAGACATTACACCGAGTTCACAAGTTATCACTCAAACTTCCCCTTATCGCCAAGACATTATATCGATATCCATCACATGTATCGCTATTCGGCAAGACCATTATTCGATGAGACATCATACTGATGTTCAAAGGACACATAGATACCAACTTTCCCTTTGATGAGACTATCGCTCTTTGGTGAGACATCATACCAAAGTTCCCAAGTCACTTAGACATCAGTATTCCAGTCGGTGAAACAATCGCTATTTTCCAAGAGATCATACCGAGCCCTTCAAGTCATACCGAAATGAACAATCGCTAAGAGTTCTTACCGCTATCGCTGAGAGTTCTTAACGAAGTCTTCAAGTCACCCCGAGAACTTCTTTCAATAGGAGTTATACCGAAGACACCCCACAGCATCAGTGAGACCAACACCTGTTGCCAAGAGTTCACACCAAAGCCTTTGTGTTACCGCGAAGACTCCAAGTGTAAAGCTGTCAGCGAGACTTTCCATATCGATAAGACTTCATACCAAAACATATGAGTTACTCTGATGACCACAAGTGTATAACTATCAGCGAGACTTCTCTTGTCGGTATGAGACATACCGAACATCCAAGTCTCTCCCTGAAAACTTTTTTCACCACAAGTCTCCCCGATCACCTTTAGACACCAATAATCAATAAGAGATCTACTCGAGTGGGAAGAGTTTGAAAACTCACAGCGATAGAAAAGTCACAGCGATAGTTTCAGTGGGCATGACAGTGACAAGGTCTCAGTGACCTGAACAATTCACAAGATTAAACAACTGCTAGTCGGCCAGACAGAGTGAATGTCACACCGACTTGGCTCTTTTAGAGGTTTCAACCTGTGAGATTGAGGCACAATATTCCAACATTTATTATTTTATGCTTCTCCCAGATCACCTCCTGAACAACCACCTTCCAAAAAATAAAGACACAAGAGATAGAGCCACTTGTCTCCTATGAAATGAGTGAGGAGGTTGGAGATATAGATGAAGCAGTTAATGTGTTAAGACATTTCAAGGATGATGTTAAAGTGGACCAATCTATGCTTGAAATTGAAGCCCACGAGCCTAAAGCTAAAACCGATATTGAGGTACAAGAATAAAGAGAAATGCATGAGGATGATAGGGTAATTATAGCTCGTAA
Organism: Sequoia sempervirens; assembly: GCA_007258455.2. Lineage (NCBI taxonomy): Eukaryota > Viridiplantae > Streptophyta > Pinopsida > Cupressales > Cupressaceae > Sequoia > Sequoia sempervirens. The sequence goes on along the minus strand of VDFB02353493.1, from coordinate 20,772,130 downwards.
GTTCTTGGAAGATGATGAATTTATCAAAACCCCTAAATTTAAGGACCTTTGGATTAAGATGAAAATGAGAAAGTTTAAAGCAAGGGTTGAAATAAATAAGATAGGAGCTAAGGAATCCCAACATGACCAGATAGTAGCCCAAACTTTTAATGAATTGAGGATTGATAATATTGATGCCATCCCACAAGAGGCTAAAGAGATTATTTTGAAAATGAATACTTATTGTCCCTAGTATTGAATTAAAGAAAAAAAATTACTTGATCAAGTGAGAACATAAGAGGACCCAATGTTGATTGCTAAGTTTGACTCAGATGAAGGGGTAAGTGGCATAGGGTATAACCCTAATATTGAAACCTTGGCATTTTGGGGCAAAAAAAGAGTACACAAAACCAAAGTTACTAGATGTAATGCAAGAAATGAAAGGGACAGCTGTGGTGAAAACATTAAAGGATACATCTCCTCTAGAAGTTGCAACCATGACAATGTATTCAGCTATGTTCACCCGAGCTGCAATTAAGGAGATGGAAGCTAGATTGGGAGAGTATAAAAAGGAACAAAATTTTTTAAATGATGAATTCAATAAATTGTTCATGGAAAATGCAAAGTTAAAGGAACAATTGAAAGGAGTAGGCCCCTCACATAATAAGGAAATAATGTTATACCAACTTCCTCCTACTTCACCAGTTCATATAGAAAGTTCTTCTACTGAACAATTGAGCATTCTTAGAGAGGAGATTGAAGAGTTAAAGAAATCCAACAATGAGGGTAAGGAAGGAGTGAATAAGAAAATCTACAATGTTTTAGAGAAGGTCCTCAAGTATAGGATAAAGCTAATTGTGGATAAGTTGGAAAGTGTGTATGATTGCTATAGATCACTGACACATGCAATTGATCAAATGAAAACAAATCTACCCATACTGGATCCCCTTTTTAAGAATTAGTATCCCATACACCACACATTGGTAACCTTATGCAAAATCTTACAAAGGAGTATTGAGGCTCCTACAACATTAAAACCTATAGAACAGATGGCCAAAATAGTTATAGATGAATTCCAATATATGCAAGGAGAGGACCAAAAGATCAGAACAAGAATAGATTTATTTCATACTTTGAATCAGTGGTTTGTGCCAAAACTATTGAAAGATGATGACCACTTGAAGGACCTCAATGAATGGAAGAGTGAATTTGGCTAGATTGTTCGACAGTGCATCACTTGCATACAAAAGGATGGTGAGTTGAGTCTTAATAGGTTCGACTTAATCATGGATGGAGTAATAGCATTGGATGTTGGATATTCTAAGCTTATCATGGATGGTAGGGTGTTACTAGAAAATCAATGGAAGATTCACCTTGAAAATATATTGAAAATTCTAGAATACAAATGGCCACATGATTATATAGTGTATGAGTGGGAGTAGACGTATATGGGTCATCCCCATGAACAGTAAGCCTTGGGGCTATCACAGTGGAAGAACCACACATTGAGATACACTAATATGGAGAAAGGACCTTGAATAGATATTCAGTGATCATGGGTGCCTTACGAAGATTAATGGACTATGGTGTCACGAGTGTTGTGTACTTCATTAGTTATCTACTTTCTTTGTTTTATGTTTTAAGAAAAACTAATGTTTAGTTTATTTTATATGAAGAGGCATGAATTTTGAAAAGATTCCATATTTTGTAATGGTTTGAAGCTTGTTGCTTCTCTTATAGAAGAGAAACCAAGACCGAATTTTGATATCATCATAGGCATTTATAGAAACATATATGAGGTGACTTATGTTATATTGTAATATCTATTTGAAGCAATGAATTGACAAGAAGATTTAATTTGGTGCTTGAATTTTGGTCTCAATTATTTGTTGATAATACTATGTGTGATTGGATTTTTTATGTATTTTAGGTTGGAATATAGGGGTATATTATGAATTGGTATCAATTATTTGTTCATAATCATTTGCATTGTTGATTACATTGCATTGCACATCTTTCAAACTCAAAGAATTACTTCAATTTGCATAACTGATAACTAGATGTTGATAGATGACAAAATTTCAATTACAATATATTTTTTACAAAGTCAACCTAAGCAGTTATGCAATCACTTCACATTGCATAACTAATAACTAGGAGTAGCTGCCAATTGCATTTTCTTGTCACGACATTCCATGAGACCACATTTCTTTGAGACATTTTTGCATACATATTGTCTACCAAAGCATTTTATCAAATAGTTCACTTCCTTCTTGCTATGGTTAAAATCCTAAAACAAGTTCTTTCAAACAGGCTATGGATACTTGGAAAAAATATATCAAAGCATAATAGTAAGCAATAGCATAGACAAGGTAGTGAACTGGTTGAAAAAATGCCTCAAAGAAATGTGATCTTATGGTGATGGAATGCCATTACAATCCATAACAATTTGCTTGTCATGGCATTCATCATGCAATTCCATCACCCTGAGACCACATTTCTTTGAGGTGTTTTTTCCAAATTTCATTTCCTTATCTATGCTACCACATTTTTCATACATGTCTACCAAAGCATTTTATCAAATAGTTCACTGCCTTGCTAGTATGGCTAAAAGCCTAAAACAGGTGATTTCAAACAATCTATGGATGCTTGGAAAAAATCTATCAATGCATAATAGTAAGCAACAAGCTATGGTCTCATGGTTTTTTATTGGCATGAAAATCAATGTGATTTTATTTGTAGGTTTTAAACACATTTTTTTGGCAATTTTGTTGTTTGAAATGGGGAAAAATCTTTCTGGTCGGTTTTGTGCATTTTTCAATTATAGGATTCTCACAGTTAGTGAAAAATTCAATGTTTGTGAAGGAATGGAAAATATGCGTAGAGCCTTTCAATTATACCCATACTGTGTAATGGAATTGAATCATTCAGTAAACCATTTTTTCTTCACAAGGCAACATTTTCTTATGGAACAGTTGACTCAAACAACTCTTGTTTCAACTGACCACACTCTCATGAAATATCATTCAAATTATAATACTTCATGATCTTATCATAGTAAATATGATTATGACACCACTGGATGCTACTACATGACATCAATCAAGGAAAGCCATAGGCCACAGGATTTTGTGGACAGGTTCAATTGAAGCTGGGAGATCTTAAGAGTTCTCTCTCAAATTTTGAAAAGGTTTTGGAGGTCCACCCTAAGAAGTGTGAGAGCTTAAAAGCTATAGGCCATATATATTCTCAGCAAGGGTAGGTAGAGAAGGCTTTGGAAAAGTTAAGAAAGGAAACTCGCATAGATCCATGTGATTACCATGCATTTTTCAAGATGGGTGAGTTATTAATATCGACAGACCCCAATGTAGCCTTAGATTCTCTTAAGATAGCAAAGTCTCTTCTAAAGAAGAGTAGAGAATAATTACCCATTCAATTTTTAAACAACATTGGGGTTCTTCATTTTGAGGGTGATGAACTAGAGTTGGCTCAACAAACTTTTATGCAGGCATTAGTGGTGCAGGGGCACCATGTCATTTTGTGTAAATGTGGTCTTATATTTGGATTTTGGTGTGTTTTAGTATTTTTTTATTCAAATAAGGTCATAATAGACCATTGGAGATGTAACTTAAGTCTTATAGGGTCCCTTTTACAAAAGATGTCAATACTTTCAAAAGTTGTCATATTGCAAAGTTGCAAAAATGTAAAAAGTGTAAAATTGGAAGTTCAAAAATCAAGGTGGTTTTTTTCGGTGGGAAATAGTTGGAACTAATTAATCATGTTTTGAAATACTTTAAAAATCTTTGGTGAATGTTGGGAGAAGGTTTACCATTGTAAATTTGAATTTGAATATTGAAATCATTGTTTTTTCCTACGTTTTATAAAGAAGTTTGTTGCTCCAACATATAGTATGGCCTTGTACGGCATGTAGAAGATCCTTTATTCACTTGGATTGATGGAAGACTGATTTAACTCTCTTTTGGTTTTTATTTCATAGATTTTCATTAAGTTTCAGGGTTTCTATCACACTTTTTCTCTTGACTGTCAGAAAACTCAAAATTTGAGGGTTTGAAGTTGTAAAATGGAAACCTAGGCCATTACACCTAGTTAAATTTGTAATAACTTGGTGGAATGACATAGTTAGGAGTAGGTTGATGTTCTATGTAGTTTCTAAGAGCAGGGGAGGCAGTTTGTTGCATTTGGAATGATGCCCTAGGTGTTTACAATCTTGTTTTGAGCCAAAAAATGGTGGCTAAGAATAGTAGTTAGTTTGTGAAGCATGTGCAAACTATTTGATGTGTTCCAAAAGTTGATAAGGTGAGAAAGGGTTTGTAGGTTGTAGTTTCAATAAACCATCTTGAAACTAGTGAAAATAGGGGTTTTTTGGTTGGATGACCTTGTGAGCATTCTTCTTGTTAAAATTTGTTTTTGGCCATTTCTAACCTATCAAAGGTCCTACAATGGAGATTTGGGTTGGAAGAGAGTTTTATTTGTTGATGCTTTGCAAAACAAGGCTAGTTGTAGCCATTTCTAGCATAGTAGTCATTTTTAAGAGATGATGGTCTGAAACAAGCACATGCACAAAGGAGATATGTTGAAGAATGCCATAATGGGTGTATGAAATGAAAATCCTCATGTGGGTTTGAGTTGTCTTTGAAAATATATGCACAATTTTCCTTGTTTGGTATGCTACTAGGGATTAGGAGTGAATTGGTGATTTGAATACCAAGTTGAATTTTTATGATTGAAAGATTTTTTGAATCTAATTAAATGATGATTGTTTGAAGTTTTCCTCCCTGGTCTACATCAATTGGTATTAGAGCATAGGTGTTAGATCTTTTGAAGGTGAAAAGTTAAAGAGTGAGGAAGAGAAAAGTTGAAAGTTGAAGGACAAGATGCCTCCTAAAGGAAGTGGAGCCCTTGGTAGGGAAATAATATTGTTAAACGAATCACAAGAAGCACTGTTAGCTAGATTTTTAGCATGGTAGACAAAAAAAAGGAGAGGAAATTCCACTAAAGAGGAAAGTGACCGAGAGGAAGAGGAAGAGGGTGAGGATGAAAACCCTCTAAGAGGTAGAGTCCAAGATGACGAGTTGGACCCTGATGAGAGAAGGATGGTGAAAATGCTCAAGTCTATTAGAGGAGATGCTTCTGGTGAGAAAATAGATGTGCCAATGTATAATAGAAAGTTGGATGCTAAAGAGGTATTGGATTGGATAGATGCACTAGATAATTACTTTGAGTACAAGGAGGTTGGTAAAGAATAGAAGGTAAATTTTGCTAAGACTAAGTTTAAAGGACATGCTCTTACATGGTGGAATTATGTTCAAGGGGAAAGAGTGAAAAAGGGGAAAGCAAAAATAAGTTCATGGGATAGGATGGTGTCAAAGATAAAGAGCCATTTTTCGCTAGGTGATCATGCTATACAAAATTTCAAGAACTTGCAAAGTTTAAAGAAAAAAGATAAGGATGTTATGGCCTACACTGAAGAATTTCACAAGTATTAGGGTTGGTCATGTTGAAGATGAGAATGAAAACATAGCAAGGTATATCTGTGGGTTAAGATTTCAAATTCAAGATGAATTGAGTTTAACTATGCCTAGGACAGTTGAGGAATGTTTTCGGTTGGATGCTAGGGAAGAAGAGAAAATAAAAGGAAGGTAATAAATACAAGGAAGAGGTAGAGGTAGAGGTACAAGGCAGACCTATTAAGAACAAGATGTAGGTAAAAACAAAGACCATGTTGTTGATCAAAGAGGTGGTTTTAGAGGCTTCAAAGGAAGATTTGGTGGAGGTAGAAGTTCAAGCACATTTTCAGGAAGATGTTATCATTGCAATCATTTTGGGCATCAAGCATGGAAGTGTTCAGATAAACAAGGTTCTACTTCAAGTGGTGGTGATAAAAGAGTTCGGTTGGTTCAAGAGGAAGATTGTGAGAGGATTCATTCTCCTAATCAACTTGCTTCTCTAGAAGTGGGAGAATCCTTAATGGTGAGAAGAACACTCCTCAAAGAATCCAAGAAGGAGACAACACAAAGAAGGACACTATTTAGGACAACTTGCAAATTCAATGGAAAGGTATGTAAATTTGTGATAGATTTAGGGAGTACTGATAATATGGTTTCAAATGAAATGGTTGATAAACTGAAGTTAGAAAAGATACCTCATGAAACACCTTATAAAGTGTCTTGGTTGAATGATGATCAATCTATTTTGGTTAATGAGCAAGCTTGGGTTGAGTTCAACATAGGTGGATACAAGGATAGGATACTATGTGATGTGTTGCCTATGGATTGTTTCAATTTGTTGCTTGGAAGACCATGGCAGTTTGATAGGAATGCAATTTATGATGGAAGAGACAATACTTACTTTCACTTGAACTCCATTGGTAGAGGATGATAAAGCACAGGGTAAGGAAGCTAAGGTGATAATGTTGGGTAAGGAGTTTGTAAAGCTTGTGGAAGACAAACATGAATATTTTGCAGCCATTCCTAAAAAGAAAGATGCTATGACAATAAGTTTGAAGAATGATGCAATGTTAGAAGGAAAAGAAGATGAGTTGGTGTCAAAAATAGATAAAAATAAGGTCAAGGATGAATTGACTATGGGAATGCAAGATGGGTTAAAAAAGCATGTTGAGATTATGATAGGGACAATGCTTTATTCAGTGATTGTAAAAGAGGATAGTGGGCAGTCAAATTTTGTCAATACAGAGGTTGGTAAACCTAATGAGATAGGGGTTCTTGGGGCAGAGAATTTGGTGAAAGAGATAAAGGAAAAAGATGGAATGAATCAAGTTAAATGGCAAGGATATGTAGGTAATATTAAGTGTGTAGCAAGAGTAAAGAAGAGAGCAGTTCGAGACAAGAATGCTACATGTATGAAGGCAAGTTTAGCATCAATTTCTCATCAGGGAAAGATAAGAGGACATACAACAGGTTAGCTTGTGAATATGGAGCCATTTCTAGGTGGTAAGGAGTCTACATGCAAAGCATAATGCAAATATTCAATATTTGACTCAGTGAAAAGGGCTACCGGATGGAAGAACATTGGAGGATCAAGGAGGTGATGATATAAAGCATGATTTATTGCAACTTAGTCCTCAAAGGGACTTGAGATCTTTTTCTAGCTGGGTCTATGGTGTAGGGGAACCATGTCATTTTGTGTAAATGTGGTCTTATGTTTGTATTTTGGTTTTTTTGAGTATTTTTTTATGCAAATAAGGTCATAATAGACTATTGGAGATGTAACTTGAGTCTTGTAGGGTCCCTTTTACAAAATATGTCAATATTTTCAAAAGTTGTCATATTGCAATGTTGCAAAAATGAAAAAAGTGCAAAATTGGGAGGTTCAAGAGTCAAGGTAGTTTTGTTTGGTGGGAAATAGTTGGAACTAATTAGTCATGTTTTGAAATACTTTTAAAATATTTGGTGAACATTGGGAGAAGGTTGGGCATTCTAAATTTGAATTTGAATATTGAAATCACTATTTTTCCTACATTTTATAAAGAAGTTTGTTGCTACAACATACAGTACGGCCTTGTACAACCTGTACAAGATCGTTTATGCACTTGGATTGATGTAAGACTAATTTAACTCTCTTTTGGCTTTTATTTCATGGATTTTCATTAAGTTTCAGGGTTTTTATCATACTTTTTCTCTTGACTATTAGAAAACTCAGAATTTGAGGGTTTGAAGTTGTAAAATGGAAACCTAGGCCATTCCACCTGATGAAATTTGTAATATATTGGTGGAATGGCATATTTAGGAGTAGGTTGATGTTCTATTTAATTTCTAAGAGTAGGGGAGGCAGTTTGTTGCATTTGGAATGATGCCCTAGGTGTTTACAGTCTTGTTTTGAGCCAAAAAATGGTGGCTAAGAATGGTAGTTTGATGAAATAGCATTGGTAAAGTGTGGGAGTTAGTTTTTGAAGCATGTGTAGACTATATTTGATGTGTTCTAGAAGTTGATAAGGTGAGAAATGGTTTGTAGGTTGTAGTTTCAATAAACCCTCTTGAAACTAGTCAAAATAGGGCTTTTGTGGTTGGATGGCCTTGTGAGCATTCCTCTTGTTAAAATTTGTTGTTTTTGGCCATTTGTAACCTTTCAAAGGTCATACAATGTATATTTTGTGTTGGAAGAGAGTTTGATCTGGTGATGCTTTGTAAAATAGGGCTAGTTGTAGCCATTTCCAACATAGCAGTCCTTTTTAAGAGGTGATGGGATGAAACAAGCACATGCACAAAGGAGGTATGTTGAAGAATTCCATAATGGGTGTCTAAAATGCCAATCCTCATGTGGTTTTGAGTTTTCTTTGAAAAGATATGCACAATTTTATCTGTTGTTTATCCTACTAGGGATTAGGAGTGAATTGGTGATTTGAATACCAAGTTGGAGTTTTATGATTGAAAGATTGTTTGAATATGATTAAATGGTGATTATTTGAAGTTTTCCTCCCTTCTTTGCATCAATTAGAAAATGGCAATTGGGTTGAATTCATAAATAAAATCCCTAGTGCCAATTCTCCAATTTTTTCTATGCTTTAAGGATATGGAATTCTTCCATCGACTAGAAGAAGGTGGTGTTTCACTTGAGTTAACATGGGATAAAGTCACAATGTTATTTAATCTTGCTAGGTTGTTGGAACAACTACATGATACTAAAAAATAAAATATTTTATATAGGCCAAAATTGTTCAAGTTTGATGCATATCTATGTCTTGCACCCATGGCTCAAGCTTGGAATGAGATCCAACTAAGCATAGAATTGATTGGGGATGCACTTAAGGTGGATAAAAATTCATCACATGCTTTATGTATGCTTGGAAACATGGAACTGAAAATAGATGACTAGCTTAAAGAAAAAGAAACAATTAAAGTAGCACACCAATTTATCTTGGTTGATGAAGCAAAACAAAAAGTTGATGAAGAACGAAGGATTTAGGTGGAAAGGAGAAAGAAAGAGGAATAAATTTGGTATTTGATGCAACAAGAGGAGCAATTTGAACTAGTGAAGAAATTATGGAAGAGTAAGTGTAAGGATAGGGATGATGACGATGAGGAGGTTGGTTAGTCTAAGAAGAAACATAAGAAGAAAAAGAAGGATAAGGACCAGAAGGCTTATAATTTTTATATGGAGGAACCTGATGTTTCCATGGAAGATGAGGAAAATTATATGAGTGATAAGGCACAAGATGATGCAGAAAGTTCCCAAGATCTTCTTGCAGCTACATGTCTAGAAGACTCTAATGATGGTGAGACAAATTCTACAATTTCAAAAAAATTATGGAGACATGCATACTCTGATTTTGAGGATGATGAACCATTGTAGAAATAGATTCCAAGAGAAGATGATCCATATGATGATGATGTTTAGGCTTCTTGAGCTTTAACCAAACCTAGCTCCTATTTTGCAAAACAAAAATCCCCAAGGCCCATGGGAAATGAATGATGGGAATTTGAGTTTCAACAGACTAAAATAGGTTGCCCATAAAAACAAAGAAAGAGGGAAACTGAAAAGATAACATATAGATGATTCATTTGATGTTTTTGATAAGATATCATTTAAATATGTCAAATGGATTTGGAAGGGACAAAGCATATTTGATTGACTAAGATTTTGAGGTAGCCTATCCATTGTCATTGTATGCATCATCTTCTCTTGGAATCTATTGAAAATCAAATGCTCGTTATTCATTTCCCATTGGTGTTGGGGATTTTTCTCTTTGAAAATAGGAGCTAGGTTTGGTTAAAGCGTAGGAAGCCTAGACATCATCATCATATGTATCATCCTCTCTCAAACTCTATTTTTGTAATGGTTCATCATCTTTAGAATCAAAGTATGCATGTCTCCTTTGTCATTTTGTTGAAACTGGAGAATTTGTCTTGCCATCATCAAAATATTCTAGACCTGCAAATGCAAGATCTTGGGTATTTTATACATCATCTTGTGCCTTATCACTCATATAATTTTCCTAATATTCCATGGAAATGTTAGGTTCTTCCATATAAGAATCATAAGCCTTGTGGTCCTTATCCTTCTCTTTCTTCTTTTCCTTCTTTTGTTTCTTCTGAGACTAACTAGCCTCATTATCATCATCATCCTTGTCCTTACGCTTACTCTTCCATAATTCCTTCACATGTTCAAATTGCTCCTCTTGTTGCATCACCCACCGAAGTTCTTCCTCTTTCTTTCTCCTTTCCATCTAAGTCCTTCATTCTTCATCAGCTTTTTGTTTTGCTTCATCAACCAAGACAAGTTGGTGTGCTACTTTAATCCTTTCTTTTTCTTTAATCCAATCATCTATTTTTAGTTCCATGTTGCCAAGCATACATAAAGAATTTGATGAGTTTGTATCCACCTTAAGTGCATCCCCAATCAATTCTAGGCTTAGTGCATTGTAGAAATGGATTCCAAGAGAAGATGATGAAGGAGAAACTCTTTGGTCTACCCCTTACAAGCTCATACTCACACAACAACATAGGTTTGCATACAAAAAATGCATTAATATGACAAATCCTTCTTTTATTATTGAGATGACATTACAACATTGCATGCCATCAAATGGGATTTCATTACATTATCTACAATCTTAAATAGATTCGCCTTAGACTCTCACTGGCATAACCTCCTTGGCTCCTCTCTCATTATGGCCAACTCCCTCTTCTCGACAACCTTTAGGCTACTCTGCCACCCTACCTTTTTCTGCCTCTTCCCAATCTCAGGATATCTTTTTATATCTGTAGAACCCCAATCCAAATACTTGCAAAACACAATAAAGAAACACATTAGAAGATCATATGCAAGTAAGAACAAGGATTCCCCATGGAATCCATTAGCAAAGCTCAAAATAGGAAAGAAAACAAGAATAAAATGAAAGAACAAGAAATTATCTAAATCCTATTGAAAGCAATGCAAACTCTTGATCCCATGGGGCAATTGGTGCCAATTTGATGTGAAAATTGGCCCTTTCCCAACTCCAATGATGTGATGAAGATGATTGATGAAGGATGAATGCTTGTGGTGATGAATTCAATGGAGCTCCATGTTGAAAATCTAGAAAAATCCTAACTATGCTTGGATGAATTTGATGATAAATTGCTATGGATTTGGGTATAGTAACTTTGCTCAAATTGTGGATGATGAAATGAGGAATAAGACCTCTTATTTATAGAATGTTGAGATGGAAGAATGCCCAAAACAGAGCAATGTGGGACCAAGAATCTACCAATGGCAAGATGCCACTTCTCAACATTTGAATGGATGAAGGATGTGCAAGTTTTGGTGAATGTGCCAATAAATAACATTAGGTGGCCTTTTCAAATTTCAAATTTGGCTTGTTGGAGGGAAAAGAAGGGGTTTTAAATGCCAAGTGGGGGACATGTAAGAGGAGAATTAATGCTATGTTGGAAGGGACAAGTCAACTTGAGAGGGAGAATTCAAATTGAAGGAATATTCCCCAAAGATGCCTTGTTGAATGAAAATGAAGATTTAATAAATGAATTAAATTATTTATTTGTTCAAGTGGGAAAAGCCAGAGGATGGGACTTGCATTAGGATTAAATTAATTAAGGGTTAATTAATTTAATGAGGATTAAAATGATGTGACATATTGATTTAGATTTATGGGTTTATTTAAATCAAATATGAGAAGAAAAGGATTTAGAGATAGTTAAATAAATATTTTTGATTTATTTAACTAGAGAAGGTGAAAGTTAGATTAAATTAAATAAATATTAATTCAATTTAATTTAATAGGATGACTTTAGAGATTTAATAAAATAAAATGAATTATTTGATTAAATAGAAATAATTAGATCAGGTTGATTGATTTAATTAACGGAATGGAATGACTTAATCAAATAAGATGATTTATTTAATTAAGAGAGGGTGATTTGATGAATTTAATCACATAAGGGTATATGATTAAATGGTTAGACCGAGGGATGATTTAGGATGAAACAATGTTAGTAGCCAAGATCAGATGTGTAGTGTTAATTAGTACATTTTCCATTTCTACATTTTACCCCTCTCTGAAGCAGTGCACTCGTTGCATTGTTTCAAAGAATAAACTTGCCGCGATCAAGATTAAAAAAAAAATCATTTTTTTCAAATGACCCAATGGAAAGTACACTGGTACATTGCCCCCTCGAGAGATCGAGTGAAAAAACTCGATTTGAGGGTCGATCTCGCAATAAAGAGGTTCAAGATGGATATATGGATGGTTATGATGATGATGCAAATGAGATGGTTTCAAGATGCTTAGAATAACGAATCTATATTATATAATGATGGAGATGTGATGCATATGAGATGATCCATGTTTCCTATATGATATGATATGCAATATGCTGACAATTTGTGGATGCAAGATTAATGATGATGATGATTAACTGTCATAGTACCTTGTTAGTGTGAAAAGCAAGAAGGGATGAAAGAAAGAAGATATTCCTAACAAGACATGAGATGATGATGATAATGAATACCCACCATGGAGTTGGGATTTTCAAAGGGCCAATTATATTATTTTTGATAACACAAATAGATACGATGCATCAAGGTATTAAGAACCAAGATGGTGTGGTATCTAGTGCGATGGACTTTGAATCAACAATCAGATAGGAGTATCCTTGTTCACACCTGACATACAAAAACTTTACTAGGATGCACTTTAGGTATTTCAAACATCTTGGACCAAAACATAAAAAATGAAAGCCTTCCTATGTGGTCAACAAGATATCCAAAACACCCTCCATACATACCTAATAAAGAAAGTATTTGCCAAATTATATTACAAGAATGTCCAACAAGCGCAACAGATAAAAAGATAATGATCGATGCCCCATTCCTATCTCTCTAAATCCTTTTGTTTGGACATCATCGAGAGGTTATTGGAATGAGTGCAAAGAGATAAGTAAAAAGACAAAGATAAAGAAAACAAATAAGCTAATGTTCTTCAATACCACTAACCAAAAGGAAATGTGTTTTTTTTTTAGGATAAGAACCGAAACTATTACCAAAAGATGATGCCCATTGTAGGAAAGATACATCCTAGGACATGTTAGTGGATGGCGGAATGTCATTTCGTTTATCCAAAGTGTTCTTTCTGATAAAAAATTCCCATTGTAGGAAGGATACATCCTAGGACATGATGTTATCAGATGATTGATATGGGATTGATTGGATGATAGGATATCGACACAAAGAGTTGACTAACTTGTTTACATACTACCCTAAACTTGAGACCTTGACATTTTGACTTTTCACTTTTCACCTACTAGACTTGTTTCTAATTGTTTTACCAAAGGTTGAGGATGATGATCATTTATTATGAGTGATGTTTATTGTGGGTGAAAGTGAGATGAAACGAATGGATTTTTTCAAATATTTGGATGTTTTTAGAGTTTTGAAAATGTTTTGAGGCTATTTTGGGTATTTTCAAGATTTTACAAATGTTTTGATTTTTTAATTTTCAAATGTTTTGGGGTTTTTTGATATTTTGACCAAGAGACTAACCTAAGGACCTATCCTAGGGGCCTCGCGGGTTGATCGATAGATTAGCCTTACCTATGTTATATATGTAGAGACCAAGTAGTTCAACTGACAACTTGACTAATTTACATATGAAGATATACATGATGAAATGTTAGTTTATTATGACGAACTCCTAAAGGACTGACCTAATTGTCTCGAGGGATGATCAAAGATAAACCTTTCCTACGTTCAAGGCTCAGAGACCCGTAGTTTTACAAGACGACTCTATTTTTGAATTTTTGAGTGACTTTTTGACTTATTTTTGGATTTTTCTAATTTTCTAATCTTTTTGGATTTTCTGATTTAAGGATTTCAAGAATATACACAAATCCGATCTGATGAGAACATGCCCCCAGCGTGATGCAATAGACTACTCTGATAAAGGCAGGACAAACTGAACTTGAGAATGGGTTGAGTAGTACCAGGAGGGATCATAACATGAACATAGTACCAAGCTATGGTACAGATGCATGTGGATGAGGGATGGAGATATGGAATGCGATGGAAGATGGATGTGTAATGGATGGATGATGCAGAAATAGCTATTAATATCCTGGTGGATGGAAAGTGTTTATTTACACAAGGCGCCTACTTTCCAGGTTTTCACCAAGGTAGTTGTCCAAAGCACCACTGAAGTGGTCTTCACTAGAGGACGATTTTTTGTCTTTACTGTTTTTGATTCTTTTTCTAATTTTTTGGAAATTTTGCTTTTTGGATTTTTTTTGTTGTCACCAAGATGCCTGTTTGCCAGGTTTTCGCCAAGGTAACCATTTTTTAGGACATTTTTTGATTTTTTTGATTTTTGGTTCTATACCTTGAAAGATTAGGCATAAGAATTTTTGAGATGGGAGTTGTTCATGGGCTCCTACAGAGGTTCCCCTTCGAGTGTTGATAACTGGTATACCCCTGACTTGTAGCTCGTCGTGATCACAAATAGACCTAACCAATTAGGCTCAAAATTTCCCTTACTATCTAGATTAGGCATGTTCCTTTGATTTTCTTTTAACACCAATTCTCTGACTTGGAATGTTCTACTTCTAATTTTCTTGTTGTAACTCCGCTTAAGTCCGTTTTGATATACCTGCAGGTGATTTAGTGCCTCTATCTGTCACTCATCCAGTAACTCCAGCTCATTCAGTCTTGACTCGGTATTCCTCATCTGTTATGAGGTTTTGCAATGATATTCTTAATGAAGGGAGCTCGATCTCAATGGGGAGTACTGCTTCTAATCCGTAGACTAGAGAGAAGGGGGTGGCACCGGTGGGTGTGTGGATGCTAATTCGGTAGGCCCAGAGGGTGCGATTGAGTTGCAGATGCCAGTCACGACCTGCGTCATTGAATATTTTCTTGAGGATATTTAGGATGGTTTTATTGGTGGCTTCTTCTTGGCCATTGCCTTGGGGATAGTATGGGGTGGAGAAGTGATGTTGGATTTGGAATTTTTCACACAAGTTACAGACATCCTAATTCTTGAATGGTGTCCCATTATCTGAGATAATAGCTTGTAGGACATTGTACTGGCAAATGAGATAGTTCAAGATGAACTTTGATATTTGCTTCTTGGTTATATATGTCATGGGTATGGATTCCACCCATTTGGCAAAGTATTTGGTGGCGGTTATGATGAACTTGTGGCCATTAGATGAAATGGGAGTTATTTTTCCAATGAGATTGAGCCCCCACTATGAGAAGGGCCATGGTGTAACAATAGGATGTAGCTCTTGAGTTGGAGCATGGATGAGATCCCAATGCTACTGACATTGTAGGCACCTTTTAGCATAGGCATGTGCCTCTCTTTCCATTGTAGGCCAATAATACCCCATCCTCAAAAATTTCTTGGCCAGGGTCATTTGACTCAAGTGTGAACCACAAATACCATTATGCACCTCAATTAAGGTAGTCAATTCCTCCTCAACATTTAGGCAGCATAATAAGATTCCTTCTATGCTCCTACGATACAGGGTATCTCCTAGGATAATGAATTGAGATGCCTTTTTGACAAAGGTTCATTGTAAGGTTGATGGTAGGTCGGCGGGGAGGACTCCTATTTGTAGGTAGGTGTAAGTATGGTACCAAGGATCACCAGGACCAATAATTTCACCCATGAATTCAAACTCTGGAACTTTGAATGCCATTGTGAGAAGCTGCTCTACCAAGAATTCATGTTTTATGACATTGCGAGGAATGTCCAGTAGGAATCCAATGGTAGCCATGGCGTCTGCTACTCTATTGTTTTCTCGTGGAATCTGCTCAAATGTGATGTCAATGAATGATTCTTTGAGAGTTTCTACCAGCTTCTTATATGGGGTTAGCTTATCATCTTTTGTCTGATATTCGTCATTCACTTGGTTTATTATAAGCTCAGAGTATCCATAAACCTTGAGGACCATGATATGCCACTACACTACTATTATGAGACCTATGGCTAAGGCCTTGTATTCATTGATGTTGTTAGTGTAGGGGAATGTCAGTTTGTAAGATCTTAATATACAATCTCCTTGTGGAGTGATGAAGAAGATGCCAGCTCCGGATCCATGTTGTGTGTATGATCCATTAAAATAGAGTTTCCAATGGTCAACTATGTTGAGGTTGAAAATTGATTCATCTGGAAACTCTGATATTAGTGGATTCTCTAAGTAGATGGGTGCTTCCACAAGCTGATCTAAGATGACTTGACCGTTGATTTCTTTTCACTCCACATATTTGATGTCATACTTTGATAGTATCATTACCCATTTAGCCATTCTTCCCATGAGCATTGCTTTTGACAACAAGTACTTGAGAGGGTCAATTTTGGCGATGAGTTTTATTTTGTGAGTCAACATGTAGTGTCTAAATGTTTGAGATGTAAACACTACTGTGAGACAAGATTTTTAAATAAATGAGTAATTTAACTCATGCTCAACCATTTTGTGGTTGATGTAGTAAATGGCCCTTTCTGTGTTGTTTTCATCATGTTGAGCCAAAAGAGCACCTAGAGCTGTTGTCGTTGTTGATATATAAAGGATGAGAGGTTTTCCTAGGATCGGTGGCATGAGAACTGGTGGTGTTAACAAATATTCCTTGATTTTGTTGAATGCTTCCTCACATTTATCATCCCATTTGTACGCTACCCCCTTGTGGAGTAGGTGAGAGGATGGGTTCTACTTATCTGCTAGCTATGAAATGAACCGAAGAATGGATTGAAGTCTACCTTGTAGACCTCTGAGCTATTTCAATGTTTTAGGTGCCTCCATTTCAAGGATTTCCTTTACTTTTGCTGGATCTTTTTTTATGCCTCTCATTGATACTATGTAACCCAGTAGCTTCTTTGATTGTACACCGAAGATGCACTTCTTTGGGTTTAGGCAGACTTTGTGCTCCTCCAGCCTGTTGATGATAGCACTTAGGTTGCTATGTGATCCCTCCTTTTTCTGGTTTTGGCTAGTATGTCATCAACATAATCTTCGACCATCTTGTGGATCACATTATGGAAGATTAATGTCATAGCTATTTGGTATGTTTCTCCTATGTTCTTCAAGCTGAATGGCATCATATTCCAGTAGTAGGTCCCCCATAGACAAGTGAATGTCATTTTATGTTGGTCTTCTTTAGCAATCATCATTCGGTTGTATCCTGAGAAACCATCCATCAAAGAAAGCATTTTTTGCCCTACTGTCATGTCCATTATCATGTCAATATTAGGTAGTAGGAAATCATCCTTTGGGCATGTCTTGTTTAGGTCCTTGAAGTCTGTGTAGATTTGAATGCCCCCATCAGGCTTTGAGATGGGTACTAGATTAGAGACCCATTCTGGATAGTCAATTGGTTGAATAAATCCTGCATCAAGTAGTTTTTTTAGTTCCAATTTGACCAATAAAGCAATCTGTGGATGCATTTTCCTGAGTTTTTGTCTCACGGGTTTTGCTTTAGGATATACTACTAGGTGATGTACCACAATTTCTGGATCAAGCCCGGGCATATCTGCATAGCTCCATGCGAAGTTAACTTTACATTCTCTCAGAAAGGCAGCTAGGAGCTCATGTTCTTCTGTCAATAATGATTCTGCATATAAGGTGATGTTTGGTGTCTCCTCTATTCCTAGATTAACTGAATTGTATTTTTCTGCTAGGACCACTGATTTTTCTTGATGGAGTGCTCTAAGTGGAAGATTGAATCCCCCATCCTTGGGTGCCTTGGAGAGGTTTTCACCATTGGATGCATCCTTTGTTTTTTATTTTTTCGGGTAGGAGAGTGCCACAATGTGGTTTTCACTCAAGGAAATAGATATTATTCTTAATTTATCACTTTTGTGACTGAGGGATTCAATCATTTCCCCATAATAGGCCTATGTATCTAGCTCGATGATGAATCCCACATTGTGATCCCCACATGGAATATTGTCTCATAGTCCCATGAATTCTGAGAGTGCTTTGTCATTCTCAAATGTGTCAAGAACTGGTGGTCCTTTTTGGTCATGGTCGATGAGTTGGGGATATACTAAACAAATTTCATGGTCTTGGTGGTCTGACTCATAGGACAGGGTGCTAATCATAAGAAGGGTGGTGTCCTCAAAGAGTCTAGGTAGGTTGGTTATGGGATCCTCATCATCACTACTACTACAGATGTCAGTTATGTCAAATGTAAAGTTGTCTAAGGGTAGGCCAGTGGATACAGGCAATTGTAGGGCAGTTTCTGATTGCTGAGGAGTTCTGACTTTCCTAACTGGGGATTTTAGCCATGTATGGTTATACTTGGAGGGGTACATCTGAGGCCAATATTTCTTATTCATGTCTCCAAAATGATGGGTATTAGGAGCCCGTTGTCATTTTGTCCTAGTTTTTGGCTTCTGTCATAGCCCATTACAAGCATCATTTGTAAACCTTTGTTGCTATCATCCATTGGTAGATCGGTTGTCAGTTTGTTGTCTTGGTACAAGATATAGGATGGATCTTCCTCTATGACTTCTGGGCTGAGATCTCCCCAAATTCTAAAGTTGGAATATCCTTCATTGGGTATTTGGGATGTAGAGGCTTCATTTGGTTGCAGTCTTCCTCTTGATCTGGGAGATTGTGGTAACTCTCCTACCATGAAGGTGTTTTTGGAAATTGTGTAGTTTCTACAACCATTATCCTAGATGATGACCTTGATATCAAAGATGGTTGGGATGGCAGGAGTGGTAGGTGTCTCTATCGCAGAAGTGGTGGTGAGAGTGGTTGGGTCAATGTATGGTGTTGATGGGCCTTCATCATTTTTAGGCACTTGAGGGATCTTGTAGTACTTTTCCTCTAGGTTCCTGTAGTAAGAGAATGGTCTGGGATCTCCATGGATGGTGACCTCTTGACCTTCATATGTGAATTTGACACATTGATGGAAGGTTGATGATATTGTTCACATTGCGTGGATCCATGGACGTCTCAGGAGAATGTTATAAGGAAATTCAAGGTCCAAGATCTGATAGGTGGTTTCCATGATAGTTGGTCCTACTTGAATAGGGAGTTGAATTGTGCCTTGGGACACTCTTTCTTGATCATCATATGCTCTGATTGTAATACCTTTTCCTTTGTCAATGGAATCCTCTAATATTTCCAGGTTCTTAATGAGCTTGAGGGAACAAATATTCAAGCCTACACCTCCATCCACCAAGACTCGCTTGACTTTATTTTTATGCACTAGGACCTCTAAATACAGTGCACGGTTGTGAGATGGTTGAGTGGGAAATACGTGATTGGAAAATGTAAGGGGATTCAGAGTGATGATGTTTCCAACCATAGCTTGGAATTGTTTTGCATCAAGATCTACGAGGAAGGTCGTTGAAGCCAATGCTTCTTCAAGGATTTTCTTGTGGGTGGAAGAAATTTTTAGCAACTCCATGATGGAGATTTGCACTGGGGTTCTTTTCAGCTAATCAAGGATGTTGTAACCATTGGGAACAGATCTAGGGTTGGGTGCGAGTTCTCTATTTGGCTGGGATGACCCTGCAATGGTAATTTTCCCACCTCTTGTGGTGACTCCACAATCAGCATGGGATCCTTTGATAGTGATAGTGGCACAATACTCATCCAAGGATGCAACGACATGGTCATATACATGATTGACGCTTTTGAATGTTCCCTTCCCCTTGTTGTTGTTATTGTCTCCTTTATTGTTATGGTTTGGCATAGGATTTGTGTATATTTTGAGGTTCTGGTTCCCTGTTCGTTGTTCCACATTTATGATTCTTTGATTAATGAGGTCTTGGACTAGGTTCTTTAATCTCATGTAATTGTTAGTGGTGTTCCCTTTGATTTTGTGAAACTCACAAAGCTGGTTTTCGTTGTACTAGGGTGGTTTCACATATAGTTCTTTATAATTCTTGTAGGTGGGGCCTTTGATGAGGTTTTCATTTATCAATTTCTTCATGATGACCTTGAGTGGTTCCCCAAGGGAAATGAACTTCCGATTGGGGGAGTTCTTGTTTCACTAGGGAAATCCCCTTTGATAGTTGACATTGTTGATCGCTTGATTGTTTGGTTGTTGTGTTGTTGTGTTAGCTTGATGATTGTTTTGATGGTGGTTTTGGGGTTGTTGTTGCGATGTGGGTGTGCTTTGTCGAGGGGCACTTATGAAAACTTTGGCATCGATGACACCATCGTTGGTAATATTTTTGTTTCTTGCCCTTGTGCAAGGTTTTTCATTATAGCTTGAAGATGAACAGTTACTTTATTGATCATGATATGTTTGTGTCATTGGTTGCGTAGCAAGGGCTCGTTCAATGTTGAGGGCCTTGGAGATCAATTGATCATATGTGGTGATGCCTTTCACTTTGAGGTGAAATTCCAAGGCTCTGTTGAGGTTGGATATGATAGTGCCCACTTGTTCTTCAAGCATGACCCACTTGCTCCAATTGGCCTTGGCTCGCCATCATTGTAAGAATGAAGTGAATGATTCATTCTTACCTTGTTTCAAAGATGATAATTCCTACAGACTAACATCCATTGTGATATTGAATGCATAGTTTTGGATGAATTTTTCTATTATTTCCTGGAATGTTTTGATGCCAGGAGGAAGGCGAGAGAACCATTCCATGGCATGGCCTGCCAAAATTCTAGGAAATAGCTACATCAGTTAGGTATCATAATACGTGAATTACATGCAATGAACCTGGAATTCCTTCATGTGATCTTTAGGGTTTCCCGTCCCACGGTATTTATCAAATTTAGGGATCTCAAATCCCTTTGGGAACAACTTCATTACAAGACTCCAATCAAATGGATAAGGCACAAGTTGCTAGGTGTTTTTGTGATTCACCCTGATTGAAGGTCAAGCACCTTTTGTGAGAGAAACTTGATTTTTGTTACAATATCATTTTATGGATCAGACAGTGGGATGAAAGTGTTCTGAAGTGGTTTGGTTGTTGGCGGGATGGGTGGGTTGGTTGGTATGTTGGTGGATGGTGTTTGTGCATTCTGCTATGCTAGGTATGCTTGCAATTTTTGTTGTACCAACAACACTTGTTTTTGGTCATGTTGTTGTTGCGCTAAGAGTGACTGTTGCTAAGATTGTTGTTGCGCTTGTTGTTGTGCTGCTTGTTGGGCTGCTTCTTGCTATTTGGGGTATTGTTTTAGTGCTTGTTGATATATTTGTTGTTGGGTTGCTTGTTGTTGTGTAAGATATTGTGCTTGTGCTTGCGCTTGCACTTGTGCTTGAGCTTGCACTTGTGCTTGGGCTTGCGCTTGTGCTTGGGCCTGAGCATGAGCTTGTGCTTGTGCCTGTGCAGC
Organism: Sequoia sempervirens; assembly: GCA_007258455.2. Classification (NCBI taxonomy): domain Eukaryota; kingdom Viridiplantae; phylum Streptophyta; class Pinopsida; order Cupressales; family Cupressaceae; genus Sequoia; species Sequoia sempervirens. The sequence goes on along the minus strand of VDFB02353493.1, from coordinate 20,750,879 downwards.
TTGTTGGGAAACTTGTGCAATTTCTGTAGCTTGTACGGCTTGTGCAACTTATGCTGCTTGAGCGGCTTGTTGTTGTTGTTGTAATAAGGCTTGGGCTTGTGCAGCATGCGTTGCTTTTTATGCTTGTAGTGCGAGTTGGGCAGCTTGAGCGGCTTGCTAAGTAGCTAGTTGTGTGGCTTGTTGTTTTTTTACTTGTTGGAGTGCCTTTTGATAGGTAGCTTGTTGAGCGGATTGCAATGTAATTCTATATTGGCTTGATGTTTTTGAGATTGGTGGTGGTGGTGGTGGTGGAGGTGGATTTGGAATGGTGCTTGTTGTGGTGATGAGAGGCACTATTGTGTTGATGGTTGGTATTTGAGTGGTAGATGGTGTGATCAATGTGTTTGGTCCTTGAGAGACCATGTTTTGAGATGTTAGGGGGGTGGTTTGCATCATTGGGGTGGTTTCCATCTATTGTTGTGATATCAATTACCAGCTTTGAGGATTTGATATGGTACTTTGGTTGATGCTTGGTGGGTTGATTTGATTTTGTTGATTGATGTTTGGTAAAGGGTGCATTCCTAAACCAAGAGGTGATGTGGATATTAATGACAATGGTGGAACTGGTGGAAGTGTAAGTGGCAAACTCCCTTGGGGGAATGATGCAGATGTAGTGCCAAAGATGCCCCCTGGTCTAAATATATCATTCTCTCCTTGTGAGGTTATGGGGAGAGAAGTTTGGGGTGTTGCGCAGAATGATGATGATGGATCATGTGGGTCATGAAAGGTGAGGGGGACATATTTTGAGGTGTGTATTTTGCCAAGATGGTATTTGTGTCCAAATCTTGATTGTTTACAAGGGGATGTGTTTGTAATGCATTGATAAATGCACTTCCCTTATTAACAATGGGTTGCATTGGAGCATTAGATGATGTGATTTGGGGGATGTTTTGAAATGAGGGTGTAGATGAGATGGGGATGGTAGATGATATTTGGGGCATGCACCCAAAACATGGCTCCACTATAGTGCTCACGTTGAAATCAGAGGGGAGTTTAGCCCCTTGTTTTGCTAATTCAAGCATGTATAGTGAAGGGTTGAGTCTCATTATGATATTGATAATCTTATGGTTCTCTAGATTTTGAATCATTTCGGTGATTTCCTCGTGTGACATTCCAAAGGGATTATTGGTAAGATACTCCATTTGACCTTCCTCTTGTTGATTTTGTGATGATGACAGAAAGTTTGTCAAAGGATTACTTGATCCAATGGGATTTGCTTCGAAATTTGTTTGACTTAGGTTGCTTGTTGTAGATGTTTCTTTGTTGGCTTCCATGTTCCTCTTATGTTGAGATCTAGTTTGCACCATAAAATAGGAATCAATTTTCAAGAACGTGGGAGATGAATCTCTAATTCTTTGGATTGATCTAACTTTAGATACAAATGAGAAAATTTAGGATGTTTTTAAGGATCAAAGGTGATATGATGGGGATGATGTAAAAGATGGATGATGTGGATGTTTGAACTTTTGAGAAATCTTGAGGGGATGCTATACTTTTTAGGACCTTTTGGATTTGTTTTGGATTTTGAATTGACCTTGATTTGATTTTTGATTTGCTTTGTTTTTGGATTTATGAACAAATAGACCCTAAGATGTTGTATTATTATCTAGGGGGTAGATTTTCTCAAAGGATGATAATTTGAATATGTGTAGGGAGAAGGACGCATCTACCCACACCTATTCAAACAAGATGATAATTTAACCAAGCATATGAAGAAGGATGCATCTACATATACCTATCTAAACAAGATGGTTTGATAATTTGACTAAGCATATGCAAAAGGATGCATCTACACATACCTAGCCAAAGATGATTTGATGTTTTGATTCAAATATTTCAAGGATTTGATGATTTTGTTTTTTTCCAAAAAGCCTAGCATGGAGGATAATTTCAATATTTTTCAAAAGATGATGGTGAGGTGATTTTGGTTTGATGTTCAAGGATGGATGAAGGTTTGATTTTGATCCTAGGTTTACCTAAAAAGACACTTGTTTACTAGACCACAGTTTTAAAGAACATGCTTTTCTCTAAACAAGGTGTTCAAATTCACGGATTCTGACAATACTAAAATGAGTACAATCTGGGATTGTTCTTTGAGGCTTTCCTATAGAAGTTAAAAAGCAATCTTCGTCTAAATTCGTATAGTGTTGAGAGATGCTTTTGGTGATTTTTTGGACTAAGAGATTTTACCTTCAGTTTCTTGATCTTGATCTTGCATGAAATCATTAGGGACACATGTGTGGGGTACAATTGTTTTTAGTCTTTGCTTAATGACTGTGTTTTATGACAACACTTTCTTCAATTAGGTTTTCATACTAGATGTCCAATGTCTTAACTTCTTCTCATTCCACAAAATATATCATGTGAAAATTTGATGAAATCAAGGCAAGGGTTACCTATTGTTAACTTTAACAAGCAAATTGAGATATAATCCAATTGTTTAGAAACCTCTTAAGGATAAAAATACCAAGGGTAAGCAATAATACATGAATTTAGTCAATTGTATTTTCTTCCTAAAGGGTTTGAAGTTTTTATGACAATGTTAAATGTTTGTTTCCAAATGTTTTAGAACAAGCAAAGTGTTTTGTAACCAAGAACAAGCACAATCCTATGGATATGAAAGACTATATTTGTTGAGTCCCCACTTGGATAAGTTCAGCTACACTTATTTTTAGCGAATAGTTAGAAGCTTGACCTCACTGGCTCCCCTCCACAGCTCAACACTTCTTTTGGGGCAACCAAGAATCAGTACCGATGAATCTCCCATGGTATACATTCCATTTTTACTAAAAATCGTAAAAGTGTGGGGCGGCTTTAGAATGACCGTTCTTGCACCAACAAATAGATAGGGATTTTGGCCTTTCTACAACAAGGGTTTTAATTCATTCTTTTTGTTCGTAGGAGTTGAACCAACGTGGTGAGAGACCATTGCTTCCCTTCTCATCAGAGCCAACTGTGTGATACTGGCCTTTAATCTAGTACCCACTTTTATATCCCGGCTAGAAATACTCTTTGCTTTAGAGTGTTACCAGTTGGGTTGTTCCCTTGGGTGAGTACTTTTTCCCACAAGGCAGGCCCTCTAAGATAAACAATAGTGAGTGAACATATTCATAGTTCAATCAACCTTTGTTTAGAAACAAAGGGAGAACACATGCAATATGCCCACTCACACTCGCACAATTTGTTGTTCAATTTTATAGCCCAAAATGAAGTGTGGAGGCAACTACTTTATCCCAAGCTAAGACCACCAAAAATCCTTTTGATTCTCAAGATCACCATGAGGCGCGAGAGAAGCACATACATCTTTTCAATGGTGTTAGTTTGAGTAAGCAATCACAAAACAAAGTAGCACATGTTCTTTTTAATCCCACAAAGCAATAATGACTTCTTTTTAAGTACCAAAATAAGTGTGACAATTTTCCTTGTTCATTTTAGAGCCCAAAATGAAAACTAGTAAGTCCCTAAGCATGGAAGATAACAAAATTTCTTCAAGAGGATTAGTGAATCTTCTAAGAGTGTTAAACAAACACTAGAGTGTTCAAAAACATTTGGTACCATGAAATGAGGTCATCATGCTTCTTTTCCTCTTCACCTTTGATCAATCCAACCTACAAGAAAATAAGTTAGGTTCTGCAAAAATAGAGGTCAAGAAAGCAGAAAATAGACCAAATTACCAAAATTTGATAAAAAGCCCATGTCATAAATAATTTTTTACTTTCCACTTCCCTCCAGCGATGCAACCCATGAAGGCATCGCAATTTGAACTTACCAGCGGTGTTGTATAGCGACGCTTACCAGTCAGTGTCACTTTGTAGCCAAACCAGTGAGCATGTAGGCATCATTGTTCAGGTCAGCGGTGTAGTTTGGAATTTAAAAAGATTCTAGGGAGTCAGAAAGATTTAGTGGTGCTGTTTGAAAATTTGAATTCTGGGCGGGAAACATGGGGCATTAGAGTTTGAAGTTTGCAGCAGTGTTGTATAGCGACGTTGAGTTCTCAGTGGTGCTAAATAGTGACGTTGAGCTTCCAGAGGTGGATTTTTTTGTAGGTGTAAAAACAAAAAAGAAAACACGAAATTTAGTGCAAAAACATGATTAGATTTTCAAGAGTGCCCTCCCTCTAGCGCCAAATGTAGAACCCCAATCCAAATACCTGTAAAACACAATAAAGGAACACATTAGAAGATCATATGCAAGTAAGAACAAGGGTTCCCCATGGAATCCATTAGCAAAGCTCAAAATAGGAAAGAAAACAAGAATAAAATGAAAGAACAAGAAATTAAGCTAAATCCTATTGAAAGCAATGCAAACTCTTGGCCCCATGGGGGAATTGGTGCCAATTTGATGTGAAAATTGGCCCTTTCCAAAATCCAATGATGTGATGAAGATAATTGGTGAAGGATGAATGCTCGTGGTGATGACTTCAATGGAGCTCCATTGTTGAAAATCTGCAAAAATCCTAACTATGCTTGGATGAATTTGATGATAAATTGCTATGGATTTGGGTATAGTAACTTTGCTCAAATTGTGGATGATGAAATGAGGAATAAGACCTCTTAATTATAGAATGTTGAGATAGAAGAACGCCCAAAAGAGACCAATGTAGGACTAAGAATCTACTAATGGCAAGATGCCACTTCTCAACATGTGAATGGATGAAGGATGTGCAAGTTTTGGTGAATGTGCCAATAAATAACATTAGGTGGTCTTTTCAAATTCCAAATTTGGCTTGTTGGAGGGAAAAGAAGGGGTCTTAAATGCCAAGTGGGGGACATGTAAGAGGAGAATTAATGCTATGTTGGAAGGGACAAGTCAACTTGAGAGGGAGAATTCAAATTGAAGGAATATTCCCCAAAGATGCCTTGTTGAATGAAAATGAAGATTTAATAAATGAATTAAATGATTTATTTGTGCAAGTGGGAAAAGCTAGAGGATGGGACTTACATTATGATTAAATTAATTAAGGGTTAATTAATTTAATGAGGATTAAAATGATGTGACATATTGATTTAGATTTATGGGTTTATTTAAATCAAATATGAAGAAGAAAAGGATTTAGAGATAGTTAAATAAATATTTTTGAGTTATTTAACTAGAGAAGGTGAAAGTTAGATTAAATTAAATAAATATTAATTTAATTTAATTTAATAGGATGACTTTAGAGATTTAATAAAATAAAATGAATTATTTAATTACATAGAAATAATTAGATTAGGTTGATTGATTTAATTAACGAAATGGAATGACTTAATCAAATAAGATGATTTATTTAATTAAGAGGGGGTGATTTGATGAATTTAATCACATAAGGGTATCTAATTAAACAATTAGACCAAGGGATGATTTAGGATGAAACAGTGTTAGTAGTCAGGATCAAATGTGCAGTGTTAATTAGTACATTTTCCATGTCTACAATATCATGACCTTCCTACATGTTAGAATGGTCATTCTTCACTCCTGTGTCATAGTACCACCATGCAATTACCTTGATATCAGTAGCTTCCAATAATCGACCAATGAACATTTATTCCACAACAGCAATGTGGAATATGCCTAATATCATTTTTCCAAGTTTTGTGATCTCATTCACCATCTACCATCGTTGACCATTCATCTCAACTGTTCATCTCAAGTGATCCCCATATCTTCATTTCATCATCCTATTAGACAAACCTGGAATCATTTTCCCCTGATACACCTGCTTCTCTCCAATGTTTACCTTACACTCTATCCATCATTCTATCGATGAGACTCAAGCTTGACTCCTACCAATGTGCTAGTGTCCTCCCAATGATATCCTCATCACCATTTGTAATCTGCAACAAGGATGTGAATTACCAAGCGTCCTATCACCATCTATCAATTTTCCATACACGTCATTACATTCCAACTTTTAGTCACCTTCTTGTTGGTCCCACCATGGTCATCTTCCTTGTTGTTGTTGTATCACTGGGACCTCAATACATATCCTACTAATCAACCATGTCTCGCCGATCATCATTTTTTGGCCCGTTGAAAGGACTTCCTCCAAAGTCACACCGAAACACTACAATCACATTGATATCACCCCATCGCTAGCACAAAGATTGAAGTCCCATCAATACCACACACTCACGTCGATGTGTTGGGACTGTAAATTTTTGAATAAATTCACATGTTGTCTACATTCATAATCTTCCAAGTGAGTCCTACCTTGAATTCGTTTGCCTCTCTTCATGCATATTTTCTCCATATTGGCCCATGTTGCTCCATATGTTTCATCGTGTCATACATTTTTCACATTCTGGGTCTGTGTCGGCATGACAATATCGAGGTCTCCCTGATCCATTTTTCTTCTTGCAAACATATGTGTTGCCTATCAGCAAGATGTTTCAATTGTCGTGGTGATTGGATTTCATTTGCTGGCAGTTATCAGCATATCTTTCATGTTGTTTTAGCGACACGAGGATACATATATCGGCAAGAGTTTGGGCGTCGATGTAATGTTATAACGAACTTGCTTTGTCTTACCGATTTGCTCATGCGGGTCTCCTTCGGCAAGGGTCATAGTTTTCGGTATTGGGTCTTGGCGAGACCTTATTGTCTCACCGACCGGCGGTGGGGGAATGGACTTATCGGTGAGAGATTATCTTTGATACAATGTCATGGCGATACTCCCTTGTCTTGCCAACTGATATGATGGATGAGCTTTTCGGCAAGAGTTATGATATCGATATAAGCCATAGCGAACCTATTGGGTCTTGCCGACAATGTCTTATGAATAGCTTTCAGCGAAGGGATGGCTTTCTCTTGGCGATCATGTGTGCTCGGGGCTTTCAGCATAACAATATACTCTACGTGATGTTTCACTGAGGGTTGGATGTTATAGCGACATACATGGGGTAGATAGGCTTGTCGGCGAGATGGGGCTTATGTCACAATGACTGTTATGTTTCGTATGGAATTTCGCTATAACTCAGTAATCTCTATAACCTCTCCCCAACTTTGAAAGTCACAGCGAAGCAGATCAAACGAAATATGCTTATCGGCAAGAGTACAAATTTGACATAGCAACTCAGGGATGGTTGAAGACTTTCAGTATGACTCAAAGTATTTATGAGAGGTCTCCCCGATTGATGGGGGTTACAATGATAGTGAATCAAACAGAGGTTCATTTCGATAAGATATTTTCTTGTGTCTCGGCGACTGAAACAAATGTAACACATATGTGCTCTCGGTATGACTAAGGGTTTTCGATATGATATCTCCACGACTTGGATTGGTCACGACGATGAATAGGGGAACATGGGCAGATAACGATAAGTGATATTTTTCCTTCGGCATACTTTCAGGGTGTCTTTGCGACCGCTGAGCGAATATTTAACGAACTCATACACTGTGGCCGACATGTATTTTTCTTCTGTGGTCAACATGAATATGCCCGACTGTAATGGTTGATCAATATGGATCTTGGCTGACATGGATTTCAAAGTGTTTTATTTTCATATGCTGGTGTATAAATATGCCCTCCCATTTGTAATTGAAGGATCATATTTTAGATCACATACAATAGATTAGGAATGGCTACATTAGAATATTTTTCTCTTATCAAAGACTATGTGCATATTTTAAAATGGTGAATTCAATGAAAATTAGCTGGTGTGGTAGGTTATTTCTGGTGTCAATTGTTTGTTGAGTTTATTGAAAAACATTGCTAAGTTGTCTCCAAGTTGATTCTTTCTGGTTGTTTAAATTGAAGTAACAAGCTTATTCTTAGTTTATCAATGCACATTTGATGTATCTATGTGATTAATTGACTGGTTCTCTCAAGTAGAGATTAAATCCTTTTCGTTGATCACAGTAATCATGAAGATTCATCTAGATTATTAAAGTAGAGCTTAGTAGTCATAATCCTGCATTGTTTATACAAGTTATGAACAAATCATATGCCTGCAATTTGATTTTCTGCCAGAATAAGTTGCCCACTTTTGTTTCATTTGACTCCGCATACCCAACAAGGCACTGGTCTCTGCAATTTCATCATTTGAATTCATTGAGTTTCTTTATATCTGTTAATTGAGCATTTTAGGATTTAGATCAGAAGATTGCTATCAAGTTTGATTTCATTTGTTCACTTCCATCTGCCATTGTGGACAAAGCATTTCAGAAGGATAATCATAAGATAAGTTTGCTCAAATCAAAAGGTACACCCGCCTAGGTTTAGTAACACCTGAAGAGTAGAAGGTTGAATTCTTTTGAGACCTTGTCTGTTACCCTAAAATGTATCAAGAGATTGGCAACCTCTTGAGGCATTTAGCCTACGTTTTTGAGAGCTAACACGATGAACCCGTTACACTCCATCACCATTGGGTCATCATTGGGACATGGAACATGGTTCTGCCAAAATCTCATCTCCCACCGATATAACTCCACCGCGACCTTATCACTACCAACACCATCATTTTATCGCTGGAACAAGTAGAAACCTCCTACCAATAAGCCAAAGTCCTACTGATGAGGGAGCAATGCCAACCAAAGGGGGTTGGAATGTGATGCTCCCACATGAGAAGATGATGCATACAATGATGATGGATAAGCCATCTCAAAATTTTAGTCAATCAAATATGCTTTTTCCCTTCCAAATCCATTTGACATACTTAAATGAGATCTTATCAAAAAACTCAAATGAATCATCTGTATGTTATCTTTTCATTTTTCCTCTTTCTTGTTTTTTATGGGCAACCTATTTTAGTCTTTATTTTAGAACATTTTTTGTGTCCTTCAATGTATTATGCTTTATCTTTCTATCAGATTCTAGATTAAAAGAACCTATAATTGAAAATGGGTTAATCCATCTATTTTTATTTTATAGTCTCAAATAGGCGGATTAAATTATTTTGCTATTAAACAAATCTTGTACAATGTAATGTTTCCCCTTTTTGAAATGAAACCAAGTTGAAACTCAAATGCTCATTGTTCATTTCCCATGGGCCTTGGGGATATTTCTCTTGGAAAATAGGAGTATAATAATAAATCAAGAGGATCTTAATGTCATAAAAGGGGCCACTTAAGTGTTGGTACAAAAACCAGGAAATGTTTATGCTGCAAATGGGGTAGCCATTGTGCTAGCTGAAAGGGGTCAATTTGCTATTGCAAAGAAAATTTTTACACAGGTACAAGAAGCTACTACAAGAAACATCTTTGTTCAAATGCCTGATGTGTGGGTAAATCTAGCACATGTTTACTTTGCACAAGGATAGTTTGCACTTTTTTGAAAAAAATTATGCTACAAATGGGGTAGCCATTATAAAGTGTTGGCACAAAGACTAGGAAATGTTTATGTTGCAAATGGGGAAGCCATTGTGCTAGCTAAAAGGGGTCAATTTGATATTGCAAAGGAAATCCTTACACAAGTACAAGAAGCTATTGTAGGAAACACCTTTGTTCAGATGTCTGATGTGTGGGTAAATCTAGGACATGTTTATTTTGCACAAGGATAGTTTGCACTTGCAATGAAAATGTATCAAAATTGTTTGAGGAAATTCTATTTTGGCACTGACACCCAAATTTTATTATATTTAGCTCGAACACATTATAAAGTAGAACAGTGGCAAGATTGTAAAAGAACATTATTAAGAGCAGTAGATTGTAATGAGAATTTTGAATTTGTGTTTAATGTAATGAGGGTTTTGAATTACCTCTGAATTCACTGTAGAAGGCATCCCCAAATCCGATTTTGCTATAGAGGGCCTTGGAAAATTCAAATTTGTTGCAGCAAACTCTAAATTCCTTGCCCTTGCCAACCTTTTCAGAAGGCTCCAGGTCCTCTCTAAATCCTTATCACCCATGCAAGTAGCTACTATAACTAATCAAAATGCCTCATGCTAGGCTAACGAATGAAACGAGGTCAAGCGAGATGAATGAATCTGCAATGAACGAGATGAGTGACTATGTAATGAATGTGAATAATTGAGTCAATACATCACACGCATGAATACATCACACCAATAATTGGTTGATTTTTTTTTTTAATTTTGTCTACTTTGGATTTGACGACTAACTATTTAGTCATTTATATTTATGTGACTAAATAATATTTTAGTCATCGACCAAAGTATTCATTTATTTACTCATTTATAGTTGAGTTGCAAAAAATGAGTAGAATATAGTCATTTTTAGTTGTTGTGACTAAAATTTTTAGTCACCTAGTCATTTATTTGTCAAATTTTACTAGTGCTCTCTCTCCTGGCAAGGGACCTCTGCTACCTGTCTTCCACTATCTCTCCTCAGTGGACAAGGTGGACAGGGTGGTCTCCCATCCCTGCCTCACTTGTCTCAGCCTCTCCTGTCACCTCCACCCCCTCTCCCCCTATCCCCTCCATCTCCTCTATTATTTCCCCCTTTGTCTCCTCGATCTCCATCCCCTTAGCCCTGCCCTTAGCCTCACACTCCTCTCCCTACTCCCCCCCTCCACTTGTCCATTGGTGTTACTTGATCAGGATCAGTGAGTGGCTCAGGTCTGTGATATATCCACTATTCCTCATAGTCAATAGTGTTGCCTGCATCTAGCTCTCCATTTTCCCATCTCCACTGTACAGGATGAAGTGCATCTAAGTCCTACTCCACTATGGTCACAGGGATCATAGGATCCTAAGGTTGGATGTCTCGGCTAGACCGAGAAAACTCTGTAGTGCCCATGGGTACTCCCTGCTACTCTCTAAACTACCGTCATATCCTCACTAGTAGATATCTCTAAATAATATGTTGGCTCTACATGGTCCTACCAATCAAGTATTGGGGCTTCTGAAAAAATGGTAAGTGAGCATTGTCATCAAAGAAAGGAATGGAGTCTCTGTAAGGTCTCCATGTGAATGAATCCATCAAATCAATAACATGTCACCAATAACCAATGCCACCAACATGAGTCTAAGTGATTTTCCCTCCATAGATGTAAACATATGGTAGCCCCTCCCCAAGTTGTCTCTGAACTAGTGACCTAAATACTATGATATGCTCCTAGGCCCAAACCATCGAGAGTGTGATCCCATAGTTGATACTGTGAACTCCCCTATACACCACATCATGTAGCTGGAAGTATAGCATGGCCAACATACATGGCCCCCAAGCATACATAGCATCACAAGTTTGCATTCTGACTAGCATCTCTCCTTAATTGATAGGAAAACCATACCCTCACCAATCAAGACATACTACTCCACCAATGGTACAACATAGAACAATGACAAAGAGATCATATCTCTGAGCGAGTGTGTCCTAGTACACCTCTTCCTCATCTAATCCAAGCTTTTCCTCATCCTCATGGTTGAAGGTCATTGTAATAACGTATATCCTCACTCTAGGTCATTTGGCGTGCTCTCCATGAATGGCTAATCTCAATATGCACCATACAACCTCTAGGGTCATTATATCCTCCCTCATCAGCAAGTGAAATGAGCTCATCTTTTAGTGCCACCACTTGACCAGTGTATTCAACAATCCCCTATTCACCTGAATCACATACATGAATGTAGCATGGTAGAGTCCTAGGGAAAATAGTCGCTCCTTCTAATCATCATCCAGTTGTCTGTAAAGTCTAAAACTTGAGGAAAGACTCTCTTAGGTCAAAATCAGGTCTAGGGGAGACTGTGATCACAAGCAAGTGCACTGAGTCAATCCTAAAGCTTTTGCTAGCCTATTTGAGCTAAGCATCAGAGAAAATTTCATCCAAAATTAGGGAAAAAATTTTAACAGTCAATTGCATCAAACTGTCCATCATATGTGGTCTAAAATTCAAATGTGTCAAAATCCCTAGAAAATGTGTGCATTCAATCAAATCTAGTTTTTCCTAGTGCAATTGTGTCGCAAAACTCCAAATACGGGCCAAAACCACACGTGTCGTTTCCCCTGGCACTTGTGTAATGTGACGCGAACAAAATAGTTGTGTCTAAACATGATTAGTTGCATAAAACCAAAGCAATTGCGGTGAACCACAATCACTTGCGGCTCATGCAATAAAAAATGTGGCCAACTAGGTTGATTACATCTATTTTCCCCCTTTTGGAGCCCTAAATCTAGCGAAAAATGAAAAATTCACAAAGCAGGGATTGAGCACTTACCACATTCCCTGAGCCCTATGGTCATCTATAGGTCTGAACCTTGTAGCCACAATGCATTGTGTGTTGAATCGACATGTTTCTGGTAGGATATTTCAACTAGGGTTTGCACTCAATCTCTCTATTCACTCAACTCAAAATGCACAAATGACTATTTTTGGTAGGAGCTCATTTCACATTAGCTTGTTGGAAATTTTTTCATAATTTTTCAAAAAATTCAAAATTTCCAAAAAAAATTCAAGGGGGCATAGGTCTATCTCACCTTCTTCAGGGCACGTCGAGGCATGGTCTAAATTTTATTCTTTGACACAATGCTCAAAATCACATTATGTCAAAGAGGGGCAAAATGTGGACACTGAAAAATGTCTTAGTCTATGAGCATCATTTTTCCATCGTCTTGATCTTCTTCCTTGTGTAAATTATTTAATTATGGTCTTTATTCACGTACCTCTATTAATTAAATAATTTTTAATTATTTAATTAATTCATTCCTTGTCTTTATTCTCCTTTGATTGATTAAATAAATTGAGTATTTATTTAATTGCCTCACTAATACTTTCTTTCTATAATTGAATAAATCATCATTTATTTAATTATTTTCTTTTCATTATTCGCCTATATTTAAATAAATTTTATTCTTAATTATTTATCTATTCATTTTCCTTTCGCTCTTCTATATTTAAATAATTATTAAAATTATTTAACTCCCTCTTACCACTTTTCCTCTATTAAATAATTAATTTGACTTAATTATTTAATTCCTTCTTCTTCATTTGTCTCTATATTTAATTTAAATAGTTGCATAATAACTTTTAAATTAAATATTATTTTCCCTCTCTCCATAAATAAATAATCTATAATGATTATTTATTCTTATCTTTTACCAAATTAAAAATACGGTCAAAGATTACTTCCATGAATTAAATAATTTATTTAATTCCTCCACTACCTTCCCTTCACTTTCAACTTTTGAATTTGGTCCATTGATTCCCTCTAGTCTTCCTTTGATCTTGACAATTTGTTCTTAGTCGTTGTGGTGCATGATTTCTCCACCATTAATCTTGGAATCTTTCTAGAAGATCGATCTCGTTTGTCCATTTGAATAGCTCTTCTATAAAAGAAGGCTTTCTCCATCTTTTTTTCTTTACAACCACATTCTCCAACATTCGTGCTACTTTATCATTGTCACTTCCAAGTGTTCGAATACTTTGAAGTTGGGGGAAAGTTTACAAAAGAATATTTGAGGAAGGCAAGGTTATTCAAGTTCAACATGGGAAGTTTGCTATCTTATTGATGTTTATTTGATTTCTCTTGTTGATTGTTCTTACTTGCTTTAGATTTGGGATTTTAGCTTTGATCTTAAGTAGATCGATTGCTAGTTGATCTTATCTATTTTGATTTTCATATTTCCCCATCTAACACAACCATATCAAAATATTTCCACTTGTATTCCCTCCTGCCATTTTTATAAATGAGGTCCACATAGGACCACATTTTTTCAGCATACCCCACAATGGCTAGTTGAAGAGCCCCTTCCAAATCAAACATTTTGTCCAAGGGATCAAAGCCATTCCAGGAGTCATGCCAAAAGGAGACACATATCTTGTCCTTTATGATCCATGTCAAATGGTCTATGATCACCGACCTATATTTGAGGATGAAATTCCAAAGGGATGAACCTTTACTTGGGTTAGCTATCATTAGGATGTGCTCGAGAGTTAGAGCGTCCAAGTATTTGGCTCTAAGAATTTTACCCCATTGAGTGTTAGGATTATTATATATTTTCCAAACTAGTTTGGCCCCTAGTGCCCTATTTTATATTCACAAATCTTTAATCCCCACTTTGCCACATTCCTTTGACAACTTGATAGTGTCCCATCCAATTAATGGAATGTGTTGTTTCTCATGAGCACCATCCCATAAAAGCTTCCTTTGAACTGCAACCAACCATTTTTTCATCCTACATAGGATTTTCAGGTAAGACATGTATATCATAATTGTGACTAGAACATATTTTACCATTGTCAATTTTCCTACCTGTTAGAACTATAAAAATTTGATATTTTCACATGTTGATTTTACTCATAATCTTCCAAGTGAGTCCTACCTTGAATTCATTTCCCTCTCTTCGTGCATATTTTCTCCATGTTTTCCCATGTTGCCCCATTGAATCCATTGAGTCACGCATCTTTTGCATTCTGGTCCCTATTGGCATGAGTTCATTAGGCTCTTCCTGATCCATGTTGTGTCATCTGCTAGCAAAACGTCTGTGTTGCCTATCAACAAGATGTTTTAATGTCATGGCGACTGGATTTCTTTCACTGGTAGTTATCGACATAACAATTTCATCATTTTGGCGACAGGAAGTATTCATATCAGCATAAGTCTGGGTCATCGGTGTAATGCTTCACCAAACGCATCATGTTTCACCGACCTGTGTTTGGAAGGGCATATCGGCGAAGGAAATTTGTTTCAGTGAATGGTCATAATGAATCATTCTTGTCTCACTGAACGATACAAATGAGGTTTCACATCGCTAGGAGTTTAATGCTTCGACGAGGGGTCATAGCGAAATGGTTTGTTTCACCACCTATATACATGTGGAGGGCTTATCAATATGACTAATTGCTATCGATGTAATGTTTGGGCGAAGTGCTAGATGTCTCCCTGATCGGCAACTAAAGGAGCATATCAGTATGAGTTTGAGCTATCACGATGAGATCTCGGCGAGAGACCTTCGGTCTCGCCGACTTTACGCATGGAGGTTTCTACCAAAGGGCTCGTCGGCGAGAGATGTTTGCTTCGGAGTTAGTCCTGGCGATGTAGTTGGGTCTCACCGATAATATACAGGGGGTGACTTTGTCAGTATATGATGGGTGTTGTCTTGGCGAACATAAACGATCTCGAGGTGACTTTTCAATAAAACAAAGAGCTATCTACAAGATGTCTCCCTGACGGTGATGTGTCACAGTGACTCGATATGAATGAAGATCTTCGGTGTAACATTGAGCAATCTGTATAGTGTCTTCCTGATTGAGTATGGTCTTGGTGAAAGAAAATGAAGACTATGTCTCAGTGAGAGTGTTGGCGACTTGAAAATGATAAATGTCTTTTAGCTTGACATAATGATCTCGATATATTATCTCCCCGATGGTTGAATGTCACAACAACATACAAAAGGCAAAAAGGGGCCTTCGGGGAAAGGTAATAAAATTTGCAAGAGCTCTTTCTAAGAGCGATAAACTACAGCGACATATGTGGGACAATAGGGTACTTCTTGACTTCGACATGGCGAACAGTTGGTCACAGCGAACGTGAGCACAGTGAACACAGGATGATTAGCAAATGAATTGCCTTCGGCAGGACGATGATCTATGTCTCGCCGACTGTCTCACTGGTGATAACAGAATTTTAAATATCAAGGCCGACATGTTTCTGCTTGGATGACCGTTGCTTGCCAGCTCGATTGGAGCCCGAATTTTGTACTGGGCTGACATGATATTTCAAATGTTTTATTTTCTTAATGTTGGGTATAAATATGCCCTTGGATTGTAATTGATAACATCATATTTTAGATCAGACTTTAGAAATACAGTAGATTAGGAATGGCTACAGTAGAATAAAGTTCTCATTCTGGAGACCATGGTGCATGTTTTTAAATGGTGATTTCAATGAAAATCAGCTGGTGTGGCAAGTTATTTCTACTATCAATTGTCTGTTGAGCTTATTGAAAAGTATTGTTGAAGCTATCTCCAATTTGATTTTTTCTGGTTGTTTAAATTCGAATAACAAGTTTATTCTCAGTTTACTTGTACACATTTGCTGCATTTGTGTGGTTAATTAACTGGTTCTCTCAAGTAGAGATTAAATCCTTTTCCTTGATCACAGTAATCAGGAAGATTCATCTAGATTATTAAAGAAGAGCTCAGTAGTCATAATTTTGCATTGTTTATACAAGGTATGAACAGATCATATGCCTGCAAATTTGATTTTCTACCAAAATAAGTTGCCCACTTCTATTTCATTTGACTCCGCATACCCAACAAGGCACTGGTCTCTGCAATTTCATTATTTGAATTCATTCAGCTTCTTTGCATCTGTTTATTGATCATTTTAGGAGTTAGATTAGAAAATTACTTTTAAGATTGGTATCAAGTTTGATTTCATTTTGTTCACTGTCATCTGCCATTGTGGACAAAGCATTTCAGAAGGCTAATCATAAGATAAGTCTGCTTAATTCAATTAGGTACACCCGCCAAGGTTTAGCAGCACCTAAAGAGTAGAAGGTTGAATTCTTTTGACCTTGTCTGTTACCCTAAAGCATATCAAGAGATTGGCAACCTCTTGAGGCATTCGGCCTACGTTTTTGAGAGCTAACACTACCAAGGTTAACCATCACCCATATGCCAATTCCCCATTTTATCCCTGCACTTCTTATAGGTATCTTCCCAATGTTTTTTTTATTTGTCCCATACATAGTTAGATTCCAATATATTTCGAAGGTAGGCTACCTTTGTTATATCCCAAAATACCTAAAATGCTTCAGTGAGTCCTCCTTAAGGCATTAAAGAAGTAAATGTTTGATTTTTTTGCATTGACATACTACCCTACCTCCAAACTATAAAGTTCAGTCTCCCATTTTATTGTTCACATCTCCTCCATAGTTGCTTCACAATACAAAATTGTATCGTTCATGAATAATTGGTGTGAGTTGGTAGGGATAGTCAAGGCTACAACTAATCCTTTCTAAATCCATTCATTGTGTAACTTAGATATGTACCTACTAAAAGAGTTTGCAAGTATAACAAACAGGAAAGAGGATAGAGGGTCACCCTAGCAAAGACCCTTTTCTCTATTAAAAAAACCTTGGGGGAACCACTTATTATCACTGAATATCTTACAAAGGAAATACAACAAAACATCCATTTCAACCATTTTATAGAAAACCCCAATCTTTCCATTGTTCTCAAAAGAAATCTCCATTGGTCCCTATCATATGCCTTGCTTAAGTCCAATTTTACCATCATCCTACTGTTATTTGATTTCTTTAGGGAGTGGATTGTTTCATGGGAAATAATTATCCCATCTATTATATTCCTTCCTAGGATGAAATCACTTTGCTCCTATGAAATTATATGGGGCAATATCTTCTTTAATCTATTTTCCATTACCTTAACGAAAATCTTGTAAATCGAATTGTAGAGGGAAATTGGCTTGTAATCCGAGAAAGCTTTGCATTTTTCCTTTTTTGGGAAAAAAAATTCAAATCTGATTTTCCTTATCTAGGGTTTAGATCTGAGTTATATTCATTGAGAAAATTAATTTCAATAGTATTTGATCACTTATACATGTGAGTGAAATCACAATACTATGTCTCACTTTTTTCCCAAGATGGACATTTACATCAATATTTTTAACTGAATCTTCATCTTTTGAGACCTGTAGTAGCTAAACCATTAAGAATTTGAAGATGATGTAAACTAGTGATTTGTGGAAATTTGTTTGTAGATTCTAAATATATTTTTAAAATTTTTTTTGAAATAAATAATGAATCTTTCAACATCTCCTTTAATAATTGGTTTTAGACATAAAACAACATTTTCAAAAAGTAATGTTTATGTCGTACAACATAACTTTTTTTCTACAAAGAATTAAATTATAATTTTTTACATATAGATTATCAACATCAATATCTAGGGAAAGGATATTTTTTCATAATTTTTTGTTGCATATATTTTTAAAAATTAATTTTTGAAGTCATTGTAAGTATAATTTGGACATATGTGTGTGTCATACAACCTAATTTTTTGTGTATATATTGAAATCCAATTTTTATTTTTGGGTGAAACAAGGACATCAATACCTAGGGAATGGGTATTTTTTGAAATATTTTTACAATGGTTTACTATTTTTCCACCTCTGCACAACAAAGAGCTTGATGTTTAGAGAAAAACCTATGTCTAATAAAAATTAAAAATTAAATACATGATAAATTTTAAATATATCAAACCTATACTTGTTGGAAAGATCATTTCGAGTGCTACAATATTGCAAAATATAAATTTTAAATGATGTTATTTAATCCCTCAAAAGGTAAAGAAAAAAGTGGTTTTTTTCCAGGATTTTGATAGGTGCGAAGGAGACTCCATTGTGGATATGATTTAATACTAGAGGGGTTCTATCCAAGGGGGTTTCATCTGAGGGGGTCTTATCTATCCCTATTTAATTAAAACCATTTAGATGGAGCCTCTCAAGACTTAAATAATTAGTTTTTTCTAAAAACAATAATTTCAGGAAAAAATCAGCACATCCCAAAAGTGAGACACACTATTGTGGCAACACCCATGTATATTTTGGTGAAAAACATTGAAAAAATGATAAAATTATGTATTATTTTAATTCCAAGAGATCAAAAAGAATTAATTTTCTATATTTTAAAAAAAATAAGTCAATTACAATATTTAATTTTTGGAAATTATCATTTTCACATATTCAATTGTCCTAAAAATATCCAAAATTGCATGCATGTATGTGATTCATATAGAAAAATTAGGTTTTGGAGCATTTTTAGAAATTTTTTGACTTTCATACATGAATCATTAATACATAGGACCCTCAAAAACTGTACATCATTCCTAAATTTTAAAGTTTGCAAAAAACTTGTGCAAGACAAAGTCACTCTAGGAACTCTTGTCCAATTATTTTGAGCTTTTTTTTTGTACAAATCCCTCCTTTATTTAGATGTGGTTTTTGTTTTATAATTCTATTTTTAGACCTATTTGATTTTACTCATTTGATCCATAGGGAAAGTAACATGTTTCCTTTTCAAAAATATTGTTTTGATATGATAACACATGGCTTGTATAGTTATAATCTTTCTACTTATAAGCACAATCTAAGGAAATGAAAGGAAAACATTAGCAGTCAAGTTTATTCTTCTCCCAATATCTCTCCTACTTGTAAGAATTTTTTGGTGCAAGAGGAGGCGATCATGGAAAATCATAGTTGTTTTTCTCCCAATACCTCACCTACTTGTGAAGAAGGTATCTTGGTGTTAGAGGACCCAATCATTGAATGCCATGAGAATCTTGTTTATTTCTCTCCCAATACTTCTCCTACTTGGAAAGAAATTATGGCACAAGAGGATGACATCATTAATACATTTCTTTCAAAAAAAAGTAAGATGAATTGCATAGATGAATATGCTAAGGTGACATTAGATCCCCCATTGATAGAAGATCATCAATAAGTGACTAAACTAGTTGAGGTTATGAATGCACAGTTTACTATTAGATCCCCTTTAACTATTGGACCTCCTAAAAATCATTTAATTATTGGACCTCTTAATACTTCTCTAATTATTGGACCTCCTAAGTCACGTACCTCCTAAACCTCATGGCCACATCCTAAATTTACAAAACAACTCACTAGTAATCATGTGTCACACCAACCAAGTTATCATGTAGTTTCTCACACATATAACACAAAATAATAAACAAACAAAATAAACTCCAAAATCCATCCCATTACCTCAATCATACCTTCCACCCATACCTAATATTCCTCAGTGTAGTGGAGTATTATGTGATTCATGGTGGTATAATCTTAGGTGCAACCATATGTTTCATGGCAACAACACAATAGTCTATTGCATGGTTGTTCTTGTCTCTACACTTGGGGGGCAAGGATAACTAATTTCAAGAGGTACATCATTTTCTCCTTCAAATAACAACATAGCACATATGTTGACATTTTAAGGGGGGATATATTACTCTTGTCCATTCCATACACGTCTTCTAAGATTTGAGTTATTGACATAACCCCTTTAGTGGTGGTGTTGTTTGTAACACCCCCTGAGGCATGGTTATCAATTTGTCCCCTATGATGTTGAGCATTTTGTTCATCTCCTTAGATGTTAAAATTTTGTGCACCCTTGAGGTGTTTGTCATCATCCCTTTAGACATTAAATTTTGTGCACACCCTAAGGTGAGTTTAGTTCATCAACTTGGATGTTAAAAATTTTCTCACCCCTTGAGGTGATTTTTATGTGCTCTCTAAAGCTTGGTTTGCATAGTCCTAGCATAATGGGCATTGTTGGTCTGAGTTTAGAGAATTTTAACATGGCCACATAGCATAATGCAACTTGCTTACCAGCGAAGCCATGTATTTCATGAGTGTCTTAGCATAAAATATCTTGCTAGCCTTGTGGAACCCATCATATTGCATGGAAACCTAGAATAATGCAACTTGCTAGCTAGTAGATCCATGTAGCTCATGAGTGATCTTATCCCCTTTTAAGAGCATAATTTTTTTTATATAGCACATTCAATGAATGACATTTGGTATTTGAGACAAATTTAATACTGAGGTCTCTTTACCTTACCGACTAGAATCCTTTTAGTACTAACCTTGTGTTTTTGTTTATTGTATGTTATATGTTTGCATCATGTTTCCATTGTGTTGACATCATTATGTTCTATGTGTTCATTGTGTATTCTTTGTGTTTTCCATGTTATATGTCACTCCACGTGTGTGTTCCTTTTTCCTTATAGTTGGGTTTCTATAAGATCTTGAATCTTGGGGGCTTGTGCACTTCCCCTTAGATTCATTATCATAATATCTCTTCAATATTTAGATAATCAAACCCCTCTTGACATATTTTCTACTTTAGTGTGAGTTTGAGTGTAATTTCATACTCTCACTAAAGTGGAGGCTAAATGTAGCATCATAAATTATCACCCATGGCAATTTCATACTAGGTTTTCCTCCCTTATAAGTACATGGACCTAATTGTACATCCAAATTCCTAAATTATGAATTCCATGGCCCATTTGGATATTTATTAAGAAAACCTATTTTCAAAATTAAAGAAAATATTTAATATTTTTCTCTCAACACTTTAAACTTTACAAAATAGGGCTAGGGAAATTAGATTAAATGCTTATACATACCTCTATCATTTTATCATTTTCAAAGCTAAGAGGCAATTTCCAAATCAAGAGCACTATCAAGCAATCAAGATCAAGACAAGAGCATTCAAGAGCAAGATTATTGCAGTATCAAAGTATCATGTCATGTTTTATGTGAGTATGTTCATGTTTATATGTTATCATTTTGTTTGTACTACCCTTGTAGGTATTTCAAGAAAATCAAGCCAAACAACAATCAAGCCTTGAGGTGATGTGCACGACTTCAATCCTTTAAGAAAAATAGATCTGAGTGGTGAGTTGTAATCCATTGTTGATTCATCATTCATTTTTCATTTAGCCTCTATCCCTCAAAAGGATATGTAGACACTAAAAAATGTCCTAAGCCTATGAACATCATTTTTCACATTAATTCTTCCTCCTCACATAATTAAATCATTTTAATTATTTGATTATCCCCTAAGGTCATATTCTCCTATTAATTAAATAATTCTTAATTACTTAATTAATTCATTTTCTCCTTATTATATTTATTTAATTACATCACTAATTAATCCTTTTTCCCCTATAATTAAATAAATTCCTATTTATTTAATTATTCATGTTCCTATTTTCTACTTATAATTAAATAATTATTATTAATTGTTTAATTATTCATTAACTTTTTCTTCCATAATTAAATAAATTTTGTTTATTTAATTATTTTCCACCTTTCCCTCCACTATTAAATAATTATTTTAGTTATTTAATATTTTATCCGTTTCTTCTACTTTTAATTAAATTGTTATTTAATTAAAAGTCAACCCTTTCTCACTTCTATAATTAAATAATTGTTTTAATTATTTAATTATTCACTTTGCTCTCCTAAATTAAATAAATTTATAATTATTTAATTTACTTTAGCAACCTCTTTTCTTGTTCCAACCTCTTTACCCATGCCATTATTATCTATTCTCATCTCAATTAATTTCCACCCTTGATAAGGTTTCATTACCTTTTAATCTCTAGTGTTCATCCTTAGCTAAACCCTATTTTTTCCCTAACCCCATTTCTCTTTGCTTCTAAGCAATCTCATCCATTGATCAACATCATTCTTCATCTTTCAATCCCAACCTTTCATTTGAAATTGGCTTTCTATAAAGAAGAGGCCTCCCATTACATTTTTATAACATCTTTTATGCAACTATTATGATGTTGGATTCATGAGCAACAACATTCAAATCTTCAACAACTCAACATAATACATTCAATCTTTTGAGGTTTACATGTATTTGATTTCTTTTGAGGTTTGCATGTATTTTGGTTTGATTTAATCTATTTTTATGCATATTTCTATTATATCCATTTTACATGCATACATTTTGGTGAACCTAATGTGAACCCCCTAACTGAGTTTTGGCTCAAGATTTTGAGAAATTTTGAGGAATTTTGGAGTTGGACCCACTTCACTTGATCTAGCTTGCTTTTTGTAGGCTTTGTTAGCTTTATGTTGTAGGTTTTGCATCATTTTTGGCAAAAAAAACCTAGTTTTCAAAGATTTGACCATATCTCTCAAATGGCTACAATTTTTTGCACTTTATTTTTTGCAGGTTTGGGATGATATAATGAGTGTTCAATGAAAAAATAGATTTTTTGGATTTGTTTTGAATTTTTTATAATTTTTTTATGATTTTTCATGAAAATTAATTTTGGGAGCAAATCAACGATTTTTTTGGATTTTCTTAGATTTTTGGAAAGCTCTTAGAATTATAATGGGGTTCTATTCTTTATGTTTTTAATTTTGATGAAAAATAATTGGAAAACAAATCAAATCTTTGAAAATTAAGGTTTTAGAAAGATTTGATTATATCTCACAAACTACTATGAATTTTCTCACCAAATTTTGTTTGTAAGTATGGGATAATATCAAGATCTTTCATTAAAAAAAATCAGATTTTTGGATCTAGTTTAAATTATTTATAAATCTTTTATGATTTTTCACAAAAAATTAATTTTGGGAGCAAATAAGTGACCTTTTTGGATTTTCTTATATTTCTAGAAAGATCTCAAAATTCTAATAGGAGTCCATTCTTTATGTTTTAAATTTTCATGAAAAATAATTATAAAAAAATTAAATCTTTGTTAATTAGGGTTTTTTCATAAATCTACTTTCTAGGGATCAAATTAGAGAATTTTTTAGAATTTTTTACATTTTCAGAAAGCTCTTGAAATTTTAGTGGGGGTATGTTCTTTGTAAATTTATTTTTGAGCTTAAATAATGATAAAAAAATATTTGATTAGGGTTTTGTCGGGTTTTAAGCTAACCCTCTAATATAAGTGATCAATTATCTTGTTAGGGTTTTACTTTGTTGGTTTTGTTAATGTGCAAAAAAAATCTCTTCAAAGGGAAAATTGGATCAAGTGGACATATATTTGGAGCTAAAGAAAATTAAGGTGCACACTTTTCAACTCATATATTTATCTTAACCTTGTTTACAATATCACATTTCAATTTGGATCTAAAAAGAACACGTGTCTTTTCAAAATCATACTTCCGATTTGAGTTTCGTAAGAACAAGTGTTTGCATTTCTTGGTGATCTTTTTTGTGTTTGGAAGTGTGTATTCCCTTCCCTCACATTTCCATATGATCTTGGGAATCAAAATAACTCTTCAACACTCTCATTTTCACATCACACATTTCAATTTCTAAGGTTAATGAACATTTCTTGTGTGATCAAATACATGTGTAATATGCTCTCTCCTCACATTATCAAATGATCTTGGAGATCAGAAAAATTATTTGTCTCACTTTGTGTAACCTTCTTAGGGGGGCTTCCTAGAAAAGTGATCACTCTAGGGGTGACCTCAAATCTAGCATTTTGGTGGAGTGTAAATAGTGGGGGATGAATTGAAAGAAATGCCTCTTGGAAATAGAATCTTGTGACCAATCTTGGCTAAGCTCCAAAGAAAATTATACCTTTGGGAAGTGAAGGTGGAGTCTATGTTACCCTCTCCTCCTGGCTATTATTCAAGATCTAAATATTAATCAAGCAAGAAAAACTGTAAACCAAAAAAAATAGAAAACTCAAAAAAACAAAAAAAATTAAAAAAATCCAAAAATGTTAGAAACATTTCAAAAACAAAAAAATCTAGGTGTCCTCCAAGTCAAGCTATCCACATCATCTCCAATTCAAACTTCTCATCTTCATTCTCCATCCTAACCTTCCTATCCTAGTCATCCAAGTCAACCCAATCATCCTATCTTAGTCATCACAATCATTCCCCATCATCCTAGTCCCCATTCTTCATCCTAATCATAATATCCTAGTCATCGAAGTCAAATCAACCATCTCGTCCTAGTCATCATAACCATCCATCATCTCATCTTTATCATCTTAATCACCTCATCTTAACCACTTATTCCTATCTTAATCATCATTCATCATCCTAATCATCTTAATCACATCATCCTAACCAATCCTTTCCATCCTAATCATTCCACCTCATCCTAGTTGTTGTGTCTTTCACACATGTGCCCCACTAAAAGTAGGGACTGCTTCCTTTTATTTTGCATTTTAGGTTATGTCTTTTCCCCTTAAGGGATAGGTCCTTTGAATTTTGATGATAGCACCTTTTGAGCTTATAATGATTGAAAAAACCTTAGAGGTGAGTGAAGATTGCATCAATGAGTTTCATGTATTTTCCTTTGAAATATCACTAAGTTCCCTAATGCTAAGTTTGGCTCAGGTTCAGGGAATCCATGACCCTTTGAAATCCCTAGGATGTCTCTTTTCATGGAATCCAAGGCCACTCGGATTCCCCGAGGATTTTGTTCACATGGATTCCATGTCAACTCAAATTCCCTAACGGTTGTGTCACCGTTGAATCCATGAGTCTATGGATTTCCCAAGGCTCCCCTTATTGTTAATCCATGAGCTTTTGGATATTTTGACACATCTCCCATCATAGATGGATTACCCGATGTTGTAGTAATGTCAAGTCAAGAATTTAATGCACTTTTCAGTGTGTACGAAGATATTAATGGTGATGGATTGAGTGGATTTAAACTTTATTTTTATGATAAATATTACTCATTTTGTTTTTTCATTATCATTTGAGAGATTGAGCATTCAAGAAGTCAAGTGCATAGAACGTTTTAGAGCTAGGGTATTCCTAATTTGAGTGTGTGGATTCTACATTGATGCCTAGGGTTTGGATTGTTGGTGTGTATTTCATATTACATGTTTCAAAATCAAAGGTAAGATCATGTAACCATTCTTATCTAATTCACATTCAAATTCATGAAATGATTTGGTATCTTTTGCTTCCAACCGTGTTGTATTCACATTTTGAATTGTTTCATTTGATTTCTCATTGTATTCGAATATGTTCTAAACTAGGGCATCAATATACACACATCTATCTCATGAGCTAGGGTTAGGAAAATTGATAACTAGCAACAATGCATCTTAGGGTTTCAAAATCTAAGATGTTTAACCTAGGTCATTAGCAAGCATTTGTATCGGATCTTCCTAGTTCATTTAATGCAGGTCAAAATAGATGGTTAGGTTGTAATTAGGGTTTTGTTGCTCACCTAGGTCCTCACACAAATTTGGTATTGGGTGTGATTTGGTTTTGGTTTTGGATGGTTTGTGCATACATGTATTGGAAACCCTAGTGCATCTCACAAATTTTAAAATGATGAAATGTAAATGTTTGATGGTTGTTCAGTTTGTCAAATTCAAAATAAATGGTATCTTGAGTCTTTTCATGTGTAAAATCAATAAACATTACCATTTATTTGTATGCTTTGGATCATTTGAAGACTTGTTGATGAAGTTGCATATTAGAAAAAACTTGGCTAAACAATTTGATTTTAAATTCTTTGCCAAATCCTAAAGTGTTTGATTAGTACCCGATTTCAACCTTGTCGTGGATTCTGCATGAGCAAGAAAACCCTAGTAAACTATTCATCGTAGATTTTGTAGGAATCTAGAATTCTTGATAGACCCTTTGTCATGAGTTTCGTGTTGTCCTGAATTCCCCGATACACATCTTCCTTGTGGATTCCATGCTCCCTTGGATTTCTTAAGGTGGTGGATTTCATGGATTTCTCCTCTAGGAGGATTCCCCGATATCTTGCACTGCTGATTTCTTGAGCAATGGATTTTCTCAAGGTGTTGTTCAAATCATGACTTGTGCTTTTAAAGGTTAAACTGTTGTAATGTTGAAATGTTCCAAGGGTTAAATGATGAAGTCACACATGGTAATTTTATACTTTGGAAGGCATCGTGGATTCCTTGATGCCTGGAATTTCTTGATGGAATCTCTATCATGGATTCCCTGGGGTCTTGGATTCCACATATTCCTTGCAAGGGTGGATTCTCTAAATTCCCTGTGTTATTCAAAAACCCGATGGGTATTTTAGATCTTTGTTTGAGGGTTATGAATTGAATTTATTTGGTGTTATTATTGATAGCATGAATTTATATATTACCATTAGGAATTCCTTGATTTTGCTAACTTTATATTCGAGATCTTTTAGCATTTTAAGTAATTATGATATTTTGACTAATAGATGTAGGCAGAGTCAAGTAAGGTAAAGGCAAGGAAGAGGAAGAGGACAGTTGAGCCAAAAAAAGAAGAGCTTACAAGGGATAACAAGATGAAGTATGACTTCAAGGGAAGGCTTCCAGAGTCTAAAATCACATCTCATTGGGGAGAGGTTGGGGACACCAACCTTGGACATATTGACTTGGAGAACTTTAAGAAGATAATGTACTACTATGTCCCAACTGAATTAGCAAGTAGATTGGTACACATTAGGCTAGCTCACACAACATGTTTTCCTCCCTCTACCCAATGCTTGGAACTAACTATGGATTGTACAAAATATTATGACTCTCATAGAAGGATGATAGTTGGCCCTCAAGGTAGGATACTAGCCAACATAACTGAGGATTCCCTAGCTAGGGCCTTTCACATTCTTACATGCCACAAGATGGTCAAGTTTAAGATTGATACAATGAAGAAATTCTACACTTATAACCCTAAGAAGGCACTAGAAATAATGAATACCTCTTGGATTGATAAACCAAGGTCACACTACTCCAAACTTCCAAAGCTGCTACATAGAAGTGATTTTAAGATTGAATACAATGACATGATCACTCTCCTCAACAAAGTGATGGGATTGGAGAAGGCCTTTGTATTTGAATATTGCATGTTCTATGTGATTGTTGAGATTGAAAAGGGAACTAACTATCGCTGGGCTGGATTGATAAGGGATAACTTGGATAGGCAACCTAGAGCAATACAAGATACAAGGAAGTTCACCATGACTTCCTATATTATTTACATGCTTGCAAGGAGCTTCAAGTATAGAGGATTAAGCTACAAGGGTGTTATTGGAGAGAATAAAGTTTATGAAATATATCCACAGTTTCATTTGTCAAGCACATCACACTACAATAGGGTGAATGATGCATTCACCATGTCTATTACTATGGTAGAAAAAAGTATTCCTTTGCTTTTTCTTGCTTGTTTGGGCCCTCCTTGTTAAATTAAGCATAATGTTGCCTTGATTTAGTATTGTAATGTGTTTAACACATTTACATTAGGTCTTGGGCCTTTGTAAACCAAATGAACTTAATGGTTCCTTATTGAATGTATTGTAAAGTGTTGTACCACACTTTCACACTAATCTCTAGGCTTTTATTAATTAATTGGGATTCTTTATGATTTAATTGGCCTTATTTTACATCCACGAGCCTTAATTAATGCATCTTTTCGAGGATAATATCGATATAAACCAATATCCAATCATAATTCAGGTGTTTTTAGATTGTATGGCCCAAATTTAATGATTTGGGACTCATATGCCACCTTGGGCGTATGAGTCCCACCTAAGTTTTGGGGCCCCAATCTAGATTTTGCATCATTCTAAGAATTTTTGGAAAATGTGTCCCATATTTAAGCCTAATGGTAATCATACACCACTTCTGGCGTATGAGTCTTGTGTCACCCAAAATCAAATTTAATTCAAATTCTTGGCGGGATTTTATTCTCCTAGATCTAATGTTGGCTTGTAGTGTTGTAATTTCGAGGAATTTAACATAAACAAGTATAAATACAAGTTTCTTTCACTCATTTTCATCCCAAGATTTCAAGTATTCATGCATTATAGAAAATTTGTGATCAATGAAGCATTCAAGAGTTTACAAGAGCATTCAAGAGCATTCAAGAGCCTTCAAGAGCTAATTATCAAGCATTTTTTAGCATTATTCAAGTATCAAGCATCATGTCAAAGTCTCCATGCATCGTGTTTGTTTTTTAGCTAACATTTGTGATGTAGAGTTTCATGATCCAAGCAAGCATTAAAGTCAAGATCTACATCCATTGGAGCCATTTCATACATGTTTATAGCACTTTATTGCTAGGGTTTGGTGAGTTGCAAAATTGTATTTTGTTCATTCACCATTCTCCTTTCTTATTTCATTTAATTTCAAGGTTTGATTACCAAAAGGGGGTTTGACTAAGGAAAACCCCTTTCTACTAACAAAACAACATTTTTCTCTCTCTTTAGTGTGTGATTTGTAGATTTAGGTTGAAGACATATTAAAGAGAAAGTTTGGAGAAAGTTTTCAAAGTGTTCAAAGTTGTCAAAGTTGTCACCTTGCTTTGGAGATCATTGAAAGACATCTATAGGTTGCAAATCAGAGTTTTAGACCCAAAAATCAAGTGGAGAAGACAAAGCAGACATTGAAGAGCAGATTCAGGCTTTGAATTTCTAGAAAAGCCAAACTAGACTGATATGCCACTTCTGGCGTATGAGTCCCAGTACAATGAAATTTGCAATTTTTCAAGAGTTTTAGACACATCTCTGCCAGATTTATGTTCTTGCCCAAAAACCGTAATTTGGGACTAAAATGTCCAGCCTGGCGTACGAGTCCTAGTCAGCATTAAAATCAGCATATTCAACATTTCAAGACTTCATTCAAGCCTCTACAAGTTTCCAAGTGCACACTTTTGGTTTCTATGCTTTCTATTCTGATTTACATGCATTTCTAGGTCATTTAGAGAAGCTTTTCACATCACTAGGTTTTAACATTAGGACTTGCATTTCATTAGTCTTTCCAAGCCCTAGGTTGGTAGTGAACCCCTCATTTGTCATTTATCATACCCTAGGACACCCCTAGGGATGGATTTGTCATTAGGATATTTTTGGTAAGATATAAAAAATATGGTTGAAGCTAGAGATCTACTTTATGATTTAAAGGTTGCATTGGATACTAATTGGAAGAAGATTAGGGTTGAAGGAGATTTTAAAAAATATTATAAACTCTATGAGTGGGAGAGAATGTAGAGCCTAGGCCATGGAATATTTTATATCTTGTACATTAGAAGTAGAGGGGTGCTTCAAAGGTATCTAGTTTAGTCATATTAAGAGACAGGGAAATGTAGTCATAGATTGAGTTGTGAATCAAGGTAATTTACAATGGGAAGAAGAGAGATTCTATACATTCAACTAGTCAAATAAATTCACAAATGAACTTTTATCTCTATTAGTAAAGGATCTCCAAGCCTAGCCTCATGCACCTAATAAGGGGTTATGGTGGTGTAAGGGTAATTTGTTTTATCCTCTAGTTATGTTGTGGTACAAGTCAATGTTGCCAGACAATATATCACAAATACATTCATCACAACACCTGCACCATAACATTTTAAAAGTGGACCTTTTATGACACCATATATATAGTTTTCTCAATGCATGAAATTATAGATTTATTAGAGAGCTCTCTAGCTTGCCCTTTTTCATATGTATGATGTTTTTTTATGAAATTATATGACAATTTATCTAGATTCAACAAATTATTTGTATCAATCTTTACTCACTGATATTTCATTAATTATAGTTCAGATGAACCCATCTCAAATAATAAAAAATGATCGACTTAACACTCATTAAATTAAAAAATATCTATGAATGTGAAGCACAAAAACGTCAAACATGTCACCCATCTTAATACAACTCTCATACTCTGTCATTCAAGCACATTTAAGAAACTCAGACTCTGTAATTGATAAAGTAGCTTAGCTGTAAAACACAATTTCCAAGTCGTAGTTATAGGTGGTCCATGAAAATTTAATAGGTACAAGTACTTGCTCCCAGGTTCTGGAAAGAATAAGGGTTGGCAATCTGTCGTTTCTAGACACCCAGTAGGAAGAAAGGTGTAAAGAACATATGGAAATGATATGTACTTCAAGATGGTAAGGGAAGACTTGTCACTTCAGGTAAGGTAGTGCACCGTACAGTTTAAAGGGGTGTATAAATGAGGAAGGACGTAACAGCTTGCATGCATTGCTTTGAGCTAAAGAGACGTGTCCTATTGGGGACTTTTGTAACGATGTAAGATGCTTGAGCACAGTGACAGTGTCCAAAATGAAGATGTTTTTAAATATAGATAGATCTTATTCATTCCCAGAATCCAGTACATCTTTTGGACAGAATTTTAAACAGGCTATTAATTAATGGAAACCATTAAACAAGTTTATACCTTTATTAGGACGTCCACAACTTTCATGTGGATACGGAGAAACATGGATTAGCTGTCAAGATAGCAAGTATTCATAGAAAGAGTCAAAAAACCTGAGCTGAGTACCCACGGACCTGTAATAACAGGCAAAAAGTTTAATATGTTCTGGTTATCTGAGGAAGCCCAGGCCAGGCTTATATATATCAAGGACGTGACAGTGAGTATACACAGAAACACAAACAAACAAAAACATGGAAGGCATTTTGCTGACGGAACCCTACTATAATTGGCCCCCCTAATATAAAGGGGGAATACCCGTTAAAAATACACCTGTAAATCGTTTGCTCTGTACACTGTACACTGTACAACAACAAAGGCATGGGACAAACTCACCTGTAAATTGTACATTGTGCACTGTATTGGGAGAGCCGAGAGATCATTGTATTGGGAGAGCCGAGAGATCATTGGTTCTCCCAAGATCCCATTTATACTGAATGGCTTTATAAATTTGCCTCGAAAGGAATGTTTCTTTCCACCTTCAAACCCAATGAAGTTTTAGATTGGTAAGAAATAGGCAACGACATTGTACTCAAATATATTCACCTACATTGTACTCAAAATATGCAACAGAGTGAAGGGAAAGAGCGTGAAAAATGAGGAGTGAAGGTACTCAATTCTTTGAAGTTCAAAATTGTTGTTTCCTCATTCCTCAAAGACAGTAACTTTCTGTGTGATCTTGAAAGTGCCCACATCAACACAGAGGAGAACAGTCCAGGAAGGACGAACACAAAACAGCATGTAGTTTAAACTATATTTCTCTTATGGCAAGGTGATCAAGAGACAGTTTCAATTGTTTCAAATATAGATTTGGCATTGTATTTCTACTTGTACACTAAAAAATGAAAAATGTCTTGGTCTGCTAATGCCATTTTTCTTATCAATCTTTTCTTCCCTCCATTATTTAATTATTTTCTTTAATCACATTTTTCTTTAATTCATCTTCCCTTCTTTTTAATTATGTCACTAACATTTCTTTCTATAAGTATTCATTTTTCACGTTTCATCTATAATTAAAATAATTTTAATTATTTAACTATTCACTTAGTCTTTTCTATCTCTTATTAAATAATTGATCTAAATTAATTATTTAATGTCTCTTTCTTATTTCATTCAAATTAAATTAAATGATTGCACAAGCATTTTAATTAAATGTCTATTTTCCCTTTTCTTCCAAAATAAATAATCTAAATGATTATTCAATTCCTCACATGCTTCTCCATGAATTAAAAATCATTATTTGATTTCTCCACTACTTTCCCTCCACTTCCTCATTTGAATATTAACTGTCGATTGCTTTCAGTCTTCAAAGAATCTTGACTATCTATCTTTAACCATCTCTAGCCTACTACTTTGTGGTGCATGAAACCTCCACCATTGATCTTGGCATCTTCTAGACTTTCAATCTCATCTGTCCATTTGAGAAGCTTTTCTATAAAAGAAGGTTGTCTCTTTCATTTTGGCTTTACAACCACATTTTCTCTAAAGTTTTTGCTATTTTGTTATTGTCACTTGTAGGTATTCAAACACTTTGAAAGCTGAGGGCAAACTTGCAAATTGAGAAAGAATGGAGGAGAAACAAGGAAGATGAATCAACTTTGATAGGGGAATTTGTTATATGTTTTCATATTTGTTTGATTTCTTCTATCATTTGTGCTTTCTTGTTTTGGATTTGGGATTTGAGCTTTGATTTTAGGTAAAGTGGTTGCTACTTGGTCTTAGTCATTTTTATTTCACGAATTTCCCCTTCCTTACAGTACTATTCTTCTTCATGTAATCAATAATTAGTTTCAATTGCTCACAAATATAAATTTGACATTTAGCTAGAATGTGTGGAAATACTTTGTTAAACAACTCTAATTACAATGAATGATAAAAATAATATTTTTAAGAATAGAAATGTTTGGCATTATATTTATAATAGTCTTCTTCATAATAAAGAGGTAATCAACAATTAGTTTATGTGAACATGAAAAATAAATAAAGTAAATAACATAAAATAAAAGGAGTCAAACACACAAAAAATTTAATTACGTTTATTTTCTCCTTTACCTCCAATTCAATACTACTTCAATGTATGTAGGTGGTTGCTCTCAAAAAAAATTGGGTTTGGATTTGAATATAATATGTAATAATCCCTTATTTCTTTACCTTCTCAAACTAGAGGCTATATCCACCCCATTCCCTATTTTGGGTGGGTTAACATATGAAAAGATTTAGGAAATATTTATTTTTATGTTTATTGTCAAGTTGTCCAAAATCTTATAAAAAATGTAAGTTAAGATGCTAATGAAGTGGAAGAAGCTAAGGGTAGTAAACTATAAATTTTGGAAAGTTTATGAGTTCATGAATGATGAGAAAATGTTACAAGATTATCTATCACAAAGTTAGCGAGTTAGCATACCTTGTGAAAATATGAAAAGATTCATTTTGTCACAAAGTTCATGAGTTTGTGGACTCCTAGAAAATGTGACAAAGGAAGAGATGTCATGAAGTGCAAAATGTTGCAAAGTTTGAAGGTTTGTGAATTAAGAAAAGTACAACAAACAATAGAGGAAATCATCTAGTTTGTGATGTTGCAAATTTTGCAAGTTCATGAGCTTTGCACAAAGCTGATAAGATTTGAGGAGAGATCAGAAGTGCAATAAGCTAATAAGATTTGAGGAGAGATAAGAAGTGCAACAAGTTAAAGTGAAGGGAAAATGAAAAGAAAGAGAAGGAAAGAAGAGGAAAAAAATTTGAAATATTGAATGTCACAAATTTTACAAGTTAGAAAATATCAAAATTCCTACTTGCATAGCAAAGGTGAACTCAAATTCTTGTTCAAAAAGAAGAAAAGGATCAGCTCTTAACATGGTTGATGCATGCACAATTTGAGTCATTCATCTAAGTGGGATCATTCTCCAACCATTGATCTTATTTATATAAAGAGGGTGGATGCATTCACTGAGTATTCATTCAATCTACACCTATAAACCCTTTTCAACATTATTTTGATCCTTGTGTTTAAACAATCAATTCTAAGGATGAAAATCCTTGAATTTATAGGATGAAAACTCTTTGGTTTCAAAGGATCAAAGGATGAAACCCTTTTGGGTCTTGTTGTGTGGAAAAAGAGATCTTAGGCCTAGTGTATAAATCACTAAGATCAATCTTTCTCCAAATCAACATTAGCATCCAAACCAATAAGGGTATGAGATTGGCTAACAACCTAAAAGGAGAGACAATCTGCCTTGGATTTGGTTCTTTTGTTGCTTTGAAAATTGATTGAATTTAATGTGGATTAATTGATTTAATTTAACTATGCAGCCTTATCTGAATTTTTTTTTTTTTTGCATAGATAAAACTAAAATTTTGAAAACAAAAGATAAATCTGAGGAAGGTAGAATTTTGTGCATCTATAATATAAATTTGAGGCTAAAATGAGAGAACAAGGGTGTTGGGAATCCTAGAATGAGAGTGATTTCCAACTCTACAACTTTCAGATCTAAAGCTCCCAGGTCTGCACTCAATAATTTTATTCTACAACTTTCTATCTTCAAATATGAACTTGCAATATCACAATAAAGAGAGGAAAGGGGTGGCTATATAAGATATTTCCTAGGTCAAACCCTCATTTAATATATCTACTTCCATGAATAGCCAATTGATTGATTGATAAAATGTGTGTTCTCTTAACCTTAAGTGCATCTAAAGTTGTAATGATCTAAAATGCTAAAAACCCCACTCAAATTTGTTAGAGAAGGATTCTTAAATGACATAAATAAGATCAACCCAAGAGAAAGTCAAATACCCTTAGGAAACTCTAAATGCATAAATACCTTGCTTAGGGCAACAAGTATATCAATGTCTGAAGATGAGAACACTCTAAAAATAAGTCATTAGGTGCTTGAAAGAAGTTAAAGCTATCTCCAAAACCTAGATTCTATCATGTCCTTCCATTAGCATCAAACTTGAATAATTTTAAAATTCTCCTAGTAAATTAGTAAAAATGGATATATTTTGGTAGAGTCTTGTTGTATTTGTAATTGCCTCTCTTAATTTTGAAATAATAATTCATGTTTATATAGTGGAACATAGAATAAACTAAAGTGTAGGATGACTCATTTAATTTTAGTTTTCGAGATTAATTTACCGTTAAGGCCCAAATTGGAATTTTCATCTCTAAAATTAGAGACTAAAAAAAATAGGAAATTAAATTTGTCAGAAAAAATACCTAGACTAGAGCACTAGGTGCCCATGTCCGGCACTTTTGAACTCAACAAAATTTAATTTGGGCATTCAAGATATGCTATAATCAAGACATCTCTAACATAGGAGCACTTTCCAAGGTTAATTTGATTATGTTTGATTGATAAAGAATTTTCTAGGGTAGTACTAACACATTCTCCTAGGTTGATAGGAAAAATTAGAGCTAGGGAATGTCTAAATGCATTAATATAAAGGTTACTAAAAGAAGTTCCAAATAGAGCATGAAATTGTACTTTTTCCTTAAAGGGAGTATAATTTGTGATGCTACAGTTAGCCCCCACTTTTAATAGCCATATGACACTACATGTATATGCAAGCTAAAGTAATGAAAATAAATCATATTATAAAAAGATACCCAAAAGGATATGATAGAGGATGTAGAATATGTTTCAAATGAGAGAACAAATCCCCCAACATAGTAATCTGTAAAACCACATCATTAGGAATCACATCCTATAAAACCAATTCATTAGAAATTTAAAAACCATCCTGCACATATAAGTAAATGTGTTAGTCCAATGCTTCTAAGGAGAATTAAATTTGATAGTAGATGTATACCCCTTGATTTTTCTTGCTTTAGGGAGGTGGAAGCAGGGTAGCGATCTCACCATGTCAAACTAATTAGGGTTTTAATGTAAATTCTTTTGGTAGGGTCATGAAAACATAATACCAAGTAAGGAAAAGCTTATAAAATGAAAGAGAGAAGAACTATGATTCCAATGCAATAGAAATCAAAGTTTGCAAGCCCAAGTTATGTTGATTTTAAGATAGATTGATATGAGTGATATTTTACTAGATTTACCTATAAGTTGTATATTCTTTAATTGTAATTTTTTATTAACTTGTAGGAATATTCCAAAGGAATCCCTACAAGTCTTTTGTCTTTTTGTCATCTCACACATGTGTGAGGATGGCTTATTTTTTAATAAGGAATATTTGTAATAACCTCCTTAAGAGGTGACACTTTGCACACACATAGATGAATGGTGGCATTCATTGAGTTGGGAGTTACATTCTAACTCCTCTTTCTCACCTCTACTTATTGAGGTGCCTCTCCTCTCATTCTTCAAGATTCATGGAAGCAAGCTAAGGCTGAAGCTCTCTCTCTCTTTGTATTATTCTTTAGGCATTTTGCCTCCATTCATAATATTGGGGTTTTTTCTTGCTTTTTCCCCTTAACAAATTCTTGTGTCTCTCTTGCTTTGGTGGTGCTTGGTTTGGCTACTTCAACTTATTTGGTAATCTCTTTCCTTCAAACAATTGCTCTTTATTAGTACTTTCCATTGCTCTTTTTTATTTCCTTTCATGGTATCAGAGCTTGGTATTACTAATATCTTGTGAGCTATATTGTTGAAGGTTTACCAGATTTTTTTAGCACCCTCAAGAGGAGAAGAAGAGCTAGTGCCTAATCTTGTTTTTTTTGTCTTCTAACCCTTGTGCAGGAATTTTTTTTTATCTAAAGATTTCTAAGTTCTTTGGTTTTCAAATTTCAAAGTATTTTAGTTTGCATGCATGTTTAGTTTTTGCCAAATTTTAGAAACCCTCAAATAAAGGGTTATAGTTCAAATTTTTAAATACCCATTTTTTGCATGTTCAATTTTTTGTAAAAAATTCAAATTTTTTTTTAGGGGCTCAAACTCTAGTTCAGAAATTCTTTTAAAAAAAAACGAATCTTTTTTTTAGATCTGTAAAAAAAAATCCATTCTAATTTCTATGCATGTTTATTTTTTGTAAAATTTTAAAAACCCTCTAATAAAGGGTTATTTTTTAATGTTTTAGAACAAATCATTAGTTTGTAAAAAAAATCAATATCAGGTTAAAGCTATAAAAAGAAAATTTCTCTATATTTTCTCTTTTGTAAAAATTTCAATTTTTTTAAGAGCTTTAACTCTATTTTAGTAAAAAAATCAGATTATATTTTAGTTTCAAACTTCTTTTTCCAAAATATTTAATATTTCTTTAAAAAATATATCCTTGTTTATAGGAGTTTTTTAAAAAAATCAAAAAATCAATTTTCTTGTTAAAAGGTTTTTTCAAATTTTAAAAATAATCTCAACTTTTATTTTTCAATTTTTAAAAAAAATTTAATCCCTAATCTTATTAGGGCTTTGGCCCTTTGATTAGAAATCATTTCAAAAAAAAAAATCCCAAATCTTTGGGCCGCCCCTCCCTCACAGTCTTGTATCCTTTGCTTTTTTTTTGGCTGCAAGTGCGCAGCCTGGCCCTCACGCCCATTCTCCCCATAGCCCTCTGCGGCCTCTTCCTACCGCTTCTCTGTGCCTCTTTCAAACCCTAAAATCAGCACTCCCTGTTGCCTCCTTCCGCGCAACTCTTTGCATGTCCTTCAACCTGCCCTTCTCCGGTGTGCGTAAATCATTATTGATTCTTTTTAAAATCAAATCTTAACCCTAAATTTGTGCCGCTTTTTTTTTCATTTTGAAATCTTTAAATATAAATTAAAAAGTGCCGCCCATTTCTTATATCTTATAAGTTTAAAAAAACTAATTCTTCAAAAGGCCCGATTACTTTTTTAAGAAAAGAAATAAGAATTTCTAATTTTAAATAAAAACTTTCAATAAAACTTTTTATAAAAATCTCTCTTTTTTACGTATTTATCTTTAAATAAATACTTATTATTTATTAAGTTTTTTAATAAAGGTTTTAAAGATTTAAATTAATTTTCTTTTAATATTAAATTGACCTTTTTTTTAATATTTATAAATTTAATATTATTTATTAATATTATTTTATTTTAATATTTAACATAATATTCATAATTATATTAATCAATTAATTTGTTATTTGTTTTTTAATCAAAGTTCTTGATATCTTCAAATTAGTCATTTAATTTCTTTTATCAAAATTTTCATTTTTGTAAGGAGGTTATTTCTAAAAAAAAACTAATTCTTTAAAAGGAGTTTATTTTCTTTCAAAATTTTAAATTTATTTAAAGAGGGTTATTTTTATTTTATTTTTTCTTTTAAGCCTAATTAGTTATTTCCTTTCTCAAGCTATAAAGTATTTCTTTTAATAAAGTTTTTTTTTGTGCATTTCAATATCTTTGCAATGACTACTTTAATTCCAGAAATTAAATTAAATTCTTCTAACTATCATTCTTGGAAGACTCATATCTCTTTTATTTTTCGGTTTAAACATATTTTAAATGTAGCTACAAATCCTAAATCTAAACCAGGTTTGTCTGCATCCAAAGATGAAATTGAAAAATGGAATCTCCAAAATGAAGAAGCCCTTGGTCTCATAGGTATCTCCATGTCACCTGAACTTTATGTTCATATTGGGACATGCACAACTGCCTATGAAGCATGGGACAAACTCAAAACAATTTATGATAGTACAAATGAATCAAGAAAAATTCAAATTCAAGATCAACTTGAAGATTTGAGGTATTGTGATTTTAAATCTATGGATGAATTTTTATTGAAATTTGATGCTTTAAATAGTCAATTGGATGGTTTAGGAGTTAAATTAGATAATCTTAGATTAATTCATCTTATTCTTAAAAAGTGTCTTCCTAGACAATTTCAACAATTCATTACTAATATTCATGCTCAATTAGCTATTCCTTCTTTAGCTACTCAATTAACTTATGATATTTTTCGTGATTTATTAAGACAAGAAGAGGCTAAGTTAATTCAGTTTGGTACTCTTAAGTCTAATGAACATGTTTTCTTGTCTAAGCATAAGCAAAATTTTAAATCTCATTCTAAACAACAACATTATAATTTCAAACCTCATTATAATAATGGCAATGATCCTAGAGAGTTTAACTCTTCTAAGAGACCACATTGCACTTATTGTAATAAGGATGGTCATTGGCAAAATACTTGTTTTAAAAAGAAAATTGAGAAAAAGCCTATGAATCAAAATAATCAACAATTTCATAACAATGGTGATCAATCTAGACGTGCTTTTACATGTAGTTTGAATGTTTCTAAACCTTTTTGAATGGGTTATTGATTTAGGTGCATCTCATCATGTTGCTTCACATAATTTTTTTCTTTTAAATAACTTCACAAGTACTTTATTATTGGACTTGATCAACCCAATAATAGTGTACTTGTTTTACTCAATTATATTTTGAATATGAAAAGGGGATATTCATGTAGTCATGAATGCATGAATATCATCTTAAATGAATTATTTATACTTAATAATACTTCACTTCATAATATGCAATTCCCATTATTCCATCACAATTTTTTTACTAATTTTCATAACTTAAGGTGGCTTGATTTGTGGTTTTTGATCTATTACAATATTTAAAACAAAGCTAGTGTTTCCTTCTCAACTACAGTTATGTTGTTTTGAAAAAGGGAATTTGATATTTTATTGTGTCTCATTAATCTGATATTGTGCCTTATTGGTAACTTTGGTTTTTTGATGGATTTATTTCATCTATATTTTTTTGAAAATTAAAAGCTCATTGGAGTATTTGCCTTCTTGATGGATTTATTCCATCTACATATGTTTTGCAAATTAATCTCTTTATCAAGTCTCAATGGAGCCTTTACATATATATTTTATGCGCTAGTCGCATTTGCAGTAATGTTGCATAGGGAGCCCTATCTATAATGAATCATATATTTTATCAAGTCTCATTGGAGTTTTTTTTTTTATTTTTTTGGGGACCCATGGAAAATATTTCCATCCACTTTGATGGTATGCACTTACTTATTTATGATGAACTTAGATCTATTTTCTTAATTGATGGGGATCAAGTTCTTGAAACTTTTATGTTTCATTATTTTATTGAAGGCAATATGGTTTTTATACCATTATTAGGACTTTTGATATTGAATTTTTTTTTTACTAAGGCACTATGGTTTTTTAAAAACCATCTTTAGGACTAATTTCAAAGTCCTTTATTATTAATCTTGATACAATTTCCCTTTACAATACAACAAATGATGTAGTGAGAGGAAACCTAGATCTATTATTGCTATGTCTATATATTGACATTTTTAAATTTGGGCTATGCTTTCTTTCTATCTCAAGGTTTCATTAGAAGTAAAAATTATCCAAATTTATATATTAAGCATAGTGAAAATGATATTGTTATACTAATTCAGATTTAGGAGGTAATCCCAATGATGGGAGATCCACTTGTGGTTATTGTTTCTTTGTTGGATCAGGTGAAATCTCATGGAATAGTAAGAAACAACAATCTACTTATCTTTGTTCTACAAAAGCTAAATATAAAGGTTGTACTAATGCATCCAAAGAAGCATCATAGTTAAGAAGATTACTTGAAGGCTTGAGTCTACCTCAAAAGGATCCTACTCCTTTGTATTGTGATAATCAAAGTGCTATTGCTTTGGCAAAGAATCCAATTTTTCATGCAAGGACCAAGCACATTGCTCTTCAACATCACTTCATTAGAGAGCAAATTGAAGACAAGCAAATTTCTTTTGTATTGTAGCAGAAGACTGGTTGCAGGATATTCTCACCTAAAGCTCTTTTGTAAAGAAAAATTTCTTTCATTGTAAAATATCTTGGATTACAACCCATTGAAGGGTTTGATGTAACCTCCCCAAGCAAAGCTTAAGGGGATGTTAGAAGATTAATCTCTTACTTGGTAAAGGCTATTCTTTAATTGTAATTATTTATTGACTTGTAGGAATATTCCAAGGAATCCCTACAAGTCTTTTGTCTTTTTTGTCTCCTCACACATGTGAGGATGACTCATTTTATTTAATTCCTTTATTAAGGAATATTTGTAACCACCTCCTTACGAGGTGACACTTTGCACACACATAGATGAATGGTGGCATTCATTGAGTTGGGAGTTACATTCTAACTCCTCTTTCTCACCTCTACTTATTGAGGTGCTTCTCCTCTCATTCTTCAAGATTCATGCAAGCAAGCTAAGGATGAAGCTCTCTCTCTTTGTATTATTCTTTAGGCATTTTGCCTCCATTCATAATATTGGGGTTTTTTCTTGTTTTTTCCCCTTAACAAATTCTTGTGTCTCTCTTGTTTTGGTGGTGCTTGGTTTGGCTACTTCATTTTATTTGGTAATCTCTTTCCTTCAAACAATTGCTCTTTCTTAGTACTTTCCATTGCTCTTTTTATTTCCTTTCAGGAATGATAAGAGAGGTCTATTATTGCATGTAATATTGAAGATTATCAATAATATACTTTCCTTTCCTTCGTGGTGGAGTTTTCCTCTCAGGTTTCTCCACGAAATCAAGAGCTGTATGTGTTATGATTTTTATATCTCTCTCTCATTATTTCTTTACACTAAGGAAAAAGGTTAATCTACATATTTAAGATTTTCATTCACTTATTTAAGTTCATATTGCAAGCTTTCTTCACCTTGATTATCAACAATATCCAGCAACCCTTGGTTGTATTCCTCCACCACTCTCTTTGCTTCCTCTGCCCCCAAATTTCTAATCATGTCATCAAACTGATAAGGCACATGATCATATCCTCCAAAGTTTATCCTTTGTTTGGCAGAATTGATATATCCCTTTGGATCATAACCTTTTCTTGGTGGACCCTTATTCATATTATACTGTATTAATTTTTCAAAGATCAAATCATATCCTTCCTTTGCAAGCATAGTAAAATCACCAAAGCATAGAGTACTAGGCATAAATGCCTATTTCCTGAATGAGCCAAAATTCATGAAACTAGAAAAATCCATTTGTCTTACAATTTCCAATATGCAATCCTATCCAAGTCTGTTTTAGGAAAAATGAATAGAGAATCCTCAAAACCAAACACCCTTACAATAGTAGCATCTTCCAAGAAATACCAGTCTTCCCCATTGTGATAAATTGGTCCATTAAAGTCCTTAGGTTTGAGGAAGCATTTTATTTCATCAAAAAATGAGTGTGCACAAGGATGACTGTAGAATTCATATACTGGCTTTACAAAATATTCTTCAAAATATAGGAAACTAGAATTACCAAACCTACTGTCCCAAATGGCAGTCCATAATTGAATGGGTAAATTTTTTCCCTATTTATCAAACTGTGAAACCTTAAATTTTCTTGCCAAATCCCTAACTCTTGTTTGAAGCACAATACTAGATGCATTAAAAGAGAATAATGCCTAAGGTGTAGAACATGGGATTTATTCTTGATTGCCATCAATGCTAAGTTGAGTTCCTTGGAGACAAATGAAGCATAGTAAAAAAACCTAGAATTATGACATTGAATGTTAGCTACAATTACCATGGGAATAATGGACATATATTCAGGAACTTCCATACCCAACACTTGTCCTACCAAGAAATAGGTATATCTCATATAGGGCTCAAATAAGTCCACATGGAATGGAGGCCCATCACCATCATCAAGTGGGACAGTTTTACCATCTTGTTTGATTCTATGTAAGGGAAACCTCCAACCCTTGTAAGTGGTGTCCATTCTCCAAAACTCCTTTTCCAACTTAAAAACTTCACTTATTGAAGCCTATGATATGTATATGAAGGGTTTCTCAGATGGTCCACATATGGCCTTAATTTTTGAGTCATAGTGGGTGACCAACAATTTTACCAGCTCTGTATTGACAAACACATTAGGGAAAACCATCTTTCCCAAATTTAGACGTGATGGATTACAAACTGGCTCAAAATGATCTCTTCAGTGAAAGTGGAATCTAAAAAATTCATAGCCTCTTATTGGGGTCCAACTGTCTCCTATGTCCTTGCATTTTTCATCCAATTTTTCCACTTCTGCCCTTAGTTGTGCAAAGCGCCTACCTCTGGGCCCAAAGCTAGGCAATTGGTCAATTAAATCCTGATTTAGCTTTCATTCAGCACCCTTCGGCTCAATTCCAGACTCAACTTTCTACTTCTTACTCCTAGGGTGACTACTCTCACTTTGTTTTCTACCTTTCAACTTCATCGAGTTGGTGGCTTCCATATTACTCGCTTAAAATTGTAAAAATGAAAAATTTAAAATGCAGAGGACTTACTGGTTTTGATTGAGGTCTTTCAACTGAAACAATTCATTGGCCCTTTTTTGTCTCCTCATTTCATTTGCTACCAATTCGAAACAATGTTCATTTTGCAACAATTTCCTTTCAATTTATGAAATTACCTGTGCCCTATGGCACCACTAATGTTTTAACTCCAGGCACGAACATAAAATATTTTTGAATTCCTTATTGTCACATCAAATGAACTGGTCTGTAAGACACCTTCAAACTCTAGGAAATCTATACATTAGGCCCCAACCAACGTTCACTAAATACTCTGCTGATCAGGGTAACACTCTACACATTTGACTGATGTTAAAATTTTCCCCATATACATCGCCAAGAGTCACCCCAACAATCATTTTGGTTCATTTGTTTCTTCATCGGCTTGACTTTTAGTATCACTAACACATTCAGTGGTTCCTGTGATGTTATAACTCTCGCCGATAACACATCAAATGAACTGGTCAACAAGACACCTTCAAACTTTGAGCGATCCATACATTAGGCCCCAACCAATGTTCACTTAATACTCTACTAATTCGAGTAACACTCTACACATTTGACCAATGTTAA
Organism: Sequoia sempervirens; assembly: GCA_007258455.2. Classification (NCBI taxonomy): domain Eukaryota; kingdom Viridiplantae; phylum Streptophyta; class Pinopsida; order Cupressales; family Cupressaceae; genus Sequoia; species Sequoia sempervirens. The sequence goes on along the minus strand of VDFB02353493.1, from coordinate 20,707,474 downwards.
CATTTATCCCATATACATCGCCAAGAGTCACCCCAACAATCATTTTGGTTCATTTGTTTCTTCATCGGCCTGACTTTTAGTATCGCTAGCACATGTAGTGGTTCCTCCAATGTTATAAGTCTCATCAATAACTTTTCTTTTGGTCTTGAATATGTTGCTAGAAGTCCTGCCGATATCCTCCTGTCAGTGTAACATAGCAGGTTGGGTGAACATTTAGGATTTACATTGATGGCACATGTCTTGCCGATATATTCCTAGTGCTCCTTTCATTGAAATAAATGATGTTCTCGCAGATGAAACTTCATCGGTGAGACTTAAACGTTCAGGCCAACATATATTTTTCATTCCGAGATGACTTCTTTAGTAATCCATATCTCTACAATAGTTTTGATGTCTCATTGATGTGCTAAAAAGTGCTTGTAACCCGTAATAGGTTGGGAAGACCCATACCAGCTCATGCCAATGTGTTTTTTTTGCCACAATATCTTTGATCAGAAGTATTTTTAGGAATAGAACAAGTTGACCATGGGTAATTATATTTTGTAGGGCGAATTACATCCTTTTCTGACTCAAAATGTAGTTATTATTAAGAAATTTACATGAGTAAATCAATATAAAATTTTGAAATTTTTAATAGTTCCAACAGACCCTTCTTCATGTTGTATTGCAAAAATTTGTTGAGAACCATATCATATCCACCCCTTGCTAATACAATGAAATCACTGAAGAAAGGAAGAGAGGTGAGGATAGAGATTCAATGGATAGGGAGAATAGGGAGGGAGAGATGGTGAGAGATAGAGAGGGGGGGATAGAGAGGGGGAGGGAGAGAAAGGGATATAGATAAGTAGAGGAGGAGAGATACAAAAGAGGGGAGAGATAGAGAAGAGGGTTTAGGGTTTAGGGTTTAGAGATAAGTTTGAAGTCATAACCATACAAGTCATTGTACCTTCCTTTGTAGGTAACATATTTTTGCACAATAATTACTATATCTAGCCAAGGATAAGGTAAACTTGTACAAAGAACTCCTCTTACTAAATATTTAGTCTCCTCATTTTCTAGGAAAAAATACTCCATAGTTTCTCTATATATTATTCTAAACTTGTACCAAACCTCTCCTTTAATTGGAAAACTAGTTTCTCTAAATATCAATTCCTTATAAATTAATTCTCAAGCTTCAAATTCTAATATCATCCTTCAAGGATTGAGGAAATTCCAAGGAAATTTCTTTGCTACACAATCCTTCAAGATACTTGATAGCTCTTTATTGATGATAATTCTATTCATGTCTACCTTATTCAATCCTACAAATGAGAGTGCTAAGAAAGTGTGAGAACTCAATGCTACAAATAAATATGGTTGACATGTAGGAAGCATATGATGTTTAGAATATGATGGTGACACTCATAAAATTTTACTTTGAATACTCTCATCGTTAATTTATGTGTTATTATTTGCATACTATCCATTGTGATTTAGAGAAGAGGGTGATATAGAGAGATAGAGGGGGGTGGTGAAAGAGATAGATAGATCATGATAAAGGTAGAGAAATATATGGATAGAAAGAGATAGAGAGAGGAATTAGAGGGAGATAAAAAGATAAATAGAGATAGAGATATAGAGTAGGAGAGATGGAAGGAGAGATGGAGTGAATGAGAGAGAAAAGGGGGAGAGGGAGAGATAGCTCAATAGATAGAGGGGGGAAGAGGGAGTGACATAGATAGTGGGAGATATAGAGAGATAGAGATAGAGATATATGGGAAGAGAAAGAGAGATGGAGATATATGGGAAGAGAAGGGAAGAGAGGTGGAGATAGAGAGTTGATGGATAGGGGGGATAGGGAGGGACTAGAGATGGTGAGAGATAGAGAGGGGAGATAGAGAGAGGGAGGGAGAGAAAGGGATATAGATAGGTAGAGGAGGAGAGATAGAGAAGAGGTCTTAAGGAGAATTATCATATCTTTAATCAAATGGAATTGCTACCTTGAGCATAACTCCCCAAGGAGACATGCCATCCTTGGATTTTTGACATGAAACAACCAATCAAAATTTGGTTTCTCTTTTCCCTCTCTCTTTTCCTTTGTATCTCTTATATTTCTCTCTCTCATTCTCTATATTTTTAGTTTATATCTCTTTCTATTAGCTAATAGGCTACATATATTGTGAGATTTGAGCTTGAAACAAATCTCATGCCTGGAAACCACTATTGTGTCATTGGAAAAAAAGTTTCAATCACCATTTAATGGTAAACCAACTATAGTGTAATGGTAAAATCCTCGAAAATATTAGGTAAAAGCCTATATATACTATATTATATAATAATAAATATAATTATATTATAAATAATTTAATCTAATATTACTATTATATTAATTATATTTTGCATTGGGAGAACACCAAGGAAAATATAGAATATATAATTTCATGAAGAAAGAACATGAATCTCTATTATTAATCTACAAGAATGAGCTACAAAATATAAATCTAATATAGCTATTATATATTTAACTAATATATACTTAACTATATTGTACAATATTAAAACCTAGCTAAATGGCACCATAATTTTCAATTTACTTAACATACTCTAAAACCTAACAAAACCAGGTTGTAGCTCGTCAAATTGGAGAAGTGAAAGGTCAATACCAGCACCGAGGAAGAGTTTGGAGGAGTGAAAACTAGGTCAATACCAGTTTTGAGGAAGATTTTGGAGTTAGAACAAGATCAATACCAATGCCGACAAAGAGCAGAGGAGTGAAAACAAGGTCAATACTAGCATTGAGGACGAGGTTGAGTGCACTCAAGGAAAATCAATGACCAAGGGACAATGAGTACTGTAAGTTTGGCACCCCCATTCTCTTTAACTTGCAATTTTCATGCCTAGTTTCCAAAGATCTTCTCGTACATTGACACCCTCAAAGGTCAAGGATTTCATCTCACATAGCCTTCATCGCATGATTCTGAAGCAATTGTAGACTTAGTCGAATTATATGTTAGGCTAAGCTAGATCTAATGAATGGAAATAGAGGCATACAATTCTTCTTTAATACCTCCACCACAAACATATGCAAGGAAAGGTCTCCTCCCTTCTTGGGAGTGATAACCTCCTCCACACACAACCCTTAAAAATTATGAATAGAGGAATATAATCTTTGAAGAAATCAAAGTTGATTCTCTCCTACCTGATGCAATTAGTAATTTTATCCTTACAAACATTTATAGTGATTACTAGAGGCACATAGACCAATTCTTCATAATAGAAGAATTTGATCATACTTTTCCAATGATGGCATTATGAGAAAACCTTAGGTTAAATGAATAATTCCTAGCTAAGTTCTTTAAATCATGTCCAACTGTATAAGAGAAGACCATTGTTGTGTGTACTTGGATACCATGGAGAAAGGATCTTTGGGCTCTTTCATCAGTCAAGGTATTGTTAAATTTTAACACCTAAAAGTGAGAATGAAGAATCTTTCCTAGGATGGTGACCATCCCATTATAGCTCTTAGAGTTGTTAGAGATATTTTTGTTTCGAAGTAGAGATTGGATCATCAAATACTGTCACCATGACTCTACCAATATATCCATCAAATTGACAAACCTTGACTTAACAACCACAAATTCACAAGAAAATTTCCTTTGTCATCCCTAGAGCATCAATTCAATGCCAAGTTTCTTGCTTTAACAAAACCCTAAATGCAATGAGCCTCTATCATACCATGTTTCACACCAATCCAATGAGTTATAGTTCCAAGATAGTGGGTGGATTGGTGGATGTCATTTCTATTTATCCCCCAAACCCTTACATAGGAAAAATAGGGCAATCCCTGTATTTGATTGTTTTCTCCCACAAAATAGTGATCTCAGAGCATATCAAGCTTGTAGGAACACATATATTTATCTACACCAATGATCTTAGAGCATTTCAAGCTTGTACATATCCATACAACACAAAAGAAATTTAGAAAAATAGTAAAAACACAGAAAATTGCTTCAAGAATGTGGTGCTGCAATAAGAAAGAGTTCAGAATATAACAACAACAACAAAGGCTTTCCATGTCTAGATTTTAGCAAAGAGGATTTTAAAAATATCACAATATCTCTAGTTTATGGTTTGTTTGAGCAGATTGGTATTAGGATTTGGTTGTGGCATACATACATACATATAAATGTTGTCTTCTAAGTATTTTAACCACCATGGTGTTCAAAATATCAAAGGGTTTCCAAAATAGATACTTGGCATCAATAGTTTCATCATGGTGTTCAAAATATCAAAGGGTTTCCAAAATAGGTGCTTGGCATCAATAGTTTCATCATGGTCATGGTTTCAATTTCTAGTCATCAAATTGGTTGGGTATTCATCAAGTTGATGTTCACAAGGTTTCAATAGTATTCTGAAAGCTCCAAAGAGTTTTCCAACATTCATCAAATTAGAGGAAAAACTTTGTAAAAAATCATTCAAAGTCATGTATCAAAAAGTCTATTTTTAACTCGCATTATTTTTCACCGTCACCTTTTTCAAAGCAAAAAACTATTTTTAACATGCATTATTTCAAAATTTGCTATTTTTAGGTGGTACTATTTATAGCCCATGCTATTTTTAACCTGGTGTTAACTATTGTTAGATCATATATCTTTAGGTCTCTTGTCATACAATAGATATGAGATTGTAATAATTTATATCATTAGTATAACTAGCACCTGACTGGTTTTAGTTTTAGATCTAAAAAATAAGATTTTGTAGAAGAACTTGTATGTCACCCAAGTAGTCAATAGCTCAACTTGAAGTGCATTTGGTTTATTTCATTTATTTTCATAGATAGTTTTTAAACATCATAAACAAGTGTTATTTGAATTTAGATTGATAATTTTCACACCTACTTGTTGCTGAATTTGCTATTCAATATTATTGTTAATTCAAAATTCAATGTATATTCACTAAAATTTATTATGCATGTCTTGCTTCTAAATTGCTATTGAGATGTTTTGTTATGTGTCTTGAGTAGATCAAAATTGATTTAAGCAATATTGCAAACTTTTGTATTGAAAGTTTGTTTGAAGTTAGAGAATGCGGCTTTGTACCAATCCCTTAATTTAATATACCAAAGCATTCATATCCTTGTCTTTTAACTTATCCAATCCTTTTGTATACTTGCACTAATCAGTCTCTACTTTTAGTTGAATAATGTGAGTAGTTGTACAATTTATTTTCAATCAAAAAGTATAATTTTTTTTTGACTATAGTTGAAGAGTGTCTTAACCTTTTTCCTAGGTGAATACAAAAAGACATACCTTCAATTTTATTAAACATATGCAGGAAAACCCCCAAAAAACCCATAAAAAATGTAAATATGCAAGTACATATTGCCTAGAATAGATTTTTGTGAACATTTTTTAGTTTGTGAAGCAAATCTACCACACATCTATTCCATTTTGTGTCACACTAAAAGGTGCAAATTGAAACACTAAGAGATACCCTCTACTTTTCTTATTCATTTCTTGCATAGCATTAGAACTCAATTTCATTATACAATAAACATATGAACAATTGAACGTCATTGAGAGCAATTTTTTTTTTTTAAGAAACATTACAATATAACAATTTCAATGATAGTAGTAAACATGATTACATACATCAGCATAACATGAAAGAACTATTTGCATTTAAAATATAGTATACGAAAGTACAAGAGTAAGGGTTAAGAAGTCCTCATCTGTTTGGCATCTTCCAAGACTCGGCTTGCTAGCTGATGAGTTGAGGGAAGCATCATCTGAGTGCTTTTACCTCCAACCACGGACTTGTTCAATACCCTGCGCACACCTTCCTACTCGAAGGGGGCCCTGCCCTTCTTGCGAAAGATGATGTTGGATTAACCCTCAAATAGCCATCTGAGCTCTGGTGGAGGAACCCTATCTAACTGTCTCTGCCTAACTACTAAGGAATCCTTCCTACTAAGCTGGAAATTCTAGCTAGCTAGATATCCAAGTTGCATGTGAGTATTAGGAGCAGTCAGTGGCACCTGCCCCTACTATGACCATAGGTTGCACTATCGTGCTACTCACCCACCCAGCTCGACTTGGAAAAACTTCCCTTAACTAGGGCTTCTGGGAGAATATTTCTCCGTAACTTACTCAAGTCTGGACACCTGTCCTAGGGCATTAATTTGTGTCCTACCCATGACTCTACTACCCTTCACTCACACATCTTGGCTACCTGCCACATGTATCCAATAATTCTAGGGCTAGGCTAGGGTTACCGCAAAGGTTGCTTACCCTTTATGACCAACTGCCTTACATGTTTAGTATAAAAGATACTAAACTAATAAAATAAAGATATAAAGTCAGAATAACAATAAAGCCTCAGATTGGCTAAGTTTAAGGATCTTTAGACTAAGTAGTCATTACATGAGTCCAAATAACTCTTCCGAGTTGGGGCTATCGAAGTTTAAGTTCTTTCCTTTTCATAAAAGATTAAGAACCCCTTTATATTCATTGGCTACCTAATGTTAAGCTGTCATAAGACATAATGGTTGTGCTGGTTCATTAACATCGTATTTAACTTTCTCCTATCAGTTCTCTATTTTGTTTCATAAGATATTTTGTTTTCTATATTACAGGCCCTACGACACAATAGACAAAGGCTTCAACAATCTTTTCTTTTTGTTCCCATTAAGAGTTCACAATTTGTATTCCCAGAAAAAAGCATTGTAGAACAAGAGTATTTCAATAGGTATTATGAAGTTTAGTCACAAAAAGGAAACAAGCCTTTATCACATAATGTCTAACAAAAATAAAGAACAACAACAAAAAGACTTTTCTCTTCGCTGGTCACTCTCTCATGACCACATAGCATTAGACCTGGCTTGAATTTTTCTATTTAAGATTTCAAACCACTTTACTCAAAGAATCATCATGGAATGAGATGTGTTCGATGAGGTTTCCATGCTCAAGAACCGAAAACTTACAAGCAAGCAAATAACAAGCATTCTGTAACTTACATTCTCCAGTTTCTCCCTTTTAGGAACACTTAGACATAAAGAAAGAATAATGTGCACAGACAAGTCCAAACTAAGATAGCAAAATCTCGAACAAGAGTACACATAAGCATATTAACATGATCATATGATTTGTGTCTTCTCTTCAAGAAAATAATTAAAGGAAATTGTGTGCCTGTAAGATGAAGCCTTGGTCAACAACGGGCTCTACATAAACCAACACTAATGGTCCTTTCAACTGTTACACCTTATCCTCAGGATATCTCTGCCCTTTATTGATCCCGCGTCCTCCCTCTAGTCCGTCTATTTTCAGGAGATAAATTTCTTTTTCTCGAAATCCCCTTCCTCTCATCTATTTCCTTATCTATATCTCCTCTTTTATATGTTCATATCCCTTCCCTTCTCTTTTCCACCAAAGCATGATACACAAAAGAGATATCCTCCTCAAATGATCGTCCCCAGGTAGTTATCAAAACTACCTTGTCGTATTCTTCCTTCCACGCTTTCCATGAACGCGATTTTAGGAATTCAAGATGATAAGAAGGTAAATCCATGGCGTAAGTCTCCACCACTCCCCCGAAGGATGCACAAAACAAAGGTAATAAATTATATTCAGATTCTAAAATTAAGAATTACAGACGTGAAATTCGTGTAATCCCCACGTCACTCCCAAATCTCCAGTCTTGGAAAGCTTCTGAATTTTAAAACCACGTCAATCCTCGAGGCCAACCATTTTAAATCAAACATCAATGAAAATATATGCTTCACTATTTTAGTCTACCAAGACTCTTCAAGAGAATATGGGGTAGGAAATTTATGCATTGGTTAATTTAACTATTAAAACATCCAACTCAAAGATGGATGGGTTTCAATATCTTTCCCTTATATAATTTAGTAACATATTTATTTATTTAATAAATCCCTTAAATATTCATTATAACACTATTAAGTTCACTTGGAACAAAATAAATAATATTATATATATATAAGCTTACCTAGCAAGGTTACTCTCAACGATATGGTTACCGAAAAAATGGAACCAAGTACCAAGGTTAAGTAAAATTCAATGCCCAAAGAGATAAAAGAACCGGTTTTCTAAACCCTAATATCACTGATGGAAAAACCACTCTAAGGTTCACTCGATAACCTACGATGACAGGATACCAAATACTCACTTCTAGGGTTTACAAGATCCTGAGACCAACCTTAGCTCAGATGGCGATTACAGGGTTCTTACAACATTACCTCTCTACTTAGATGATACTTCCCTACTCCCGAGGACTGGGGAACGGCTATCCTGTATCCAACTCCAACAAACGAAGAAGGATTAGACTGTCATCTCATTAATGATCAAAACATATTTCAATCTATTCAATTACTGTAAGATCTAAACTTTCTTTCTAAGTTCACCACAGTCTGAACATTCAAGATAAACATGGTACATATTTCCATTGCATTTTCATAGCACAATCATAAGATTTCCATCATTTCATGCATAAATACACAACATTTGTAACATTCAACATTCTTAAAGCAAGAAAAATAAGAGTGTTTATAAGTCACTAGGGTGGGATGTAACACATAGATATGGCTGGAGATAAACAAAATGACAAAGAATCATAAAAAATCATGTTATATATAAGTGTATAAGTGTACCATAGTACAATCTATTTCACTCATCATCTATACGGAGATATGTATAAGCATACACCACCTTACTTGAGGATTCGATGAAAATGGGGTGCAAAACCACCCTTGGGCACAACTATATCCTGAATAGATCATCTGCAAAGAAAGACAATATTAGATCAAACTAAATAGGAAGATAATGCGATGATATAATATACAAAGAAATAGTACATGCATTGCCTATTTGGATAAAATGCTAAACAAAAGAAGCAAAACAGTATAAAACATTCTCAATCAATAAACAAGCCAATCTCTAGGTCTTGATGAATGAAGAAAACATCACATAGATAAATTTCAAGTCCATAAAATAGTATTTGTTGAACAACAATTTGTAGGAAAATTTGATGTCAAATCAGCACAATGTTCATCATACCACTCACTACTTTTAGTAGTTTTTCGTAAGCTATTTTTAACAGATCTATTTTTAAGCACAAATAAAAATAGTGGATGATATTATATTCTTATGTGTCATCTTTCTAGCGGTCCTTGCACCCTTTTCTAGCTTTGCCAACTTTTCAACTTTTCCCTAATGGTCAAACTAGCAAGCATCACTAGGTAATCAATTTTCACAAAATTTTAAGCGTTGCATCTTTTCCACACTACTCATCATAGTCATCCATCTTAGAAGATGTCACAATTTATTAAGTTGTCTATGCACCATTATTAAGGAGAACCACACACTCATACAGTTATAATCAAGAAATATCAGTTGTATGGGTATGGTAATTCACATAAACAATTAAATATGGAGGTATGTTCGAGCTGGAATCAAATCATTTTACAAGGATGAGCATGTCTCCAATATGCACAATGTGAAAACTTTTTGGGGCCAAATTTCTTTTAGTTTGAGAGATATTATAATTTAATTATTTTTCCAGTAAATTGCAAAAAATAATAATAATAATTTGGGGATTTTGAAGAGGCTAGAAAAAAAAAAGTATACAGTGGATCTTGTTTGGTTAATTTGCATAATGTGGTCAGTTTTGAAAGAAAAATATGCCTCCAATCAAAATATGTCATCTCTTGTGCTTGCTCAACATGTTACGTTAACAATTTGACATTGTCATCGTTTAAGGAGTTTGGTTCATACCTATAAATTGTCTAATCATATGAATAAAGGTTGGAAAGTGCACTTTATTGTTAAATTCAAAAGTTCTTAGAACTTTCAACTCCCCAAAATTTCATTTTGAAGAAAAGTTAGCAAGTTCGTTAAAATCCTAAAATCCCAAAATTTTGCTTTGAAGGAAAAGTGAGGAAGTTGGTAGAACTCTCAAAATCCCGAAATCAATATTTGGATGGTAAGTTAGAAAGTTAGAAAGTTCGCCAAATGTATGAAATCCCAAAATTATGTCATGAGCAAGTTTATAAAGTCATCAAAAGTTTTTTGTTGGGAGTTTTACAGGTTTGCTAACCTTCCAAATCATCGAAATTCATTATTGTCATTAGGTTTGAAGGTTCACTAACCTTCTGAATTGCTGAAATTCACTATTCTCGATAGATTTGAAGGTCCACTAACCTTCCAAATCATTGAAATCTCTATCAAATTTTGCTTCTAAACATGTATAAAAAAATTGATTTGTTGAAAAGGAAATGCAATTTGCAAATGCAAAAATAGCATCCTCTCGGCCTATGGAAGCTTTGGAACAGCAGTGGCATCCTTCAAAGCATAATAGAAAAGGGATTTTTGCCAAATATTGTGGTTGAAGCACCCTAGGTATGCACAAAATGGATTTGTTAAGGAGGCAATAGAACCTTTCAAGCAAAGACAAATGGCAACTATAGAGCCAAATCCCACACCCCTCTCCACCATACACTTAACATGCTCTCAACCTCCAAAATATAAGCATAGACAAGGCTTGAACTATTTAACAAAGTGCCTCTCATGAGCTGCCATAATGTAGGATATACATGATGGGTTTGTTAAAAATGCTTTAGAAATTTTCAATGCCCATGTATTTTGCAAGTGTAAAATCAAATCTCACTATCTTTGCCAACTTCTCCCTACCCGTGCCTAAATGAGAACTTCTTGAAGATTGCACAACAAATACTGAGGAGGGGGGGGGGTGAATTAGTAATTAAAACCTTTTAAAACTTTAAACATCATAAACCATATAAGTCAAAAAACAAAACATTATGAGCGACATAAAACCACATGAGCAAGTTGAACACCAGGATTACATGGAAACCCCTTTCGGATAAAAAACCACAGCAAAATATTGCTTTTATTTCTTCAAAAAGGGCACCAACCCTATTACATAGGTGAGGACCAACCCACCGGGAGCACCAACTTTCACAAAGCACCAACCTCGAACCAGCTAAATTAACAACTTCAATGTTGTTGAAGCACCAACTTTAGACTTCTAGAACAAATCAGCAGAAAAGTGATTTCTAGCAATGCCTTCACATGTACTGTGAGGCTCTCAACTATGCTCTGAAACTGAACAAATATTCACTTGAATCAAACACTACAATTCTATTTTTTCTCAAATGTCAATCTCCAACCATGTAACCTCTCCAAAACAATCTGAGCAAGACAAGATCATCCTCTCCCAAATTCAATTTATCTTTGAAATTAGAAACATAATATCATCATGCAGGTGATTTATTTTTTGGACAGCATACCAAAACTCTCAATCTCTCCTTTTTCTACTAACATAGCGAATCACTGCATTGTATAGACCCAGCTCATACACGTTAACAACCAACTTCAACAACCTTTTAAATCACAAACAATAAAAGGAGCTACTAGCAGGTAAAAGACCCATCTTCACACAACAGTCACTTTTCTACCAAAACAATTAATCGATCAACTCTACTTGCTAGCCAATAATAGTCATTGTCACCAAGAATATTTTCGAATCAAAGTAGTTAAGCCACACTACTTTTACTCAACATGTATTATTCAAAAAGGTCAACATTTTGAATGATCTTCCTCCAAATAAAGACAACTCCAGAAATTATTCAACCACTCCTCTGACTATAGAAGGCGTTACCTTAGCATCAATAAAAACCTTTAGAATAGCCCCTATATTTTTTTACCAAATCTTCAGAATATTGATAGAGTTTAGCCACTTGTTTTGAAAAAAAAAACGTCATCATCAATAAACGTCTTCAGGTATTTATCGACCTCCAATAACTGCAACACAAGTTTCACGCCAAGGATTAAGAAGCCCGATAAGAATGATTGAAGGCTTTACCAAAATGTCGTTTCATGAAGAGTTATGAAGGTATCAAATTTTAATAAAAATCGATAGCATATTTAGAAGGCATGATATTCTTCAGAAGGTCGTCTAATGAAACCATCCACTTAGGAAAGTACGTCTCGGCATATACTCCTCAAAACACGTCGCTAGAAATAAAAACCCGTCACTATATTTTGCAACCACGAATAGACATAATGGAGATGTTTTAACTTAGATTCCACCACACTTAGCAAGTCGTCGCCAGTTTTAAAAGCATCGACACACACACAGACAACCCTTCATTTCACCAACACATATTTGGAGAGTCACGATACATTGAAGTCGACTACTAATATTAATAGAAGACCCAAAAATAAATATCAAGCCGCCCCAATGAATTTCTGAAGCTATTCAAGGATATGATTCTACCTGTTAAATATCTTTATTCTTTGGTGAAAGTAAATGAGATATGATTCTACAAGAGTTGACAAGCATGTAAGGCTAGTTTACATTGAAAGGATAGGAAAGGTAGATCCTAACATGTTGATGCAAGACATTTCTTGAATTCGATTGTTGGGTGGGATGGCCAAAAGATGTTCCTTACATAGTTCCACCGAGTTTCGGGGATGGGGACGGGTGGACGGTAGGGGACGGGTTTCAAGGGCAGGGGGCCTAAGTTTGGGGACGGCGAGGGGCCATCGAAGGGGGGGTGGTGCGCTGAAATACATATAGTACTTGAAAAATTAGTTATAAAAAGATGTATAACTGTAAAATCCTAAGGAATAAGTAAATTTTAGAGTTTAAACACATTGCAATGATTTCATTGAACTAGTGAACATTGAAACAATGAAAATCTACTTGTAACTTAATAGACATTGTGATTGGATCGAGAACTAGTTGTTTCATAATTTGAATTTCAAAATTTCATAGTCATGATTCATAATTACAATCAAGTATCAAGTTATCAACACAACAGTGTTCAAACTTCAAACTTCAAAAACTAAAATTACTAAATACTAAATAGCTAATGGCATGATGCCTCTAATGATCTAATCATCTCCAACTCCAAGCTCCATGCCAATCTCCTCATCACTGGAACCATCAGACGAGGACCCCAAATGCTCAAGCTCATCTAAACCAATACCAACCAGCCCTGTCTGTGTAGCATCCTCATCTATCTGTGCTGGCTCTTCTGGCTCTACATCCCATCTGGCTGCTGGACTCTCCTTGTATGTAGTTGTGCTGCGATCAATGAGACGTAAGGCACTATGGACAGCCACAAGCTTCTCTGCCCTCCTAGAAGTGAGCCTGTTCCTCTTAACAGAGTGGATGAAGTTATAAGTGGACCAGTTCCTCTCAGAAGCAGAAGAACAGAAGCAGAAGAACTAGAAACCTGGGACAGCAAACGAATGGCTAGAGTAGTAATCAAAGATCTAGGCCCATGCATAGTCCACCACAACTTGGGGTCCTCCTGTGACATAGTCTCCAAATCTACTTTGGCTGCCTCTGAATATCCCCAAAGAGTAGCAAATTTTGTCCACTCAGTACGAAGCAAGCTGGCCTCTATAGGATCATACATTTTGTCAATGGCCTTCATGAACCCTTCCTTCACCTCAACATCCTCCATAGGTGTCACTCTGCCGGGACGTGGCACATACCACTTTGGGTTCAATGCGTAGGCAGCCATGTGTAAGGGAGTGTTGAGTTTCTCCCATCTATGCTGAATGATTGGATAAATATGCTCGGTGTAGAATTGCATTGTGGGGTCCTCTCGCACTTTAGCCTTCATTTGATCAAGCATGGAATCAATGCACTCGTATACCTCTCCAAGGGAAGGTGCATTAGAATCCCCAAATCTAATAACTTTGAAAACTGGCTCAATGATGGAGACAATATATTTGGAATCAGCCCAAAAGACATCATTCTTCACCACCTCCTTAACCCTCAATCCCTGTTGTGTCTTCGACTCAGGCAATCTATTCCATTCTGTTGTCATTACCATTAGTTGCAATGGCTCTTGCAACTCAAGCATCCTCTCCAAGAGAATAAATTATGATGCATACTGAGTCTCTACAGGCTTCATGAATTCCTTCTTGGAGAAGGACCCGAAAAGTGCATGTGAATGATGATGGTTGCAGATAAACATCTGCACATCTCTAGCATCACTAACAATATATTTGATCCAGCTGATTTTACCCATGTCTTTAAGTGCATTATTCATAGCATGCACACAACAAGGAGTCCAGAAAATATGTCTATAGGCTGCCTCAATCAACCTCCCTGCAACTCTACACACATGGGCCACATCTGTCACTACCTGCACCACATTTTGTGGCCCAACCTCCTCTACAACATCCTTGAGGATCTAAAACTGATAATGGGCATCCTTTCTATGCCCTGAACAATCAATAGCACTAAGGAAATAAGGGCCCGCTACAGATGTGATGATGATATTGATGAGTGGATGATGCCTAATGTCCGTCCACCCATCCATGACTATGATGCATCCACTTGTGACCCAGGTTCTCTTCATCTTCTCCATCAAAATATTAATCTTGGAATATTTTTGATCCAAGATTGTTGTCCTCAATTTATTCTCCCCTAGTGGCACATATGATTGTCCTGCCCTTATTATTTTTGACACAGCTTCCTTATAATAAGGAGAGTGAGCCACGTGGAATTGAATGCCATTGGCAAAGAAGAATTTTCCAATGGTATCATTTGCCTCATCCTTTTCCTGCACATTGAATAAACTTGCTAAAGGTTGTGAATATACCATCTTACATTCCCCCCTAGGCCCTACTGCACTTGAACTGAATGGATTTGGTGGCCTTTGACTCTGCAAAGTAGAAGTAGACACTGGTGAAATCTAATCACCCATACTCTTATGTTGCAATGTAGCAGATGTGGGCCCTTCATCCTCATTACAACCCCATAATTTTAAAATTTCAGCCCTGTACTTCAAATTACTTGCCACAGCTTTGCATACATCTACACCTTTGGCTCAAACAAGAAGAAAATGTGCATTAGTTCTTGTAATGTTGCCAAACCATGTAAGCTCACATATGTGACACTTCCATAATCTAGTGCCCCCAGTTGCCCTAGGCTTTGTTGCTACCTTGGATACAAATTGTTTTAAACATTTTTTTGGATCAAAGGGGCTCTTGGCCCATTCTTGAAGGAGTTCTAAAGGGCAGCTATTATCTTTACTACCAATGGAACTTGTGGTAGTTTGAGTATTTGAGGCTGAGCCATGTTGTACTTGTGGTTGAACTTCACCCTCAACCTCCCCTCCTATTTGAAAGTAAGTATCATCTGATGAATCATTTGCATTTTGAATGTCTGGTTCATCATCACTTCTATTGTGTGAACTCATTATGATGATGATGCTGCAAAAATAATGTTAAAAAATAAAAAATAATCAGACCTACGATGTAAAAAAAATAAAAAATTTAAAAATCAAACCTATAAACTAAAAGTCTAAAACTTAGAAAGAAATGCGGTCTCATGAATTGCAATATTGCAAGATATGAAAAATCAAAATGTGGAAGAACATGCAAGGCATGTGAACTATTTGACAGAATGTTGAATGCATGAAAATGTGGAAGCACAGGCAAGGCATGTGAATTGTTTGCTTTGCAAAATGTGGAAGCACAGGAAAGGCATGTGAACTGTTTGATAGTCACAAAATTGAACGGTTTGACTGAAATGAAAATGAAAATGTGGAAGCATAGGCAAGGCTTGTGAACTGTTTGATTGTTCAATTTTTTTTATAAATTTATTATGCCTCTTGGCTCATTGTGCTCTGCAAAATGTGGAAGCACGAGAAATCCATGTGAACTGTTTGATAGAAAATGTGGAAGCACAGGCAAGGCATGTGAACTTTTTGACTTGCTCACCATGCGGTAGTGGTTCTATTATTATGTTTGCACTTGTACATTGTTGTTTTTTATTTTGGTCATCCCCCACTATATTAGTGATTGCTACTCTCGATTGTGGCATACTGTGTAAGAGATCTACTATTCTTAAAGGTATGGTGGTTTGTAACAACTTCCTTGCAATATTTTTATCAGATTCCAATTGTGTAGAGATACTTGTTATTTCATTGAAACTCCTTTGTTCCTTCGCCATGGCTTGTTCTATTTTTGCCTTTGCTTTTTGGAGTCTACCTTTCTCTGTACAAGGGTCTAGATATGTAGTCTTCTTGGTTTGTGCTCTGGTGACAACTAAAACTACCTTATCTTGTCCTTCCATGTTTATCATGTTAATGTTTCCTTTTTAAGGATAGTCTATCTTCATGGTCACCTAGTCCGCACCACTTGCATAGCACTCTTGCGTTGTTTTGATCACTTTGACATTCTCTAGCAAAATGTAACATTCATTGCATTTTTAGCATTGTATCATGGGTCATCCTTTGGCATCGTACTAGAGTCCACTTCTCACCCCACTGTTATTGTTAAACAGATTATTGTTCCCTCTCCTATTATGGTATCCACTAGGTGATATTGTTGTTCTATTGTTTTGGAGACATATTTGGTGGGGTAGATTGTTCACCTTGTGTAAATAACACTTGTGTGCTTCTTATTTTTAAGTTGTGTGGGCACTCCTTGATAGAATGCCTAAGAACTTGGCAGATGTCAATTGTTTTGGTAGTTTATTTTAATATTTCATTTTACATTCAGTATCACAGGTCCTTATTTTCTTTGTTGGTTTCTTTCTCGCTTTCAGTTCCTTTCATTTCACATATTTAGATTATCTTAGATTCATTATGACTACTTTCGTTTGAACTCTTATCTTCTTCTATCTTTCTCTTTCCTCAAGAACATGTTTTATCCTCACTCTCCATATCCATTGCTCAATTATAAGCATCAACATAGGAGAGTGGCACAACTTTCATCCTTTTCCTTGGTGAATAAATTAACCCTTCAATGAACCAAAGTAGCAATTAGTCACAAAATCAAACTTCTATGTTGTTTTACTAGAGATAAGTTTTTCAAAGTTCTGAAAATGCAAATTCAATCAACGAAAAATAAATACATTAGAAATAAATAATAAGTGTTCAAATCTTTGAATTCGAGAAATTTCCCATCTAAGAACTTAGATTTGAATGGTTGGCACTTAATGAGAAATAAATAAACCAAAGTAGTAGTCAGTCACAAAACAAATTTTTTGCGTTGTTTCAACAGAGATAAGTTTTTCAACGCTTTACAAATACAAAGTCAATTAATAAAAATTAAACACATTAGAAACAACTAATAAGTGTTCAAATCTTGAAACAAGGGTAGATAATAAAGGACCAAAACAAATTCGTAAAAAAATCTGCTAATGGTCCTTAAGTTGGAAGTTCACAAATGATAAGTATTTCACAGTTCTAAAAATACAAAGTCAATTAATGAAAAATAAATACATTAGAAACAAATAATAAGTGTTCAAATCTTGAAACAAGGACTGATAATAAAGGGCCAAAGCAAATTCATAAAATTTTCACTTAATGGTTCTTAGGTTAGAAGTTCAAAGGATATTTCCAGTCTAAGTAACTAGAATTGGATAGATGGCAGTTAGGGAGAAACAAATAAGCACTGCTAATGTAACTACCAGTCACAAAATCAAATTTATATATTGTTTCTAGAGAGATAAATTTTTGAAATTTCTAAAAATATAGCTTAATTAAGAGATCCAGCTTACCTATCAAGCCAACAAATTGGACCACTAATCACCCTCATCAAGGTGCTCTTGATTGCTGACTTCCATGCAAATGGGAAGGACCCACCCTGTGAAAAACATTACAAGATGGTCATGCAGTAGGCATTCTGAATAAACACCATATTTTAATTTCTAAAAGTAGAAAAGCTTAACGCTGAATCTGACAATAATCACAATATCATCTAAAACTTTGAACCAGATCATTGCCTGTGCCAAGAGGAATAATTCCAACCGGTGGGATTGGTTTTCTATTTTCCACATTAAGCTCCCCAGTGCTTCCCAGAACCCATCCCACAAACCCATCACCATCTACTACCTGCCCAACATTGACAAACTCATACGATATTTATTCATCCTTGGATGCCAGATTTCTTCCAACTAAATACTTGATAAATTTAGCACCTTAACAGGCTATCAAGAATCATATGAAAAGTTGTCCACACTGATCTACTTACCACAATCCATATTCTTTTACGGATTTCTTGAGCACAAGGGTCCCCAAAGCTGGCCAATTTCTCCAAACAACCTAGACCATGGTGAAGGAAATCTGAGGGTTTAACATTTGACAGGTCAAAGACCTGTCCAAACAAAAATAACACACAGAATAAATCATGATAAGTTGTTGCAAACTCTTCATTCTATGCATTTTCCTGGCAAGTGCCCTTCATAACAGATCTGCAAGTACTATGGCTTATGTCTTCTTGTTAAGTGAACCATGTCTTATAGTATTGTATCCTTAGGAATTTTACCCCAAGAATAAGAGGCGAGAGTCTCCAATATGTCACTAAGTACTTAATGTCACCCTATGTCCAACACAGATAGTTTCAACAATTTCGCATCTTCTTCCATTGCCATTGTTTTCAGTTCTTGTTTCTTGTTTCAGGCGTTAGTGATTCAATTGAAGGAGGGAAATTTGGTGACTGTGTGGGTTCGAACTCGGAACATACGGAGGACTCAAATTTTGAAAAAGGAAAGTCGAGACACTTGCGAGCATTCGGAGGATGTAAATAGGAATCCTACGTGGCAGTAGTACAGCTGGGCTAGCTTATAATAGCTATCGTTCTTTTCCCTTGTTTTGGATTTTCTTTAACATAAAAGAGGGGTAAAAATTTATTAAAACACAAGAAAATTACAGAGCAAAGTCATTACAAAGCCTTATCCAGCTCCACCAAATGGTCCAACTGTTGAGACAAATCAGGGGGTAATTGACCCCGATCAACCAAATTCCAATCATGAAAATGATCAGAAGCCCATTTAGCCAAACAATCAGCAACACCATTCCACTCCCTAGGAATATGAGTGAAAGTAACAAACTCAAGAGAAACACAAAGATTGAGAATTTGTTCAATAATCAAAGCCAGTGCCAACTGACATCATCTAACCTCCGCCTGTTTAGCAAGTTCACCACAACCTGGGAGTCAGATTCACACATAATCCTGCGCCACCCCAACTGGCTGCCACGCTCCACGCCAGTAAAATAGCCTGAGCCTCCATAAGATTATTAGTATGAAGACCCTTATAAATAGAGAAAATGAATTGAACATCCCCAGAACTATCCCGACCAACACCACCAATACCAGCATGACCAGGGTTTCCACGAGAAGAGCCATCCGTGTTAATTTTTAGGGTGCCTTGAGGAGGAGGAGACCATCTTCCCTCCCTATTCACCTTCGGTGTTGGATGCCTACACCTTGTTTTGGATTTTCAGGGTTTTAATTGGTTAAATATATTTTATTCATTATATTATTTTTTCATCATTCATGATATGTGAAGAGGATCATTTTTATTGTGACATCATTTTTGTGTATAAATATTATAATGTATCAAATTATATATATTTATTAATTTTTGGAATGTAAATATGAGGATTTTTAAATCATGGAAGCAAATTTCAAGTTTATAAGAAGGGAGTTTTGTAGGAAATTTTAACCATAAAAGATGAGAGAGAAGGTCGAGCAAGCAAACATATCAATCCACAACTAATCTATCATTATCTTAGAAAGATGCTCACTTCCATTGTGACAAAATCTTCATTGGCATAAAGATCAAGGTATATTGGACTATATATGTTAATAGCTTATTATGGTTTTGTGTTAATAGCTCCATGTCCATCACTTTGATTTGGTTTTTTATTACAACCCATAATAGTTGAGTAGATTTATATTTTTGGTAAAAAATAATGCAATGGGAGCAGTCCCCAAAGCCATAATTTACTTATAATTTTCTTAATTTAGTAATATATTATTATAAATCTAAATATTAAATTAATAAAAAGAAAAACAAGTATATAAAAAAAATTATAAGTATTATTATAAAATTTTGCAATGAAATATAGATGTCACTAATATTTTAGTTATTAAAATTGTTAAAGCAAAATGGTATAATCTCAATATTATGATTAATGTTGTTTTATCATAAATCTTATGAATTTATATATTGTTATAGTTATTTTGATAGATGTTCTATAGTAGCCTCATAAATACTCATGTCAAAAAAATAAAGCATAATTTACACATATTTTTTAAAAAATCATAAAATTAAGTAAATAAATAACTATTAAGTAAATAAAAATAATGCTTTAGTAAACAATGCAAAAGAGTATAGATATCTTAAATACATCTATCTAAACAACATTGAGAAATATTAGTTTACAACTATTATATTTACTTAAGAATTATTTTATTTCATTTACATTTTTTACTTTATTCTTATTTGAAAAGCTATTTTTATTTACTTAAGAATTATTTTATGCATGGACCATTCACTATTTCTTATGGAGTAATGGTCTCATGCATCTAGTGAGTGGATGAATAACTTAGTTGATGTTGATTTAAAAACCATTCATTATGTGGAACCATTGTGCAAGTGTATCTAGATCACTACCTTTTCTTATATAGTGGCATCCTCATTTTGTTGGGAAGACCTAGAGGTACCAACACTAAAAGTGGGACTTGATGTACACTCTCTCATCTAGTCATGTCCTTATCACACTACAAAGCCCTAGGGGTGCTCATAAAAATTGGGACTTAGTGTACATTGGGAATGGTTTGGTGATGTACACACTTACTAATGACTTACAAATGTGAAGTTGGAAGGATTTTATGAAGCTTAGGATTCAGTGAAGATAAAAAATAGTCATACGTCTATCTAGGAACCAGTGAAGATCTAAAGTGTGTTGGTATGGTAGCTATCTAAAATGAATTCTTAACTAGATCCATGATTACAAACAATGAGAGAAGCTTACCCCTATACTAGGGTGCTAAAAGGAGTGGGTGTCGTTGAACTCGTGTGTCCTTGTTGAGAGAAGTTAGTATTTCTACACAAAAGATGGAATTTAGAGTAGTGCATAGGGTCAAAAATAATAATATAGAATATCATTGCACCACTTGAAGTGGATCATTGGCGCAAAATGTTGAATTTATCATTGTTTAGGATTGCATTTAGTGTTATTAAGGAGTGCTTTGATGTGACTATTGTTTTTCAACACATGCCTAGTGTAGTCAAACTGAGAGATCAACTATTAAACACAATTTGTAGAGGCTTTATGTGCTTTTTTCTTGAGGAAAGTTGAGTGATTTTTATTCATGCAAGGATGCTTTATGTTATGAGTGCATAACTATAGAGGCAGTGTTTTTATAAATTTATGCATGGGAATAATCAAATATTTTTGAACAGATTATTATGGTTTACGTGGGTTTCCCATTGAAGATGTTATTTCTACACTAGTTGGAATAGTGTAGATTTTTCTCTTGATAATGATTTATGAGAAAAAATTGAAGCCACTCCATGGTGGTTTATAGTGTGAATTATTGTAAAATCCTTTATATACCCAATAATAGAGGATGTATGTAATCAATATATAATTTTCTTGAGGGTGTTGGTTGCATGAATGAAGGTCTAGAACTTTTAGTTGTTCTTGCATGTGTGCATAATTAAGGGAGAAATATTTCAAAATATTTTCCCCTAACTTTGCTTGTATCTATAAAAGAGATAATAAGGGAGCATTTAGAAACACATAGAGCTCAATGTAGCTCTTCTAGGTAATAGATGTTAATGTCCTTGGTTGTAGTGAAGAAAATAAGGACTAAGGAACTATAATACAACTCTATGAGTGAAGCACATGTCTTGGAAATATTATTTTTATGTCATAGAGATTTGATCTCCATATATAAATAATTAATTTCTTCCAAGGATAATAGTTGAAAGTCCCTTCCTTAGGAAAAGATCGACTTTACATCTTCTTTTTTGTGTCATGGTGTAAAGGAGGATGAGAGTGCCAAGATTCCTTGAACTTCAATAAGGGTGTTTAATAATAGTCCACATGATATTGAGCCCTTATACTTTGATACTAATTATTTTATTTTTATTTGAGATTTAAGGACACCTTCTCATATAGGTAAAGTTATGGCTAGTCCATTGGAAAGAAGTTTATTACCAATGTAAAGCTTGAGTTGTAAAGGAAATCTTATATAATGCTATGGTTGAAACAAAATAAAGAGTTATTTGAGCCACTTTAGGCAATTTTATTTTGGTTTTACTAAATAGGGGCCAAATTGAGGAAGTGTAAAACAAGTAAAGTTAGCTTACAACATACACCACAATTTTCTTACCATGATCATTTCACAACCTACAACATGTCTTAACAATGTCCTAGATTGTTCTTGAACAACACTAGAAAATATCTTGCCCATTTGTGCAATACATTAGAAAATCAACTTAGATGGATGTCAAATTCCTACTAAAATATATTTCTAGAGAATAATGAAAAAATCAACCTAAAGGTTTTATGTAAGTCATGAGTTTGAATTATTGCATGAGCAAAGATAGTGCTCACTTTTAATCTATTATGGCATGCATGGTGCTTTGATCATGCTTGACTATGCCATTTGTAGGAGTTATTATGTTATTTTGAGAAATAAAAATGACATTACTAAAATTGTTCCACAAAAATAATAATTAAGTAAAGGGAGGAAATATAGCTTGAGACATTTCCTTCACTTAAAACAATATTTAACCAATGAAGAAAATACATATTTGATGATTTTTTAATTAATAAAAATTTAAGACTCAATTTATTTTAAAATTTGAATTAATTAAAATTAGTCAAATAAATATCCAATAGACCAATAGACAATATCTTTACTTATGTGGAGCACCATTCTTGGCCCCTATAACCACCTTATGCCTCCCCTCCCAAAAAAAAACTCCTTAAATTTACGTGAATCTTCAAACATTAAAGGTGCTTATCCAATCCAAAGAGTTTGGAATGCATTCCATAGAGCTTAGAGTGCATGTACACCATCCCTTACAATATTTTTGTATAGCATCCCATACAATATTTTTGACAAGGAAATTTGTGCAAGTTTAATCTCTTGCCTAAAAACTTAACATTAGAGTCAATCATATACTAGAAAAGGGAATTTTGTTTAGTGCCACGAATATAAAAGGTAATTTTCACCCAAAGAAAAACATTATGTCCTCCACAATAGATTTTTGTTTCTAGCAATTATGATTTTCATAGTGGAAGTTGATTAAGAAAAGTGAGATGTGCTCATTTGCTAGACAACCATTTATATTTGTATGTTTGCATTTTTGTTATAATTGTGTAAATATTTTTAGTATTAATATTTTGAATCATATAATATTAAGGAATATCAAGTTGAAATTGTGAAAATATCATCTTTTAATTATTTATATTCTTATTAAATATATTAAATTATAATAAAATTTTAAATTTACAAATTAATAATTAGTCGATAGGCTACATAGAGTGTGATATTTGACCTTGAAACAAGTCTCACACCTCCAAACCACTATGGAGTTGTCAGAAAACAAGTTTCAATAGTCGTTTAATGGTAAACCAACTATCGTTTAATGGTAAATGCCTCTAAAATATCATGTAAAAGCCTCCAAAATCTCACTTATCACATAAAAGCCAAATAAATATTGATTTGACAATTGGATTGGAACATTCTATTTCCATTTACAGTATTTTTTTGTCAATTTGATGGAAACTTTCTTTTTTCATTTGCACTGCTTTATGAGATAATACTTAATTTCTTTAAAGAAAAAATCTAGATAAATATCTAAGTTTACTTCATTCCATTATTTAACATTATTGTTTGTTTAATCCAACCACATGCCACTAGAATTTTCATGCACAAACATGTACTCTCTAACATCTTAACATACATATAATTTTCTATTGACGTAATCGTTGAACCTCCTTTAGATGCAAGTACTAGTATTTAAAATATGTAACATTTTATTATTAATAAAAATAAAAATGTTATAAGATATTTTTATTATTATTACTTTTTAAAATAACTATATCATTTTTATGCAATTTGAGACTTATGAATCTAAATTGAGATCACAAATCTAAACTAATACTATTTTAAGTGAAAGTTAAAAATTAATAGATACTCATTTGATCAATATCTACATTTATGAGACCTCTAAAATTAGATATTCTTTCAACCAAAATCTATTTTTTCAAGACCTCCAAAAAAATATAACACAATTATTACATGGAACTAAACTTTGGATTGCAACAATGACTAAAATCTATTTAAGTGATTGTTTAAATCTGCTTTTCTAAATTCACGTGATAAGATCTTTTCAAATTTGGGTTTCCTTGTTTGACTAGTATTTGATTTTATGATTGAAGGGTGTGTGTTTAATGATGAAAATTCTAGTATCAAACTTAAATATGTTTAGGAAATGGGATCTCTATATTAGGTGAATGTATCATACTTTGTATTGGTCTTGTTCTCTATTTGGACTTGAGTCGAGTGATTTAGTTTAGATCAATGGTAGTGTAATTTTCCTATGACTCTAGGTTTGACCCTATGCAATTATATAATTTTCTTCTCTTTTATCCCAATACATATTTGTTTGTTGTGTTGCTTTTGTTGATAAGAGTGCTAACAGTATTTAAAAATACCTTACAATAGTTCTTTTTTCTTCACAAAGAGGTAAGTTCTCCTACATCAATCATGAGAAATATGTATAAAAGTTTAAAGACATCATATAAGGACCCTAGAAGATGCATACATATTCTTTACTCTTTTAAAGCACCAAATCAAAGTGTGTCACTATTGATTGCTTCTTTA
Source organism: Sequoia sempervirens (assembly GCA_007258455.2). NCBI lineage: Eukaryota > Viridiplantae > Streptophyta > Pinopsida > Cupressales > Cupressaceae > Sequoia > Sequoia sempervirens. The sequence goes on along the minus strand of VDFB02353493.1, from coordinate 20,682,794 downwards.
ATGCTTTGAAATACATTCAGATTAATATTTTCTTGTATGATTAAAATGAGCACATTGAATGCCTTTAAACACTAATTAGTTAGATTTTAATTTTTCTAATTTAGTTAGTTTCCAATTTCTAATTACTTAGTTTCTAAATTTTCTAATTTAGTTAGTTTTCAATTTCTAATTAGTTAGTTTCTAATTTTCTAATTTAGTTAGTTTCCAATTTCTAGTTAGTTAGTTTGTAATTTTTCTAATTTAGTTAGTTTCCAATTTCTAGTTAGTTAGTTTGTAATTTTTCTAATTTAGTTAGTTTCCTATTTCTAGTTAGTTAGTTTCTAGTTTTTCTAATTTAGTTAGTTTCCAATTTCTAGTTAGTTAGTTTCTAATTTTTCTAATTTAGTTAGTTTCCAATTTCTAGTTAGTTAGTTTCTAATTTTTCTAATTAGTTAGTTTCCAATTTCTAATTAGTTAGTTTCTAATCTTTCTAATTTAATTAGTTTCAAATTTCTAATTAGTTAGTTTCTATTTTTTCTAATTTAGTTAGTTTCCAATTTCTAATTAGTTAGTTTCTATTTTTTCTAATTTAGTTAGTTTCCAATTTCTAATTAGTTAGTTTCTAATTTTTTTAATTTAGTTAGTGTCCAAATTCTAATTAGTTAGTTTTTAAGTTTTCTAGTTAGTTTTTAAATTTCTAACTAGTTTAACTTTTAAATTTTCTAATTTATTTAATTTTTAAATTCCTAGTTGAGTTTAGTTTTTTAATTAATTTAGTTTTTAAAATTAGATTAATTAGATCTTACAATAAATGTTAACTTTTTCTTTTAGTTTAGTTTCTTTTTAATTTTGAGGCTAATTTAGTTAAGTGGGTTTCCTTTGCAGGTTCGTTTCACAGAGATTTAAAATCAAAACATACACTTGTCAAAGAAGGGAGGCATAAAATTACTAATGAGATTTTGATGTAGGACATTCGTTGAAGACTTCATTTTGAAATTGATTGTCTTTTAGATTAGAAAACATTTCAATTGGTGCTTTAAAATGAATAAATGTCTTCTCTCATGTAGATTTAACTAGGAGGGTAAATAACACCATGTCTTAGTGTTTGAAGAATGGTAGGTATTATATTCTCACCTTGTGCAAACTCGATAATTAGAAAGCCAGATCCATTTGTTTTTGTGTTTATACCTTAGAGGGGTCTACCTCGCAAGAGGGAACGACTCCAACTGGTTTTTGGCTCAGGTCGGTATATAAAAGGATGAGACTAAACTGTCGAGTCCTCATGGTATGTAGGCCTTCGTTGTACAATGCCATTCGAAAATGTAAGAGCTGAAGATATTAGCTCAAAACCCAAGACCACTTGCAAAAACAATGAAAACCTTCTGCAAGAGAGTATGCAAGAATGAGATTTCTTCATATTAAGACCTATCAAACGATGAGGTATGAAGTATGTTATAAATGAGTATAATCACCTTCCTTATATAGGCAAGGTTGAAATGTAGTAATGAACATGATGTTGAAAAATGTCACAATCCTATGACATGAGATAACTAACACACTAATCACCTAGGAAACGATGCATTAGCTAGATAAGATAAGTTCTAGAAAGGCCAACTAAGACTTCTAGAAAGAATATTATAACCTAAGTAAACTTATGTAAGTGTAATTAAATAATTAATTACACCAACACCCCCCATAAGTGCAACTTAGGGAGAAGATTATTATGCAAAGATGGGTCTCGGCTACTAGGCCATGTTAAGTACCCATGTACAAATGCAAAAGGAAATCTCTCACAACCGGAGAAAAGGAGAAAACCCAGTGGGACAAAACTCCTCTCCAAAAGAAAAAAAACACATCAAGAAGGATGGAGGACTCCATGATACCCCCCAAGTACACTATCTGTCACATGTATATATTACAGAAGCCCCCCATTAGGAGGGAAAGAGAGAGACTATGTAGCCCCCCCAGAATATGTGATTACCTGCAAAAATGGTAAGTGTCTGAAGACAAAACATGACCCAGTGTCGAAAAACAACTTGTCTCCCTTTCAGAAGAAACAAAACCAACTACAAGTGTAGGAATGCTTCCCATTCTAGATAGGAATTGAAGGAAAGAAGCATGAATATGGATGATGATAATGTCTCTGAAATTTTCTCATGTGTCTCCTTTGCCACTGAAGATGAACATGCCACTATTAAATCAGGTACATGCCCAATTAATGTAGAAGGTGACAAATCAAGACTATGCAGAAACTGATGTTGAACAAGATCCAAAGACCTGGATGGTTTGACAAAAGTTATGCAATGACTATCATCAAAGAGGAGAGTTAACCCCTCAAATGTGTCTCCAAATCTGAAATTTGAGACTCCACAAACAAGGATGCAATGTTTGATAGATAGGAATCCCAACCAGGAAGACAATAATATATTGATTATAATGAATCATTGGACATACTCAATGACTCATAACCATGAGGATGTTCCTGTTGAATAGGAATGATAGGAATCTCAATCAATGACTCTGCACAAGGAATCACTAAAGGTGAAGATACATCATTTGTCTCTAATGGAGAAGAAGCATCTAAAGAACCCTTGTCAACCTCTTCAAAAGATTCAAAGCACTCCAAACAATCAAACTCTTGCATAGTATCACCATCATAGGGTATCTTGTCTAAAGAATGAAGGGACACATGACATTCTTAAACTGAATCATCTAGGAATGGTGGAGTATCAGGATCACCATATATCTCCCAAAGCTTAGTTCAAAGAGTATGAGGAAAATCATGATGATGAATACCTTTCAAAATGTCATCATCAACATGCATTGCAATAACCCCTGAAACATTGTAGCTATTGCGACTCCAAGCAAATTTTTGAATACCTTGACCTGGATGGGGAACAATACCATACAAATGTGGCAACAATTCAAGAGATTGGAGATGATTTATGATTCCATCTCTCCATTGTTTATAGTTTCCCTTTTGCAACATAATAAAAAATAGTTCAATGTATTTGTAAGTATTGCATCGCATTTGCATTTACAGTAGAATTTTGTATGTGTAAATGTAATGAGTTGCATTTGATTTTGACTCGCATTTGATATTTCTATATGTAGTTGTGATTTAAAATGAGACATGTGAAGTTTTATGATGCATTTGCAAAATAAAATGACGCATTTGGTTTCTTGTAACACAATTGCAAAGTAATGATACATTTGAATAGCATTTTAATTTTTCACTGTGCATTAGGATAGGTGATTGATTCTGACATGAGGCATGTATAATGCCATTGCAGGTTGTTTTGGACCCTGTGTATATGCGAGAGTCAAGACCATTGACTTTTTTCTTCTGGGATAGATTGTAGAGCACAGAGAAATGGTTCTTATGGCATTTGGGTCTCCACCATGTGACAAACATGCCCATCAGTTGGGAAAACCAAGGTCTACTGATGGCGTTATGCAAGCAGTGGCACTCAAAGACCTCTTCATTTCACCTGCCCACTGGAGAGGCTACAGTTACTTTGGAGGATGTCTATAGGATTCTAAGACTTCCTATTAGAGGAAAAATTTATCTGTCTCTGTGTGAAGAAGTTGTGGAATTTTGGCTGCTCGTCTTTTATCAATCACGCTGCAAAATAAACCAGTTGAGGATTCTCTTTTGTTCCTATGTTGACTTCTACTAATTCTTCAACAAGAATGGGTGACTTTTCCTGTGCAAAGGGGAGAATTTTCAAACTTCCATCCTTAGGTGCCTCGGAGAGGTTTTCACCTTTGGATGCATCCTTTATTTTTTCTTTTTCATTGTCTAGAGGAATCTTTCAATTTTCACCTAGAGACTCGTCTTTTTTATCTATTTTATTATTTTTCTCATTTTTGCAACTGGAGGGTTGAATAGATTCCCCAAAATATGCTTTTTTTTCGAAGTCAATGGTAAAACCAACCTTGTGATCACCACTAGGTATGCCTTATCTCAATCCTAGGAACTCAGCAATTGCTTCATCATTCTCAAAAATGTCTAACACGAGTGTGTCTTGTTGGTCCCAATCAATGAGTTGGGGATAAACTAAAGGCATGTCATCATCAGAGTTGTCAAAGTTCAAGGGGGTCAAGGTAAGGAATGAGTTGTTCATATGGTCAAAAAAGTATTGTACCAAGTCCTTTTTTCTCTTTGGTTTAGATCTAGGTGGATTGAGAGGTGGGCCTAATGCCAAGGTTTGGTTATCTGAAACAGATGCATCAAGTTGCCAAGAGGTAGGATCAAGAGATTCCCAATAGTAATGTTTAAACCATTCCTCTTTTGTCATATTCTCTGGAGGACAGGAATTTAATGGATTTGGTGAGGATTTCAACATTAAGTCAAGTTCTCCAAATAGATCGTCAAGGTTCATGGAAGAGGTGGTGGATAGGGAATCCCGCTCATATTTGTTTGAGTTGGGGGAGTCACAGTAGTGTTGGTCAAATGGTTCGTGAGATGTCTCAATATCATTTGAAGCACTTACTTCCGATTAAGGGTGATGTGGTACTAGGAACGCCAATATGAATTGGTTAAAACCCAAGCCCTAAACCTTTTGGCCACTGAGAAACAAAGATTGGTTCAATCCCCCCATCTTGATTTTAGCCTAAACCACTATGTCCATAAGGGACAGTGGTGCTTTGTAAAGCTTTGTCTAAAATAGATCAATGCTCAAGGGAGATACATAATAGTTCCAAGATGGAGATTTGGCCGGGGGTCTTCCCTAATTGATCAAGTAAGTTATAGTGCAACTTGGAAGTTTGTGGGGTTTGCTGCGATGGAGGACCTTAGATAGTGATCTTAGTACAATGAGTGTTGACAACACACTCGAGAGTTGTATTGATTGTAATGGTATTGATATTCTCATTGGCGGCACGAAGGTGATTAATGATTTTGCCACTATTATAATCATGCTTGATATTTGCATAGTTGGCCAACATATTGGTTTTGTTACTCAAATTGGGGACATTTCCTTTCCCATGGTCATGTAGTGGATCAAAATAGACTTGATGATTAGTGTTTGGTGACTTTTGTTTTTTCCGCTAACTTCAATAGTTCTCTTTTCGACAATCTATCCTGTATGATATTTTTTCAGTTGGTGACAATTTGTAGGTTATGTCCCTTAGTTCTATGATAATCACAAAAAGGCATTGTCATGCCACCAAACTGGCTTAAATTTTCCTGGATCATATTGTCTTGGCTCTTGAAGTTGTATAATATTGTGTTATAATAGTTGTTTGAATACAGACTCGATGGGTTCCCCTAAGGGAGTGAACTCACGTTTTTGAAACCTCGTCTGTTGTTGTGGACGTTGAGTATTTTGGACCATGTTGGGAGGTTGATTGACAACATTAAGCATGTTGGAAGAAGAGTTAATTCCTTGTAATGTGATGATTGGTCCTGCTTGTACAGTTTTAGCATCAACCACCCTATCATTGGTAACGTTTTTGTTCTAAGACCAAAATCTATTTATGTCATTGGGGGTGTTTTGTACTATTGGATTTATGTTGGATGTGGGTGTCTTAAGTTCTCCTTTTTCAATGAGATCCTTTTCTATTATAACCCCTTTTTCCACTAGTTCTAAAAAGGATGTGCGACAATGTACCCTTAAGTTACTCCTTAATTTTGCATTAAGGTTTTCTTGGAACATAGTGACTTTTTGTTTTTCAGGTATCTCAACAAGGACACCGGCTAGCTATAGTCCTCCATCTCTGGAAGAAAGTGATGAAATTTTCTCCTTTGTCTTCTGTTGTGTGACACAAGGTTGCTATATTTATCTCATGGTCTATGTTGAAGGAGAATTACTCAACAAATTTCTCAGCCAGTTCACCCCATGATTTGATGCCATAGTCTAGACCTGAAAACCACTTGAGTGCAATTCCTACAAAACTTCTTGGAAATAGTCTCATAAGATATGTGGGGTCATAAGCGACATCTATGCACATGGTAGAAAATTCCCTTATATGTTCTATCAGATTTCGTTTGCCATTGTACTTAGGAAGATTCAATATGACATACCCATGAGGGAAAGGTGTCATGTACAATGATTTATCAAAGGGAAATGGGCATATGTCCTTTGTTCAAAAGGTTTTCTTAGTGGACACCGCCATGTTATCCATTTGTGTTTGTAGTGCTGCATTTGTGTTTACAAGACGTCAACCTGGATTAATGATGTGTTGGGCAGATTATGCGGATCTATGTATGTATTCTAAAATCCAACATCTTGTGATGGGTTTTGATTGAATGTTGGTATTTGATATGGATTTGGATTTGGAATGTTGGTGAATGTGTACTAATTCAGAATCTTTGTGAATGGGTTTTGACTTGGAATCTGTGAGAATGGATTCTAATTTAGAATATGTGTGAATGGATTCTAACTGCCAATCTAGGAGAATGGATTTTGTCTGCCAATCTAGGAGAATGGATTCTTATTGCCATATTGGAAAGAGGGAATTCCTCCTATCTGTGTATTTTTTGGTATAGTACTAGTGACATGAACACTAGGTATGGTTGTTGACTATGGTATGGTACCAACGACACTGACATTTGGTGTAGAAGCTAATGTTTTTGATCTTTTTTTCCCAATAAGAGGTCCGAAGGGAGTGGACAATGATGCCCTTACAGTGAAATTAAATCTCGATATCATGCCATATGTACTGAATGGAGATGAATGGACTGTCATACTCTATGTAGGTATGCTAGATGGTATTGTTGTACTAGCCTAAGGTATAGAGGTACTAGTAGTTATTGTGTTTTTCCCTTGTGTAGGTTGAGTTTGTAAGGTGATAATATCAAATCCTGTAGGTAAGGTAGCACCTTCAGCTAACAATTTGGCTAAGTAGCATTAGCGATCATTTGCTAGATACTCATCTACAAAAGAGGCAAACTTAGGGTCTTGTGCAATAGCCTCTATGTCTTCTGATCTAATGTGTCCTTGAGGGTCTCTAGTGGTGAATTTCTCCAAAAAAGTCCTGTGAGGTCTCAGCGAGAATGGATTGATGAATTCATTTGGGTTCAACTTCTTTTCTCTTAGACCTAGTTTCAACCATGTAAGATAAGCTCAATATGCGAGGAATGCAAAACTACGTCTATGGATAGTATGACTCTAGTTTATGTTTTTGGGATTTTCTGAATGCAAAATAATAAATGTCTAAGATGACGCTAGTCTAGAATGACAATATCTAAAGATGCAAAGTCTAAGCAAGCTTCTAAGGTAATCAATTTTGTAAACCTGAGACGAGGGTACCAACTACCTAAAGTCTAACCAAGGTGTCAATTTAGTTATGTCAAAGAACCAATGTAGGACTAAGATCAAAGATAAGGTGAGTTTCCTAACTAGACTGATGAGCTAGGAGGACTCTGTAGGACAAAGGATATGATGACAGGACTAGGTTCAATGACAAATTTCATTGATGCTACGATTTTTCTAGAGTGTAGAAAGTGGACCTCTTCTAAAGTTTGTAAAAGTGACCTTCCTAAAACTTTGATCTAAAGATAATATGTAGTCTAAGATGAAACTAAAACTTGGAATTAGGATGACTATAGTTATGAATAAATGATACATAAAGGATGCAAAATTGAGCAAATCATTTCAGGTTTTTGTCCAAGGACTACTATGAAAAGATAGATCAAAGACTGGTATGACTGTGTCGACTAGATTGTGACTGTAAATGCTAGTTTTCTAATACTTAGGAAGATGCGTCACAAAATATGACAGATGTGGTTATGTTTCATAGTTGCGGTTTTCTAGTGATCAGTTGCACGTTTCTAGTAAAATTCAATATCTGGTATTAGACAATTGCAGTGTAGTTTCTAACAGATGCAACTCGTGATGGAAATTGCGACTTAGATTGTATCAGATGTGATTTTCTAAACTCTGTGCACTGGCAAAAGTTTTACGACAGTGGAAAATGTGTCATTCTAGACTGCAGTTGTGGCTCACCTTTTCAAATGGTCACAAAATGTCACAAGTGTGATCTTTTAAATCAGATGTAGTTTTCGATAGAGAAAATGTGAGCTAATCTGGCAAATGAGACTCTAGGCTAAAAAAATGCGACTCGATTGAACAATTGCAACTCTTTGGTAAACAGTTGTGACTTGTTGACAGTTGCGTGTTTTTAGTGAATGGAGATATATAACTGACATTGTTTTTCATGAACAAGTTTTTGAAAACAAAGACAATCATAAGACAAAGTGTTTTCAGTGTTATTTTGACTCAAAGATTGTTTAATTTGACAACAGACAAGAACATCCTAGGCTATGTAGGAACAGTATTTACTAAGTTCTCACTTGGTTTCCCAACTACTCTTATTCAAGGCAGATGATTAGTAGCTTGACCCCTCTGGCTCCCCTCCACGGCTCATTAATGTCATTCAAGGTAGCCAAGCTACAATACCCATGAACATCCCATGGCATACTTTCATCTCTACACATGAATTGTAAGAATATGAGATGACTTCATAGGTCGACCTGTTGCACCAGTAAATAGAAGGATTTTAGACTCTACAAACAAAGGTGTTTAATTCAGGCATTCTGTTAATAGGGCATGATCCATGCAGTGAGAGTCCCCTTTCAAATCCATCTCATTGGAACCATATGCATTATTCGTTGGGATTTCCCCAAGAATCCACTTTTATATGCTGGCTAGAAGTCCCTCGTGTTCAGGGTGCTACCAGTCTGAGTCGTCCTGAGGTGAGTATTTTTTCCTACTAGGACAAACCCAATTTCTAGAGTCAATAACTATTTCTCTTACACCTAGGATCACACAGATTTGCAAGCAGAGAGGATACTTCGATATACTGAATCGTGAGGGTAATAACAAAATTGTGCTTTTGCACCAAACATAGTAGACACTTGTTAATTTTAATCCAAATGAAAGATTTGCTACACTACCAAACAATCTATTTCAAAAATTTAACTATGGTCTTCGACATGCATTTTGCAGAAAGGTTCATTAGTACTTTTGATATTGGTCTTCAACTATGAATCTTTAAAAACTTTGTTAACTCCTCAAGACGCACGCTGAAAAAAAAAGATTAGCAAAATAAAAACATGAAAGGAAGCTATAAATTGAAAATCTAAACCTAACAATTTACCCGTTCAGATGCATCGTTTTCTTTGTCAGATGCATCGCAGGATTTTACCAGTCGATTGTGACTCTGAAAAATAGTAGATGCTTAAGTATTTTTTAGATGTGTCATTTCTGATGCAATCAAGTCAATTGCGTCGTTCTAATATTAGATGTGGTCCAGTATTTCAGTTCCATCATTTCGTCAAGTAGTTGGGTCTCTAAATGTCAATTGCATTATTTCATGAAAAAATGCATCGTTGCATACAAAAACCTACAAAAATTGAATAAAAGTCTACAGATACGTGAAGATGGTGTCTTCACATTGGGTTCACTAAATGTAACATCTAGAAAATGCAATGAAAGGTTAAAAGCACACAACAATGCAGTTAAAGCTCTAATGCAATCTAAGCTAAACAAAAGAGAACAAAGGAAAGCTAAAACATAAATAAACTTAAACATCTCACCCAATATCTACGTAATTCCATGTATAACCTCGATTGGCCTTCTCTGTTTTGTCGTTGTAGTATAATTTCCCTTCAGATTTCTCTTGTGCAAGTATAGCCTGTGATAATGATTTAGCAAAACATCAAAGATTCAAATAATAGATATGCTTCCAAAAGTCATAATATTTTGGGAGAGATTGAAATGATGAAGGACAGGTCAATTTATAGAAAATTGATCATTCAAATGACAGGCCAGGATCAAAAGATTGACAGACAGTTGAGATTGAAAGATTAGACATGCATTATGATAATTGTTAGTAGTGACATGAGTGATAAAAACTGGAAATAGAAATAAAGATTAAATAAATGATTTAATCTTTGAGTTTGGTATTCAAGAACATAAGAATAATCTTTGCATGACAAAGATAGAGATAGGATTAAAGCAATGCTCTATTCGAACACACACACAAGATTTAATTAATTAAATAAAGATATTTAATTAATACGCATGTACACACAAACGAGTTAGAACTAGATGACTGAATGATATGACAATGAAATTACTCACGAAAGCAACTCAGACATTAAATAAACAGTTAACTGACTGAATTAAATAGATCTCGAGTCGAGTCAAAGTGAATACTTAGATAACTTACACAATTATCTAAATATAGAGGAATGTGTTAAAATAGAATTTATGAATTAAATAATTCATTTAATTCAAGATTTGATATTTGAAGAATAATTAAATAATATTTATTTAACTAAGTGACGAAGGGATTAAATGAATAATTAAATAAATAAAGGATTTATTTAATTATAGTTGACATATGATAAAGGGTAAATTAAATAAGAATTTATTTAATTTGACAAGAAGGATAAGGTTAATTAGTAACATAATTAAATATAAAGCGTTTATTTAATTAATCAGATAGAATAAAGAAAAGTGTGAATTAATTAAATAATTAAGATTATTTAATTAATAGATGAAATGAAGACTTTTAGGAAATAATTAAATAATTGACATTATTTAATCATGACCACAGAAATACAAATTATAAAGAAATTTAAGTCATAGGCTTAGACCAGATTTTAGTGTCTACAATATGGAGAGGTGTTAAAAACTGTAGAATATGATGTACACAAGCACACTACTATCATTATCCACATAAGAAGTATGTAGTATATAATAACCAGAGAGAAGTGAAGTGTGTGTATCTCATCTAATGTGTATATAAGGTATAGGTATATCACAAGTGATAAAAGAAAGATGAATAACATAAGTCTTAACAATATATGATATTCATTAGAAATACACAAATCCTAAATAAATATATTTATCACTAAGAATGGTACTATATGTAGTGCATTAGCTATGTTGACAAGGTGGCATGCACAAAACATAGAAAGAAAAAGAGAATGTACCTTAAACTTAAGGAATCAATTTCACTCCAATTACACAATTATGTTTTCTTTGTTTTTGGCTTTACACACCTTCAAACTTAGAACTTTTTTTCAGCTTATTTTGTATTTAATGTTCAATTCTATATCAATCTAATAGATTAGTAAAAAATATAAAAATAATGATTCTATATTATCAAATTAAAAAAAATATATGACAGCTAATATTCCAACACTAAAACATGAAAATAATAGTTTATAGAACCACATTCAACCTAAAAATGTACAATTTTACTTCTATGTTGACACAACCAAAAAAGTGGTGGAATATCCAAACAATGATTAATATATCCTCAACACCATAAAAAAGTATTTGTTTATCAGATAATACATAGAATGCAAAAAAAATACAGAAAGTGGATCCTAAATCATGGGGAACCCATGCCTTTTTACCATTTTTTGTCTCCTTAAAATGTGAACACATTATAATACACTTGTTTTATGACATGCATTTAGAATTCAAATAGGAAGAGACATGGACAATTAGAGAAAGATGGAGAGAGAGAGAAGGGTGGGGAAGGGAGGGAGGGAAGGAGGTAGAGAAACACACACACACAAATACAAATAGAAATAAAGATAAAATAAAGTAGTGAGTGAGAGAGAGGTAGGTAGGTAGAAGTAAAGAGAGGAGTGACAAAGAGAGACATAGAGAGGAAGTGAGGAATAGGTAGTGAGGGGAGAGAGATAGAGAGGTGAGGTAGAGAGAATAGAGGGAGAGGGAGAGAGGGTGGGAGGGAGAGGTAGAGACACTACAACAAATCCCTATGATTTGCTCCATTTTTTGCTTCCACCCATTGTTTTAATGATATTTTTGCCAATTTTTTGGAAATGTCGGCACTATTTATGAGGATGGCACTTTTTTTGGCATTTATTTACGTCGATCGGGACAAGTCGATGCTAATTAAGGCATTAATTTGTGCTGACATTAGTGTCATAGTTAGCACCAATATTAGCTCTGCATGTGGTGCTACTGTTAGCACCACCTCTTGGCTTTGAGTTTAGCTTCAAGTTTAGCTTTGGGTGTAGTACCAGTTTAAACACTCCTATGTCGAAGAGACTTATTTATATGTCTCATTGACGATGTAAAATAGTGAAATGTCAACAAGATATAGGAATATCGAGGAGAAAATCACTTATGTCACATCAACAAATTATATCTACAAGTGCTCAGCGAAACACAACTCTTGGATATAACGAAGTAATGTTGATGAGACATTGAGATATTGGTAAGACAATATCTTCAAGTAATGATCAAAAGCATACACTTCTATACTATCGGGAAGGTGAGCAACATATGTGGTAGAGTGGTATACACTACAATCCCGCAACAGGAAGCCTTGAGCAAGGCGGTGGTGTGATAAATAGAAGAAGGGAAGGGAAAAACCATCCCATACCATAGCCGGTATAATAAGAGACAATGGTAGTACGATAATCGTGGCATCATTAGAATTTACAATACTAAATGGAAAAAATCATGTTATTCAAAATGCATTTGAATAAATCATTTAACGAATCAAGAATATAGCCCGCCAAATAGTGTAAAACTCTAATAAACATACTCTAAAAATTTCATCGAAATATTATTTTCAGGCATAGCCCGCTAGAATGGAGTTTTCATTTTAATAAACATACAATAAAACCTTTGTTGAAACCTTATTTTCAAGCGTAGCCCACCAAAATGGAGAAGTGTTTCAGTAAAGAATGACATAGAATGCTAAGGAGATGTGTGTGATAGAATGCATAGGATTCATCATTGTTGTTTATCTCATTCCTATTTTGATCAACGAGGGTTAAAATGTTCTCACTACTATTTGTAATCCAGGTTTTTAATTGACATATGTTTTCATAATCTCAAAGTCCTTCAGATGATTTTGAAGTATCAATGTATCCTATATAGGGTTTAGAATGACTTCTTTTAATTTAAAAAAGTAAATTAGATGCTTTTGAAGTATCAATGTGGCCTATATAGGGTTTAGAATAATCTATTTTGATTTAATAAAATAAATAAATGATGCATTTTCCTATAATTCGATAATGTGGAGATCTTCTTAAATCTGCCCTAGCACACTGTCCTCTTTCACACTATGTTCATTACTCCAACTGCTAGGGTTTTGCATTTGACATCTTTAATATCTTCATGATAGTGTCTTTTAAATAGATCTCAGTCTTTGCTTTAATCTTTATCATGCAACCCTTGAGTTCCATAATCCACCTTCAATCTCTTCTAAGAACGTTTTCTTAAGCTAGACTGCATAGTATGCATATAAAGCAAGTCATTCATACCTGCCATTATTCCAAACCACCACTCACCGCCTTGCATAAAATGTTGCCTCCATAAGCACAATAGCATCTTTTAAAATCATGGTTGTCGGTGATTGACCATTAAGGTCACTACTTTCATCAAGATACAATGATATTTTTTTCTTCAAACTTAAGGCATTGTCCAAGATAACATTGTGAATTGTTTGTTGTGTACAATTTGATTTTCTTGCACATTTACTACTTTGCTAACTTCATTTAAAACTGGATATTGCACCATCAGCTACAACCTCAAACAACTCACTCATTGTCACTTGAAGATTCCTTTCATGAGCATCCTTGTATAAAATCAAACTATGCCCTATAGACTGCCTACTTACTAATATAAGGGACTCATTGTTTCATGGTATTTTGAGTTTTATTTAGAAGGGGTTAGTATGTGGTAATTTTATGTGTAGGAAGAATAGATTGTGATGCAATGATTTGGTATGGACGGTTTAGGAAAAATTGGATTGCTATCGGTGTCATAACCAAGTTGGATTGTACCTTGAGCTGGTGTGAAACACTTCCAGGTGTTTTTGCTTGGAAGCAGAACTTGTGTGTAGGAATTTCCAAATATCCAACAAAGGAAGTTCCTACATTGTAAAGATAAAATCATAAATTTTCTTATCCAGTTTCTGATACAACCTTACATCTTTAATATCCAATAGAGAAAGTTTGTACATTCTAAAGATAAAATCATAAATCTGCTTATCCAGCTTCTGATCTAATTTGAGGTCTTGAATATTGAACAAAGAAAGTTCCTCTATTCTATCATAAATTTTATTTGTCCAACTAGGGATCCAGTTTCAGGTCGTGAAGCTCTGACAGAGAAAGTTCCTACATTCTAAAGATAAAATAATAAATCTGTTTGGTCCAATTTGAGGTCCAATTGTAAGGATTTGTCTTTCTAATTATACTTTCTGACATTTGTCTTGATACAAATTGTTACTTTAGAATTATGGTATTTATTTTCTTCTAATGTTTTCAACCATCATTTTAGGGAAGAGCTCTGAAGATGGTTCCTTCAGATGGAAACTACACTTTTTCGCTATAGGTTCCATCTAGAAACACCAGAAGCTCAGGTATTGTCATACTCAGGTACAATAGGGTTTGAGGTTACCTTGTTCTCCTTGATACAAAATTTGTCCTTCAATCCCTCTTAAGAAAAATTCACTATTATGGACTTCATCATTGTACCTTTCATGCATTCAATTTTATTTGTTATGTGGAAACATTTTGTCTCTATCTTTGCAAGTGATGACTATTGTGTACACTTTTAATCTACATGACTACCCCTCATGTTCAGTTCTTGTGATTGTTACGATGCTTAGGGCTGCTGATTTTTAACTAGACTGTTAATGAAAACTATCTTGGAATCCTTGATGATAATTTTTTTTAGAATCATGGTTATGCTAATAGTGGAGTGTTCTTATTAATAAGGATAAATCTTTATCAATAAGGAGATTACCTCTTACCAACATACTCCACTATCCTTGAAAAGATTGATCTTTAATGCTTCATGGATGGTTTACTTCTGATTATCCTTCTCAAATGAAACAATAGGGCAACAGGCTGGGCTCAACCCTTTTGGGAGCCACATTTCACCCCACATGTTGTAACCAAATAAACAAAACAACCTAATTTTATCTATATCTGCACAATGACAAAACATGTTAGATAAAATCGAGCATGTGATATATATGTTTGATAACTTTCTTATTTTCCTAGACATCTATGGTATGCAAGTTATTTGAATGTACATGATGATTAAATTATATGTTTATAGATGTATGCACATATTTTGACTGGTGATCCTTCATTAGTCTAACAACACTCTTCTCACTCAAATGCAGGGAAAATAGGAGCAGCAAGGAAGACATCATTGAGGCAATGACGGGTCCCCTTTCTCTTTGTGTGTATTTTTCTCTTTTGTATCTATAAATGTATAGTTTTTCAATTATATCCATTCAAATAGTTAGTTCCATGACTGTGTGGAACAACATACATTTACATTATCAATAAAGACTACATTTTTGAAAGGATTGTGCAATCTTTACTATATTATATGCATCTGCATAAGTGCAATCTAGTAATGTAATCTTCTGATTTTGTTTATGCACATGAATGTAATGTAGCAAAAAAAAAATGTACCTTACTCTTCATTTGAAAATCACAAAATCTCTACCCGATTGAGCTATTAACTTTTGTGTCTTCACAAACATATGTTGATACAAAATGAATGGAAGAAGCATCCAAGTAATCCTTTTTTTTTTGCCAACAATTTATACCAAAGGGAGAACAATTTAAGGATATTGCAATATGTAATTTTTATTGACAAATAATATTACTGAAGCATTTCAAAGTTTAGGCCATAAGAATCATCCTTTTTAAAATATGGATTGCGTTGTAGCCAAAATTCCATCCTAATTATTTTTGCATGCTTCCATTTTCACTCATCTCTTACATCCACCATATGCATAGAATTCCTATCATAATAACTTAAATTTAATAAAATCCCTCACGCGAGATTCCAAATAAAACCCTTGATCACAACAAAAAATTGTATTCCTCCTTTGAAATACTCCTATGATTGCTCATAGCATATCGCCAAGACAACACCATGTCGATGAGAGTCCCTCCAAAGTCTCCCTGACATTAACACAAAGCACGGATCAAAAATGTAGATGAGACACCCCTATGTCAAAGAGACTTATTTATATGTCTCATCAACGATGTAAAATAGTGAATGCCAACAAGATACAGGCATATTGAGGAGAGAATCACTTATGTTGCATTGATAAGGTATATCTACAAGTTCTTGGTGAAACACAACTCTTGGATATAACAAAGTGATTTTTGATGAGACAGTGGCATATCAGCAAGAGACATTAACTTGTCTCATTGACACTAGCAACAACATCGGAGAACATAAGATCTATAAGGGAAGGTAAAACCACCACCATATTGGCATATCGAAGAAACATATGTGGTAGAGTGGTATACACTAGAAGGGAAGGTAAAACCACCACCATATTGGCATATCGAAGAAACAACAGGCATTTTAATTAAAAGTATCTTCGATAGTTATGAAATGATGATTAGTCTGATTGATGTGACTAACAAAAATATTGATGAGCCTACCACTATTAATGGAGAAATTGATCATAAAGGTGGTGCAAGCGCCATTTATGAACCAAGGCTAGATGAAGTGTTTTGAAATCATTGTGAATTGTTATTGAAGGATTTGGAGAACCAAGTTGGAATGTGGTAGGCAGCTAGAAATTTGCAACATTTATCCAAGTAAGTGGTCTAGACTCAGCTCAAAGTATTTTCTCAGCAAGTAGATGAAAGCATTGCATGAGTAGGGTTGAGATGGAAAAAACCCCAGGCAAACAAAAAGTAAAAAGATAGAAAATTGAAGCTAGGTAATTGAATCAAGACTTAATCGATTAGTGTCCTAGGTCTGGGCCAAAATAAAGAAGAATAACACAACTTAACCCTTTGTGTGTGACATTAGTAGATAAACAAATAAATATGGGAGATTTATGTACTCCATGTAGCGGTTACGACCTCTTTATTTATCATTATAGGAAGAAATTCTAGCATAGCCCAGTGTCAAACCTATGGAATTTCAATTTGGGTAAACTTGTAGTACCCAAATTCTTTGTGAATGTAGAGTTAATCAAGGTGTTGGCAATGAATTACAATCTGAAGACGAGAGAAATTCATTTGCCTAATGGGTCACAATTCATGGTCATAAAGCCAGATTATATTTCCATGATTTTTCAGCTAGACACTTCCCTGAAAACAAAATTATGAATCAGAGACTCTTTGGAGGAATACCACACCATGGACATAAGTTACAAGAGGTGGAAATCGCCTCTATATAGGGTTAAAGGTGCGGGTAACCAAACTATTAGGTTCTCTAGTGAATCTAAGCCCCCATTCTCTATGGCTTTGTTTGAAGAATAGTTTCAATACACTTATTACTTAGCTAGTCAAGCATTGGGAATTGATATTTCGGAGAACATGACAATTTCTCCCATGGTTTTAGCCATAGACATCTAGACCTATAATTCCTAACCCTATGTTTATGTAGAGTATTTATCAGAGGCCATCAATAATGCCCTCAATATCATCAAGAATGACAGTGAAGCCATCAATTTCAAGCACTATTATCTTTTCATGCACATGATATTATATGAAGGGAAGGTGATGGGGATATGGGGTGAGGAATTAAGAATAAAAGACTTATATAATGATGGAAATTCAAGGCATGTACAAATGTGGACATTTGTGTGGGAAAATAGGTGTGGGAGGTCCCACTACCTATATTTTGAGGAATATTTTGTCAAACCACTATACAAGATGTTAGGCCACAAATGTGACTACAACCTCTCCCCAAAGATCTTAAGATTTCTTTGACCAAAAGAGATGGGTCATGAAGCAGGGATAAATCACAATTGGGGGGACTGGTACATGTTTTGGGATTGTACTGTTATCAGGGTTTATGGATTTGAAGCTGCACCTTATTTGCTGCCTAAGATTGTGCCAGACAGAGTTGCTTATTTAGAGATCATAAGGCAATTGTCATTTTCAGCTTGCATGCATTTAAAGAGCTATGGGAGGCAAAATTTCATGCCTTCCACTTTATGCTTTGGTGATTTCACTATTATCTCTAATTCAGTCTATGACTTGGTTAGTGGTAAACTAGATTATTATGGCTAGCCGGTTGGCAACAAAAGGAAAAAGTTTGATCCTAAACACTTCATTTGTGATGCCAAAAGTTTTCATAAATTGAAATGGTATGAGCATAGTTTCCTTTTAGAATATGCCATCAAAAATTGTGAAGAAAATCAAAACATGATGAGAATGAATTCCTACAGTAGGTTTATGATGGCTGAGGCTTTGAAGGTGAATAATAACCTAGGCTACGTAGGGGATTTCCTTGAGGTACATGATCCCATAGAAAGAATTGAATAGTTAATCCTCCATGAAGAAGAACTGATAAGAGATGTGCCACTTGTGGCATTTGAAAGAGGAAGGGGCATCAGTCCTAGGAGGAAAGTAGAAAATATCACACCACTAGATTACTTATCACCTCAGCCTACTCCTAAAGTGAGATTTTCAGTTGGTTCCCCATCCATGGAAGAAGATAACACTGAGGAAGAAGGAGTCTTGCAATTTAATTCTCCTATTATACCGCAATATGAGATGCCACTGGAAAGAAGTGTGATCACCTTTGAAGCCTCTGATGAGCTATCAGATGATGTGAGTCATTGTGTAAGTCAGGAATTTCTTGCAAATGATACTTTCGTGTGGACCCCTGAATTTAAGTCCTTTATATATGAGTATAAATGAAGACTAATAAGAGAAAGGTTAAAGGACATTGACCTTGAGAAAGAGGCTTATGCCTTCAAATAATTGTAACATGAAGTTGATAGGGAAATGAGAAACATGACTGATAAGAGAGCAAGAGCATTATTGCAAGAAGTTGGAGTTATGCTCCTTCATGGGTGGCATATTAGTTTAGACATTGTGTTTGACAAATTTTTGAAGAGAAAGAATAAAACTTTACAAATAATGGATGAAGCAGGTGACAGGGTCTATACAGGGTCAAGGTACAATCTTGATAATACCACTTTGCAAATTTGGGCTCTTTACCCCCCAGGCAAGAAGCCTTCTCTCATTGACCATGATCAAATTTTTTGACATCTCCTAGTGCAAAGAGCAAGGGAGACAGATCCCTTGGAGACTACTGACTTGAATGAGAATGTAGCCAAATTCACCAAAGCCTAGATCCAAAAGCTAGTAAGAGATAACTAGTGGCTGATAGAGGAAAATGATAGGTTGAAATAAGAATTAACCAACTACAAAGATAATTTTCCTGCTTCTCCAAGGCTTTACTCTCTTTTAATTGAACATGAAACAAAAGTGTTAAAGGCCATGTCTGAGATTGCTCAATGGAAGCATAAATTTGAAAAGGCTCAAAAGGAACAAGAAGAACTAAAAAGATTATTGAAGGATACTACTTTTGAAGTAGAATCAGGGATAATCTAAATGAAATTCAAAGATATGTGCCAACATGTAGATGGTTTCTGGCATGCTTATAGTGGAACATACAAGGCCCTCGTGGAGCATGGAAGTCTGCTTGATAGGATAAAGGAAATGGAATCCCATATCAAGGAAAATATGGAAATAATAATGCTTTGCTCCAAGAATGTTAGAGCCTCATGAATACACATGCAAACTTCTAGAATATCTTGACACAGGAATTGAGTGACTTTAGTTAGGCACTATGTATGGCCATGCCAAATTTCTTTGAAGAAAAAGATTTGAAGGATCAAGAAACTTGGAAAAATGAGATCAAAATATTTTCTAGGCATCCTTGATGACCTCAATGATGAGGATGAGGTACTAAGGAAAACACATAAGCAACTCAAGAGGATTTTTGGATTGGAGAATGTAATGATAGACACTCTACAAAATTTAAACACTTATGACCAAGAGAAATAAATTGATCACATGTCAAAGGTTAACTTTTTCCTTGCACGAGTTGTATGAGAAGGTAGTCAGAGTTTGATTGTTGTGGACACATTAGCATGGTGCTTGAGCCTTAAACAGATCTTAGGTGGTCATGAGCGCTTGATGATGATTAATGGACTGTGGTGCATCCAACACTAAACTCTTTTTAAGTTTCTATGTTATGTTAATTATGCTTTAGTTAAGAAATGATGTAACTTTTGTGAATGGACCTGAAGCTTGTTTCTTCCAGTACAAATAGGGAAACCAAGGTTTGATTTTGATCATCATATCATCGTCATTTCAATCCATTAGAATAGATACTAGACCATCTCATCCACTTAATCATATCAAAATAACTCATGTTATGTATGTTTATATTTTGAGAAATATAATGGAGTAGATACATTATAACTCATAATCCATTTTTAGTGTTCAATTGTTGTGTCAATTTTCATGCTTATTTATTGCTTTGTTGTCTCCAAAGTGGTCATTTCAAGTTGTTTAAATCTGCAAGATTTATCAGGGCACATTTGTTGTTACTGTGAGGATGCTTTGATTGGTTTATGGTTAGGTGTGAATTAAACTCCTTCCAACTAATTTACTTTAATTGGTTAGTATTAAGGATTAAAGTCCTCTTAGAGATTGGCACCCTCTTATGGTCTAAAAACTTACATTTTTGAGACCCAATAGATTGCAAATAACTCTAAAAATTTAGAAGTCTATGAAACAACATATATATTCTATGAAATAGTGTATATATTATTGTACTTTTATATTCTATGAAGCATTCCTTATTTTCTATGAAACAGTGTATATATTCTTGTACTTGTAAATATTCTTTTACTATTATGTCTATTAAAGAAAATAGAGTTTGAATAAAAAAATGCTTCACGCTTTTTTGTAAGTGAGTATGTGAATGATTGTTTAAGGAAAAATCTTACAGTGTTTACATTTTTATTTTACTAGTTTCAAATCTTCATTTTCTATGTATATAAAATTGTATGTACTCTTTATCTCTAATGACATAAAACAGTAATGTCATCACAATCAGGATTTTCAATTTCAGCACCATCATTGTCCACACTTTTCATATCATGTTCACTTTTAAGTACAATCATCAAAATTTTATTTTTATTTCTTGTCCTAGTTAATCTTGATTCCTTTTAGTGCAACACAATAGGTTGCATGTTAAATTTCAAACATTTTCTTTGCATTTTTTTGTATATATTATTTTCTCAGTGCATCATTATGTAACAACAATTTCACTTCTAAGATATACAGTAAAAATAAATGAAAGCACATGTTTGCTTTGTCAAGGAAAATGTATGGTGAATACCCTATGTCTTTCAGATAAGTGTACAAGAAAAATAATACATAACTAATTGAATATGATTTTCTACTGTACAATTATTTTTTTATGTACTTTTTACTTATTGCAGGTGGACTACCCTCAGAAAGAGACTTATACTTATCTTTTCTTAATTGAAGCCTTTACATTTCCTTTCTACAAAAGGAATTTACTGCTTGACAACAGGTTCATGAACTTCATACAAATTAAGATTGGTGTAAAATGCCAACCCCACAAATGTTGTTTGGTCTAGAATTATAATGAAAAATTAAAAAAACTTGCTAGGAGAATAAAATAGGTTTTCAATTTTCCAAGTACAACATAATAAATTACTAAAGCATTTCAAAGTGCAGGCCATAAGAATCATCCTTTTTAAACATGGATTGCAAATAATTCTGAAAATTTAGAAGTTTTGGTCATTAACATTATTTTCTGCTACAATGTCATCTAGTGTATCATTGTCAATGTTCATATGTCCTTTCAAGTATTTAATATTATCATCATCCTCATCTTGACCTGCATCATCTTCATCATCATTGAAATTTGACTGTAGACCATCTATATTGTTACCAGATGTATTTGGATCATCATTTTCTATACAATCCATATTGTTGTCTTCCATAACATCATCTAACTCTGGATTGTTGTCTTCTTGTTCCTGAACATAACCATCTTCAACATCATCATGGATGTCAGTTTCTTCAATGTTCTCTAATCCATCTCTCTCATTTTGTTGGCCATCATTTTTTTGCTCAATATCCACTAATGCGTCATCAAATGCATGCCTTAATCTTGGATCATAATGTATGACAAATATCCATTTCAGGTCCAAAACATCTTCATAGAAAAATACCCGTACATGAATGACATACATATATTAGATGTATTTTATAAAAAAATTATTGATTAATAAACAAATGTATATATTTGCAATAAGCAATGAATTAATAGATTAATGATCACTACCACTTCTTGTTTGAGTTAAAGAAATACCTACTCACAATGAATTGGTAGAATATAAGGCTCCTTATCCTCCGATAGGAACAATAAGGAATCTATAGAAGACAATCCACTATGGGTATCATGTCTTTGTGTCCTCTCAAATGCTTCATACCATCTAGACATAAAAATAAAACATTTAAAAGAGTGGTAATCCAACTCAATAATTTATTGTATTTTCCCAACATATTGTAGATTCCCTTCAATTATATTCTTATCTTTTGAGCTTGATCGACTGGATTGCTCAAAGTCAACCATGATGCCACAATCAAAGAATCATCTCTTTACATTTACATTTTCTACATGATAATGTCGACCATATTGCCACATTGCTAGATATTTCCTCGCCTGTGAAAGAGCATTTATTTCAGTGAAAACAAATATAATGACAAATATAAAAAATAGTTAATACTGTCAAAACTGTAAGGAAACAACATTTTATAAAATTCCAACTATACCTTTCCTTCACATCCTCTAGACATGTTGGTTTCATCTTCTGTTATGTTTGAATCTGTACTTGTATCTTCTATTTGATTTTGAATTTGTTCAGTAACCCATTCTAGTGTGCAATCTTTTCCCCATTCCCCAAGCAGATGAGTGGGAAGTGGAGTATTCCTTGGGTTCAATCTCTTAAACTGTCTCCTTACTTCTAACACTTCTTTTCTTTTTATCATACATATCAATCCATTTGTTCATAAATTCAATGTGGTACAGAATGAACTTGTCGAGTATATAAATTTCATCTACACCTATTACATGTCAACATGTTTATTTCAAACTCCAAATGTCATGCTATTAATTTGACAAATAAATTATAGAGTAAATTAATGATTGCAAGAAAAACAACCACACTGATTGTGAATTTACTTACTAATTTATACTTCAACACCATTAGATTGTGGTTTTTCTCCATCAATAATATTTGATGCTCGTTCTGCATCCTAGATGCGTGGGCCATCTTCAAAATCATTACCAAGGAATTCACACAGGAAGAAAAATGCTTCATTCAATACATACCCTCCAGCCATGCAACCCTCTGGATGTGTCTTTTATCAGACATATCTTTTAAGAGTTTTCTTATTCATTCATCCATCACCTCATCTTTTTGCATTAAAAATTCCTCATAGGTCTAAACTTTAGGTCATTCTTTTAGCTTGCATAAACCTCTTGATTAGGAAGCCCGCCAAACTTCAACTAGACTATAGCCTCAAATTTGTATTCTCTTGACCTTATCTTTCAGACAATAGTCATCTTGGTCCCTATCATTTAGGTTGGTTCCTTGGCTCATCAGTCCAGTTTGAGAACACCTTGTCAACATATCCTATTAGTCTTTACTATATGCAAGGTCATTGACAATCAAATTAGTTGTTATACCTATCTTATTTTTATTAGCAACCATATCTTAGGTTTTACCCTTCATACTAGGTCATACTATTCCATCTCTTCATTCCACACTTTGCATAACTTAGTCATAGACTATCATCACTTTGACTCTTAATCTAGGCATCATTCTTAGGAATCCCTATATATTCAAAAAATCCAAAAAAATATCACTTAGGTTGCATACCTTAGGCATAGGTCCATACCTTCCATTGCATTGGCATCTCTTAGGCTTCTTACCATCCACCATCATGTCTTCTATTCACCTTGATATGCTTCCTAGTTAAGTTGAATACCAATTAATCTAAAATGGTAAAGCCCAACAAGTCATAGACTTCAAAAGACAATTCATCCAATCCAAATACCAATCATCCTCAACCCATGGTCAACTACCCACATACCCCTCTTACGAAAAAATCATAAACCCTAGTCATTCATCCATATACCCTCACTATCAAGAGTCATTTGGCACATCCATTAATCATATTTATCCTAACCTTGATAAGGGAAACCAACCTTCCACAAATCTATTCCAAGACTCTACATCCTATCCTAATGAACCTTCCACTAATCCATTCCAATCTTCTACCTCCTATACTAGTCAACCTTCCACTAATTTATTCCAAGCCCCTACACCATATCTTAACTCGTCATCCACTAGTCCATTCCAATCCACTACATCCCAATCTACTATTCCATCCAATAATACCATGACAATTAATGCTCTCCAAGGATGACTAGCAAGGAAACTTGTTCAACTCTGAAATGAAAAGAAAGTTAGAAAATCCAATCAAATTGCTACTCATACACCATCTAGCCATCCATCACAATCATGTCTGTCATTGCCTACCAATCCCAAAAAGGATCTTTCCATTGAAACTCCATCATTTCCATGTCCAAATATTGAGTCCATTAAAGAAAATCATATCATTCAATTGCCTAAATCATTACATATGTCAAGAGCATGATCCAAAGCATGATGAAATAAGCCTAAAAAAAAATTAAGATCAAGTTATCCATAATAGTCCAATCGTAAATCAAAATCTTAATCTTTTAATGACATCCACATTTCAACCACCTCCACCATTGTAGAAGAGATAATTGATCCCACACGACACATAGATGATCTTCCTCTAGAACAAGAGTCTCCTAATCTAGACATATTTGCAAATAATCAAGCTATAGCTGAATTCATTGGAATCTATGACAATGACTGTAAAGACGGTTTTGACATCGACTTAGAAGCACCAGTAGAATCATCTAAATCTAATATGTCACAAAATCATACCAAATATATCAAACATGTCAATGAAGCTATGATATCTTATTAGCTAGGATCATCTATCTTTGTTAGAACAAGCCTTCTTGCAGATGAGAAAATACCAAGTAACAGTGTCTACATACACAATGATGGGTTAGCATCTTTT
The DNA here is from genome assembly GCA_007258455.2 of Sequoia sempervirens. Classification (NCBI taxonomy): domain Eukaryota; kingdom Viridiplantae; phylum Streptophyta; class Pinopsida; order Cupressales; family Cupressaceae; genus Sequoia; species Sequoia sempervirens. Next base: position 20,657,851 of record VDFB02353493.1, on the reverse strand, counting down.
TTTCAAAACAAAAAATACCCCATCACAAAAAAAATTTGTCAAAGCATGCAATATCAAGGAAAATGACTATGCTAATAGGAGCAAGGAATTCTAGAACCAGTATAGTTTCAGGAAAATTTTGGACATCAAGGTCTTGGCTATTCTTCAATCAGAAAATCTAATGATGTTAGAGGCATCTCCTCGATATTGGGGGAAACTTCATCAAATACAAACATCAAAATGGAGGCCATGAGTAGTTCTTGTCATAAGGTTGTTGCCAAGACTCCTTCCATCCATACCATAAACCATCATTTCCAATATCTTAAACCTTCCATTTGGAACCAACAAAAAGAAAATTATTAGAAATCTAAATTTCAAAATAAAATGTCAAAGGCCATTGAATCAAACAAAAATTTGAGTGGACAAATGAAATTAAAATGGATCCCAAAGAAAAATAGATCAAGAAAAGAAAATAGTTCAAAAGTAAAATTCAATCAAAATGTGGAGCCACAAGAAAAGAGGACTCCCACATATAATAACTATCCACCTCCTTCAAAATGTTCCTCAAGAAGGGAATATTAAAGTGTTGGTTCTAAACGCTATCCCAATTGAAATTTAAAACTCTGCAATCCAACACCCCAAGTTTGGAAAATAAAAAAATGATTCATCCAAATGTCTAAACAATCTTTTCACATATGATAAGTCTAGTTTTTGGTCCAATTTTGTGTAGAAATTATGGTTTATTTGTTGAAATTTGTCATGGACTTTGATGTTAAATGTTGATATTTTCATAATATTCCCTCAAACCATAGACATTGGGCTTAATCCTATTTCTGTGAATTTTTAATGACATTGGAATGTTGTATGGACTATCTATATTAATTTTTCATGTGGTTAATGAATGTTCTTTAAGGTGGTTACATATATGCAATTATTGTGCATACTAACATTTCCATGCATATATCATATGAGGATACTAAATTGAGAAAGACAACCACCAGCTGGTCATGCATCATAACATTCAACAGGTGAATCATTCAAAGGACAAATGGAGGTCGACGGTAGGAGATTCCCCATGCAAATTGAATGTAACTACCTTGTATTTGTACTTAATGATGTTGAGAAAATGTGGGCATTACTGCAATACTGAATCTACATTTGGACATGGATGTTTGACCAAATTCCATGTAGAAGTAACCACCCTTCCATTCTTTTTTCTGTTTTCCCTAAATGGCTTCCTCTCAGTTAGTGGGAGTTGACCACCTTGCTTAGTTGGTAATATAAATAAGGATCATATGCCCCTCCTCTAGAGGTTGCATGATCTGATGATGTACTTGCATTCTTAGTTTCTAGCAATACAACTCTACTAGTATTTTGTATTCAAATTTTCTAATGAATAAAATGAAGTTCTAAATTTTAGCATCTAAGTTTACATTAGTTTTACATGATACTCATGCAAGGGGGGCCACTTGGTGAGCAATCCATACTATAGTTTAGTTTCACTTAGTTATTAATTTATGTTTAGTAACTAGGTAAGAATCTAGCCCTGGCTGTTCCTGCAGCCACTAGAATTTCATTTTGTGACTGTTCCTACAACCAAAGCAGACAAAGTAGTTTCTTGTTTATTTTCTCAAATTTTCACTCTTGTCATGCATTTCAACATTGTGTCTTTCTTAGTTTTTGAATGAAAATGGCTACTTTGAGTTCCTAGTGCACATACTGTGCTAACCCATTTCAAGTTCACAGAAGAAAGATGAGAGCTTGGAGGATTACATTTCAAGGTTTTTGTTCTACCTACAAAAATCTCCAAAACATACCCTTAATGAAGAATCAAAAAAGTTGTTGTTCTTAAGAGAAATCAATGAGAGTTGCACTGATGCCTTAGATCTAATGGCAGGAGGAGATATCACCCAAGTTCCTTGGAAACATATCAAGAAAATATGTTAGAACCATTCTAGGGTAGCTTCAAAGAAAGGGAGAGCTTACCAATCCTCTATGGTTATGTCATCCACCAGTGGAGTTTCAAGAATGGATATTACTCATTTTTTGGTAGATTTCAAGCAAGATATCATAAACAATCTAGCTATTCAGCTAGATACACTTCAGGCCAAGAAGAAACATGAGGAGGCAAAAGAAATGTTGACATAATATTGTCCTCATTGCAGACAAAAGAAGAGGAACTATAGATGCAAGATGGTAGCTAATATTAATAGCAATTTGATTCCACCTGAGTTCAAACCAATTCATATTCAAGAAGATCAAGTCTACTTTGTCGCACAAAGGAGGCCATGGGCTCCAAGACAAGGTATGCCACCAGATCCACTATCTTTTGTTGGGCCATATTTTAATTTTTATTGATCTAGTAACCAATGGAAGCCCCCATATCCATCCAATTATGGAGGATATCCACCACATCCTTGGGTAACCCTCCAAATCCTTGGCCCAATCATCAAAATTCTTCACCCCAATGGCAGCAACCTCAGGGGAATTGGCAACAATTTCAAGGACCTTGGTAGCCACCTCTAGGAAACTAGCAACAAACATCTCAATGGAGGAGAGGATAGAAATGGCCAAAATAGACAACCCATTACATGCAACCACCTTCTCAACCCTAACAACCTGCTATATTGCCTCCCCCTACTAATTCAAGCTCAAATGCATCTAAACCTACTTAGTTACTAGCTCATCCCACACCTAACCCAAATAACAGACCACAACAACAGCCAGTATACTCTACCAATCCAAATCAATTTTTTGCATGTGTTGTGAGTGTGAGTGGAATCCATTTGCATTTAGGAATTACCTTACTATCTCCTTCCACACCCATTATCACTGAGCTTCCTATGGAAGATGAAGAGTAACCTCTGGATGATCCCATTTAGCCAAGTGCACCTAAAAATCTTGAACCAGTTCTAGTCAAGTAGACTACACAAGAACCACCATTCCCTTAGAGATTGGAAGTTTTCAAACCAAAGGAAGGCAAAGAGGATACAACTTTTGAAATTTTATTTAAGATAAAGCATATATGTGTCTAGATACCCCTATTCCAAGCCATAGAATATGTTCCCATATATGGCAAAGCAATCAAGGAAGCATGGCTTAAGAAGACAGGTAGGAAAAAGAAAGACCCAACTACAGTTCATGTGCTGGGATAGTTGGCTGACATCATGCTTGGAAAAGTGACTATCCCCAAGTATAATGACCCAGGAAGTCCTATGGTAGTAGTTGCTATAAATGGGATTCAAATAAAGAATGCTCTGGTTGATTTATGAGCAGCAATAAATGTAATGACTATGGACATCCTACAACAACTAAATGTTGCAAGCATGAGATCTACTCCTACTGTCTTGTAGCTTGCTGATAGCTCTAATGTTAAGTCTAATGGTATAGTGGAGGACCTTGTGGTGATTCTAGAATCTTGGGAGTACCCAACATACTTTATGATTCTTTCTCCTAAAGCTACACTAGGAAAATATCCCATTATTCTTGGAAGGCCATGGTTAGCAACAACAGATGCCTATATTGGATGTCAGTTAGGTGACATGACCATTTTTGATGGTAGGAACACCAAAAATCTTGTTCTTTATCCTCCTGCTCAGCCATCCCATGATGAGGCCACTTCTATATGGCCACATGTTGGTGAAGAAGCTGAGGAAGTTAACTCTATGGCACAACTTATGATGTTAGGAAGAATCCCTCTCCTACAACTTCAAGATGAAGATGAAGTGTTGTCTAACATAGTTCAAAACCATTGTGAAGTAGAGGAAGCATCATCCTCTCATGCATCTACTTCTGCTAACCCCATGAAGACACTTCTACCTACTCTTCTCGCAACCACTTTTCCTGCAGATAAACTTCCTGAAACCACTCTTCTTGTAGCCACTTTTCCTATAGACAAACTTCTTGCAACAATAGGTATGTTCCACACAATGTTTCCATATGAACTCAAGGTACCATGTATTAATGAAGCAACTATGATAGAGCTAACTACACAAGTACATGTGTCAGAAGGAAAATATCTCAATATTAATACTATGGTTTGTCGATCTGATGTCTTGGGGCTCCAGTTGTTTTTTCCTGTATTGGGCTGAATGTAATAATCTTTCTGAAAATCAATAAAATATATTTACGTATCTAAAAGAAAACTACACAAGTATAGGTGTTAGAAGGAAAATATTTGAATATTAATAGAATATTGAGTGAAGAACAACAACTGGCATTGGACAACTTACTAAGGACTCACCAACACCCATTTGCATGAGACTATCATGATATGAAAGGACTAGACCCTAAGCTTTGCACTCATAGCATATACATCAAAGATTATTTTCAAGCAGTAAGGCATCCACAAAGAAGAATCAACCCTACATTGAGAGAGATTATAAAAGGAGAATTGGAGAAGTTACTAGATGCAGGATTTATGTACCCCATTTTAGACAGTGAGTGGGTGTCTCCATTGGTGATTGTGCCCAAGAAAGGAGGAAAATGGAAAGTTTGTGTTGATTATAGAGAACTCAATGCTACCACCAAAAAAGACCATTTTCCCTTGCCTTTTGTAGATCAAGTCTTGAACTCACTTGCAAGAAAGCAATAATTTTCTTTTCTAGATGGCTTCAGTGGCTATAACTAGATCCAAATTGCTCATGAGGACCAAGAGAAGACAACCTTTACCTATCTATGGGGGACATATGCCCTATTCAATAATTCCATTTAGCTTATGCAATGCACCTGCAAATTTTCAAAGGGTAGTCATTACCATATTTTCAAACATTTCCCTTGACTACATGAAAATATATATGGATGACATTACTACCTATGGTGCTGATTTCAATGAAGCATTGGAGAATCTCAAGGAGGTCCTACAGAGATGTGAAGACCACAATATGTCTTTAAATAGTGAAAAGTTCTTTATGATGATGCAGGAAGGTGTAGTTCTTGGCCACTACATCTCTCACAAAAGAATTCAAGTAGACCCTACAAAAATTGAGGTAATTACTAATCTACCTACACCTACAAAACATAAGGATGTTAGGAGTTTCTTGGGACATGTAGGATATTATAGGAATTTCATCAAAGACTTCAACAAAATGGTAGCACCATTGTATACTCTCCTAACCAAAGATGTTGAATTCCAATGGACAGATGATTATAACAAGGCATTTTCTAACTTGAAAGTAGCCTTGACGCATGCTCCTATACTAAAAGGACCTAATTGGGAGATCCCTTTTCAAATTCATACAAATGCATTAGACTATACTATAGGAGCAGTCTTAGGATAGAAAGAAGGAGCCATTGAAAATGCCATTTATTTTGTCAGAAAAAATTTATAGGGAGTTGAATTCAACTATACAGTGACATAAAAAGAAATGTTGGTAGTGATATATGCCCTAAAAAAATTCAGGCACTACATAACAGGCTATCAAATCTTTATGCAAACCGATCATGAAACCATTAGATATCTCATGAATAAACCCCTGATCTCAGGTGGATTAACAAGATGGTTATTGTTGATGCAGGAGTTTGACATAACCATTGTGGATAAACCAGGGAAGGCCAATGTTGTTGCAAATTTTATTTCAAGGTTGACCACATCAAAGGGAAATCAAGCCATAGATGACTCCTTTCTTGATGAGCATCTATTCTCCATCAGTGTTCAAACACCCTGGTATGCTGACATAGCTAATTATCTTGTGATAAGGAGAGTTCCTCCTCACTTCTCTCCACAAGAGAGAAGAGTTCTCATTGAATTTTTTTTCCTTTTTCATGGATTGTTGGATGTTTGTTTTATATTGGACCAGATCATGTCATAAGAAGATGTATGAGGGAGGATGAGACGTACATGCGACAGTTTGCATGCATGCCATGATGAACCTTGTGGAGGGCATTTTGCAGCCAAGAGGACAACAATGAAGATTTTGAACACACGATACTATTGGGCCACACTCCATGAGGTTGTAGGAAGATATACAAGGAAATGTGATAGGTTCCAAAGGATGGGCTATCCAATCAAATCTGATGAGATGCCACTTTATCCTCAAGTAGTAATCACTCCCTTTGACAAGTGGGGATTTTATTTTATAGGACCCATTGACCCTCCATCAAATAGTAAGTTCTATATCTTGGTATGCACTGATTATGTAACTAAGTGGGTACGAGTTAAGGCTATGAAGCATGCAAGAGACAATAATGTTGCAAAATTTATTTATGAAGAAATTTTCATGCGTTATGGAGTCCCAAGATAAATAGTGACTGATCAAGGAGCTCAATTCACTTCATCCCTTGTAACAAAATTGGTTAATGAGTACAACATAAGGCATACGAAGTATACTCCTTATCACCCTCAAGCCAATGGCCAAGTTGAGGTGACGAATAGAGAAATTGAAGCCATTCTGACCAAAATAGTGGTTATCCACAAAAAGGATTGGGAAAACAGATTACTAGAAGCTTTTGGACCTACATAACTACCTGGAAAAAAACTACATGCTTCACTCCATTTGAGTTACTATATGGGAAGAGAGCTATGATGCCCATTGAATTTGAGCACAAGACTCATAGGATTGCACTAGACTTCGGGATGGATATCTCTAAGGCACAAAAAGAAAGAATCATGCAATTGAATGCAATGTTATGATGTGAGATATTTATGAGATGGATGCAATGCAATGGATGGATGTGTTGCCTTCTTTTTCAATATCTTTGTATGATATGTTATGATATGTAGGATGTATGGATGGATGCATTTCTTTTTGTGTACTTTTTCGATGTGATTTGTGATGTCATGATGTATACATGCATATGGATGTATATAGATGTATATATGGATGGTGTTTTTAGTATGGATGTTATGAATGTTAATGATATGGATGTTTATGGATGATAATGCAATGCATTAAGATGCTTAGAATAACAAATCTATATTGTCTGAAACAACTTAAATGATAATGATGATGCAATAGAATATGTTTCCCATAATTATTTTTATGTTGTGATGATGCGGGATGTATGTATGCCAACGATTTGTGGATACAGGATGGATGCATGATGATGTTTTTGTTTATTGTCATTATACCAGGCTAGCATGGAAAGAAGATAGAAGAATAAAATTAATGATTTGACCATTGATTTTGAGATTGATTCAAAAAGTCCAACAAGTCCATGATCCACTGAGACTTTATTAGATATGGTGATGAGATGGATTATTTTCTCATATCTGGGATTGGGGTTTTTCACCAGAGATGTCAGGTTAGCTAGGGATGAATTTACAATACATGGTGACCCTCCAATTAGTGTGGACAAACAAGGTGTAAAAAGAACCTCTTTGCCTGAGCTACAGAAGCAGGTAGTTGTCTACATTATAAGATACATCACGTGCGAAGGTTGTTTTTCAAACCTACATTCTATGCACTTCAAACTCTTGAGTCACATGAGGCACAGGAGGAGGATGAATGTGTCAAATGTGCTATACAACCTTCTTTCCATCATGGCGGCCTAAACCCAAAAAGGTACGGACAATTTTGTTTCCCACCATTGCTTGATTAAACTACTAGTTGCAAAATATCTCCATGATATATCTAGAATGACCTGGGAAGAATTCATAAATGTTGATCAAATTAGACCTGAGCACTTGCAGCCAAGGTTTTTACCTCAACCCCATAGGTCTAGCAGGACATTGAGCACGATTGAAGCCACTCCTGGTGCTTCAACCTCTAGTGCAGGCACTAGTGTAAACACTCCTACAATAGAAAAAAATATAGATATTAGTTCTTTTGAAACAAAGCACTCAAAAAAAAGAAATCTCTTCATCAGATTTTGATGATGATGTTCCCCTTGAAACCGTAATTAAAACTAGGGCACAAAAGAAGGAGGTAGAAACAAGAAAAGGGAAAACTAAAGCATATCCATAGAAAAAGAGGTGCCAAGCTTTAAGAAGAGAAACGATGACACTTTTCATCTTGCAGCCAAAGAAAAATGTGAGATCCCTACTAGAAAATCAAAACCAGTCATGCCAGCCTTTGGCATGCCTCTGCAAGAAATCCTTGAGTTTAGAGAAACATCACAAAGGGACACAGAAGCTCCAATGGGGCAAGTGAATGTTGAATAAGAAAAGGAAAAATTTGAGAGAGAAACAAACATAACACTGGCTGATCTTGCTAACATTGTATAAGAGTTTGAGGAAAATTAGGAGTTCTTGTAGCAAGAGCAAGAACAAGAGGAGTTCCTGCAGCAACAACAAGAAGAAGAACAAGAGTCCCTAAAACAAGAAATGGGAGAAGAAATAGTACCCCTATAGCCAAAGCCAACTAAATAGGCTAAATCCTTATAGTTAGTACCATACAAAGAGCACGCATCATCAAAAATATTGGTAAGATTTCATAACCCTCCTGATTTTACAATACATGCAACAATTTTGAATTTATGGAAAGAAATACAAAGGAGGGAGGAAGAATGAAAAGAGGAGAAACAAAGGCTGAAGAAAGAAATTTAGAAGAGGGATGAAATAATTGAAGAAAAGAATGAGGAAATTATTTCTCTAAAGGAGAAAGTGGACAACATTGTGACCTTGGTACCACAGATTCTAAAATGTAGGACCCCTCCAAGGGTCTATGCTCTGCATCTGAAAGAGAAATATATCTCTTTTAGGTTGTCATAGATTGTCTCGGGTTTGAATCCTTCTATTGACACTCCTACTAAATTTTTCAATGCTTATCAGATTGCCTCCCCTAAAATGAAGAATTTGTTATGTGAGTTTTATTTATATAATTATGTTGTGACTCAAGATAATGATTGGAATTTGTTGTTGTATGTTGGGGATGTCCAATTAAGGGAATTCATGTCTTCGGTGTAAAATGAGATAAGTTGGGGGCATCAATAAAATTCTTATAGGAAGATGGAATCCAACATCCCCTTCGCCACTAGGGTTGAATCAAGAAACCCAGAGGACATTTACAGGGAAAGGAACGTGATGATTTTTAGACCTAGCTATGGCATTAGGATTATGCCTGGACAGAAGTAATTTACAGTGAACACAACAACAAAAAAGGAAACTATGAGAGGATATCTATCACAAAGATGGAACAACCTAACTAATGAGCTAAAATAGGCTGAGCCTTATTCCATCCAGAACTATATTGCAACACTAAAAAGAATTGATAGGTATATATAGATAGTGAGAACAAAGGGATGCTTTTGGATTCCCCTAAATTTTTAGCCACCTATCCTAATGTGGCCCATGCCAAATTTTAGATTCTACCACTATGACATTACTGCAGAGAGACGAAGATGGAGCAAATTTGACAGACTGGGAGGCTTCTATTGGGACCTTGATTTACGCACAACCAACATTGATGTTAGACAGTTGTCAATTTCAAATTTCAGAGCATTAACCAAGTAGAAGAACAACCCTTCCCCTACTGGAGGACTAGCAAAACCTTAGGTTGGGGGGAGTGATGATTCTAGATTTTGGTTCAATTTTGGGTAGACCTTATGGTTTATTTTCTAAAAGTTGACATGGACTAATGTTAAGTGTTGATATTTTCATAATATTCCCTCAAACCATAAACATTGGGCTTAATCCTATTTCTATAATTTTTTAATGAAATTGGCATGTTATATGGACTATCTATATTAATTTTGCATGTGGTTAATGAATTTTCTTTAAGGTGGTTGCAGATATGCAATTATTGTGTGTACTAACATTGCCATGTAGATATCATTTGCGGATGCTAAATTGATAAAGACAACCGCTAGCTGGTCATGCATCATAACATTCAACAAGGGAATCGATCAAAGGTCAAATGGAGGTCAACGGTAGGAGATTCCCTATGCAAATCGAATGTAACCACCTTGTATTATTCTTTAATGATGTTGAGAAAATGTGGGTGTCACTACAGTGTTGAATCTGCGTTTGGACATGCGTGTCTAACCAGATTCCAAAAAGGTGTAACCGCCCTTCCATTCTTTTCTTTGTTTTCCCTAAATGGCATCCTCTTAGTTAGTGGGAATTGACCGCCTTGCTTAGTTGGTTGTATAAATAAGGATTAAATTCCCCTCTCTAGAGGTTACGATTTGATGGTGTACTTACATTCTTAGTTTCCTACAATACAACTCTGGTACTATTTTGTATTCACATTTTCCAATCAATAAAATGAAGTTATAAGTTTGAGCATTTGATTTTACATTAGTTTTAGAGGATACTCATCCAAGGGGGCCCACTTGGTGAGAAATTCATACTTTAGTTTACTTTATCTTAGTTCTTAATTTTTTTTTAGTAACTAGTTAAGAATTTGGAGCTAACTGTTCCTACAACCACTAGAATTTCTCTATATGATTGGACCTGCAACCAAAGAAGACAGAGTAGTTTCTTGTTTCTTTGCTCAGATTTTCATTCTCGTCATGCATTTTATCTGATTATATTTATTGGTTTATGTTCAACATTTATGTTATTCCTTTCCAAGCAATTTACTTTCATCATTGTGTCTTTCTTAGCTATAGACTGAAAATGGCTACTTTGAGTTCCTAGTGCACATATTGTGCTAGCCCATTTCAATTTCACGTCCCTGGGTTGACAAGTTAAATGCACCTTCATAATGATTGAGATAGATATTCAGGTTAGATATCCAATCTTTGAATAATGGCTGTAAAGGCTTAGTTATTAAATCATTGTAGGAGACCAAAAGCATCTACCATCATCCATCATAATCCTACCTCTCACCTAAAGTCTAAAATTCCTACGTCACAAAACCGTCGCATCTTGGCAGCAACTCTTTATCATAAGGACTCCCTTGACACTCTATCATGATGTGTGTATTCTGATAAGGCTAACTCTAGTATCAACAAGGATCACAATGACATCAATCAGTTATATGCAAGCACTATGATCTTGATAAGGCAACTGCTTCATGAAGGTTATTATTGGCATATCATGGCACCAGTTTCTACATCAGCACCATTGAAGGATTCAAAACAATAAATGATCATCTAAAGCATCAAGGCCATTATGAAATATCAAAAATTTAAAAAATGAGAAAAAGTTTCAAAAAATACAAAAAAATGAGAAAAAAGAAAAAAAAAATAGTAAAGAGAAAAAATTTGTCCAATAGTGAAAACCATTTTTATGGCACTCTGGATAAGTACCATGATGAAAACCTAGAAAATAGGAATCATGTGTAAAATAAATTATCTATGTGTACCATTACAATTGGGTGCAAGTTGTCTCATCTCCCATACCCTTCGCATGACATTTTTTATGACATTTCCATCCATATCATTTTCCATCCATTTTCCCATCTACTTTGATCTTGATAAGGATTGGGATACAAAAATAAATCATGCTTTTGGAATTTTTTTGAAATGTTTATCGTTTGCTCATACACTATCCATGAAATATCATGTCATAGCCTTCATAGCATTGTCCAAACCCATACCTCGGAGAAAAAAATTTATCCCTATCTGACATTGTCCTTGGAGACCAAATGATAATTCTTCCAACCCATAATCCTCATGTCTCCTATCTTTTACCAAAACCATCCATTATCCTTCCATACATATTTCTAGACTTGGATTTCCCTTGTCATTGGTTTCAGGATTCTAATCCACTTATCCAACATGCTTCCATCATCCCATTCAATCCCAAAAACAAGTCACTCCAAATGCAACTAGCCTAATACATACAATCTTGCTATGAAACCTTGTACATCATCCAAAACATTCCTTGGATTTGTTCCTAGCCTTGATGCAAACCTTGATCCTTTAGTCACAATATCATCATCCTCACATTTTTTTGGGATGTTTCATTCCCACATTAAACATCATCATCGTCATCATCATCATCATCATCACCTGTCAATTGGTATTCAGCTTGACTAGGGGCAAGATCATGTTTGTCCTTGGATTCTTGTGTATGTTGGATTGATTTATTGTAGGCATCATTCATATGCATTTTTCATGGTCATTATAACGTATCATCCATAACATAATCCACACTTCCCCATAACAAAACATTTAACAAAAAAATGACAAAAGAAAAACAAATATACCCTAAAAAACACACAAAAAAAAAATCCAAAATTCCAAAAATCAAAAAAAATTATAAAACTTCAAAAATCCAAATAAATAAAAAGATTTAAAAAGAAAAAAAAATCAAAACATTTCAAAAGACAAAAAAATCAAACAAAAATCCAAAAAAATTTATAGAACTTCAAAAATCCAAGAACATGACAAAACCCAAAAACATTTAACTTTCAAAAAAATCCCAAAAATAGAGTCAAAGTTAGTCATGTTAGTCTTTGTTATTGTCAAACTAAGTTGCCTCTACAACTGGATGTAGGAAAGGCTATCTGTCGATGTGCCTCAGAGGCATTAGGTGAATCCTTTAGGTGTTTTCAAATAAAATCATGATTTGGTCCTTTGTCATTGACACAAAGTTAAGGTTCATGCCAAACTATGAGGTCTCTACGCATTACTATGTAGGAAAGGCCATCTGTCAATGAGCCCTCGAGGCCACATAGGTCAGTCAAAATAAATCAAACATTGTTAACTCAGACGTGACTTCATCATGTAAACTTCAAACATAAATCTTGAATCAACAAGACAAGCAAGCCAACAAGTCTCCAAGTCAAATCAGTCATTTGTCAAATCAATCAAAACCAATGGTTTTATACATGATGTGTCCTTCCTTAAACTAGACCTTGTCATTTTCCTTATACAGGTAGTTGAATGATCAAAACCATACTTGACGTCTTATAGGACATGTTTCTTTTCCTAAAACTAGGCCTTGTCAAAATAGTCAACCTATCACTCACTTCATCCCTTAACACACTGAAAAACACTTATTGGTAAATAATTTGAATGACTATTGATCTTGTTGGTTTATTGTGTCTTATCTTTTGGATTTTCTTTGGTCATGTTACTAGATCCTCGAGGATGTCCCACAAAGGATTTAGAGGAGCGAGGATGTCTCATGACTTGTCTTTTATTTGATTGTTGTCTATGGTTTGTCTTGACAAAAGACTGGAGCAACATGAACCTTAGTATGAGTCAATGTATTCCTTGTCTATAATTGTCAGTTTTTACTCAAAAGGGATTGTATTATCACCTTGGGTTTCTATGCCATGATGCGCTACATCCATTTTGTAAAATAAAACATGGCTCTTTAAAATAAAGTGCACTTATGAAAGCAAGAGTTTCATCACTACTAATTATTCTTCATCTAATTTTTGGTTATTTACTAAGACTTCTTCAATTCAATCAATCAATTTATCAGTCTATCAATCATTCAATCAATCAATCAATCAATCATCACTTGGTCAATCTATCAATCAATTGATCAACCATCAACCATCATATTTCACTCCTTCCTAACCTTTCATCTCTTTCATCGCATTTCATCTTTCTCTTACATTCTTCTTATTTTGAGAGATCATCAATGCCTTTAATGCACACACAATCTCTCGAGGGGGCATCCTACCTCCATCTCTTGGTCTACTAGGGCATGGTCTTTTAATTTTTCTTTGAAACAACACTCAAAATTGCATTGTCTCAAAGAGGGGAAAAATGTAGACATTAAAAATTGTCTTAGGTCTTTGATGACACTTTTCACTAATATTTCGTCTAAAACTGGTTAAATATTTTTTTATTTAATTAGCGCTAATATTCTTCTTCTAATTCCCTATAATTATATAATTTTTAATTATTTAGTTATTGTTCTTCTAAACCATTAATTAAATATTTTTTAGGGTGGGGGCCCTAGCTCGGTTGGCTAAATCTTTCCTATTGCAGGATGTTTGTCACAAGGTCTAGTCCCCCCCACCCACATGGTATTGAAGGGCATGTCGTGCCAGTGCCACCGGTCACATTAAAAATTTTACCAGGCACATTGGAGTTTATAGGGGGTCATGCTACCCGATTCCTACTATCTAAAAAATACAAATAAAAATTTATTATTTAATTAATGTTCATCACTATTTCTTCCTAACTATTCTTCTTAGATTAAATAATTCTTTAATTATTTAATCCCTTAATCTTTCCTCTCAAATTAAATAATTCTTTAATTATTTAATTTGTCTCCAATTTCAATCATCCCTTGCATTAGTCCAATTGATTAATTTGTTCAATTGACTAACCCTTTCAACATTAACATGTCCTAGGGGATTTAATTATTTAATTCATTTCCCCCCCATATCCTAGTGTGATAAATAAATAATATTTATGTATTTATTCCCTTTTATCTTCTTTGTAATTAAATAAATTCATTTTATTTAATGTACCTAATATGGGCTCATAAATTAATAAATTATATTTATTAATTTATTGCATTTATCCTTCTAACTTGCTAATTTTGAAAGGTGCGGATAATTTATCTTATTTAATTATAAAATCTTTAATTATCCTCACCTAGATTTCATTCCCACTTATCTCCCACTTTCTCTAATTTCACTTATGCTTTTCTCTTCCACTTTCCAATTTTCATTCCCATTTATCACCTCCATTTTCTAATTTCTATCTCACTTAACTCTTTCCCCTTTCCACTCATGACTCTTAATTTTCAAATCCACTCCCCACTTTTGAAATGATAGCGTTTATTTGAAAATAAATAGTTTCCTTTTTTTTTTCTTATTCAAGGGGTAAACGCTTTTGACCGGAGCTATGAACTGAAATACAACCATTCAACAATACTACCCCAACGGGCTTTGAACCTTGGTGGCAAGAACAACAATTCCACTGATAAACCATCACACCATGCCAATACTGACGAATACTTTCCTTATTTAATTTCAATGAACTCTTCTCTTTCTCAATTTAACTCATCCTTCACTCTTTCATTCCTCCACTTTCGAAAAAGTATATTTTGATGAAAATAATTATTTATTTATTTTCAATTGACTCATTTTTCCTCCACTTTTAAATGTAAGTTTCCCTTCTAACTTATCTTCACATTCAATCTTGTCCATTGATTATCATTCAATCTTGTGCATTCAATTATCTTTTTGAAATCTATAAATTGAGGACTTATTTCTCAATTTACAAAGACACCATCTTCGATTTCCTTGTGATCATTCTGTCAAATTATTTTCAATATTTAGTGCATTTGATCACATTTGAGAGCTACACATCAAATCTATTGAAGGAATAATAAGGAAACCAAAATGGAGTGAGAGAAGCACATGACGAGGGTTTGTATTTTTATTTCTTTCTTTATGCATTTCGTTCTCACAATTTGTTGATGTATTTGGGTTCTATTTCATGATATTTTCTTGTGGTCTCAGCATTTTGATATGATGTATGCTTTAACCTTTTTATCTAGATACACCCTTCATAATATCATATTGCAGCTTATTGATAAGAACATGCTTACCTTACCTCCTATTAAAGAGTCTGATCCTAATCTACCATTTCCTATAGGCTTTTGACAAAAGTCTTATTGCCATTATCATTGAAAAAATGGACATGGTACAAAATATTGTAAGCTTCTTAAATGTCTTGTGCAAGACCTTATTGATAATAGTAAATTTCAAATTGGAGGTGTGAACGATCAAGGAAATAAGTTTGTAGCCCCTCCTAACCAAAATTTACAAATCTTTACCAATCCCATACCAAAATATACTATTTCATTTGTCAAAGCTAGTGAAACCAATAATGATGTGATAAATTTTGACTCAAATGATGAAAACATAAAATATGACAATGAAGAACTGACTTAAATGGTGGAATTTATTGAAGTTGACCTCATAAGGGCTCAACCAAAAGGCCTCTTGATATTGTTTTCTCACAAAAATACATACTTCAACATGCACCTGATGGTACTCTTTACATAGCTAGAAGAATGAATAACAAGCCTACTAATGGGATATCAATTGATCCCATCTATGGAGAGAATGTGATCACTAAAGAATTCCTATTTTTTCATGAACTATATCAAGAGACATACAACAAACTAAAATCTTGGATCAAGATGGACAATGGTTTTGCTTATCCTACAATTGGCTTGACAGATCTACCTTTAAAAGTTGGACTTAAAGAATTAAATGTCTCATTCACCATCATTCAACAATCAGACCAGTTTCATGTGAAGTTAGGCTATCCATGGCTTTGCTCCATGAATTTTGTTCCCTTTGGAAATGATATCTTTACTGTGCATCATAGTGGGTTTAATCTTATGTCTTCCCAAGGGAAATTTTCATTGGATTTATTTTGGCTCGAGCCTATTAAACCTATAAGACCTCGTGAGGACTTCTTTTTCAAATCCTATCAAAAATTTAAGGCAAAGCTTATAGCAGAATTATCCCTTAGAAATATGTCTCAACTCATGATTGAGCCTCCTACCCTTGACAAAACAATGATCGAATCAAAATCCCTTCCAACCACCCAAGAGCAGCCTATGATAAGAACTCCTAGAATTTCCTATAAAAGACCACGAGACAACCAAAAAAATCCTATTGTGCTTCATAAAGTTAAACAATTTTACAAAGCTAAAGAGAAAGTTGTTGAACAACCTCCTATTATTTCTTTTGTTCCACCCAAAGAAGAGAAGAAACCTATAGTTGACAAACCCACTCCTACACAAATACAAATCAACAATATATTGAAATGAAATCAAAATGCTAGAGAGTGTAGGCATAGACGTGATATTGCTTGTATGTTACAAGCTAAAGAAGAAAAGAAAAACACAAAAAATCAAAATTTGAACTTACTTGAAGTAATTCATTTTGACTCTATACCCTCGCCACAACATAAACAAGAACCTTCAAGAGAGATTATTATTTTACCTCCTCTTGTGATTAATCAAGATGATAACATTGATATTGCAAAGATTGATGAACAAGTGCATAACAAATTGAATACATTGTGTAGACACTAAATAGGTCCTGATTGATACTATGCACCTAATTCTAGTTAACTAACATTGATTCTTCCTAAATCACTTAAAAATTATTAAATAATCAACATTATTTAGTTAAATTCAGCTATTAATCAAATAATTAAATTTATTGGATTAATTCACTCTTCTAACTAATTTTCATCATATTTAATTAAATCAAATTATTTAATTAAATCCTCCTAAATCCTCTCATTTGATTAAAATCAATCAAATGTCACAATCTCTTAATTCACTCCAATTAATTAATTTTGGATTAATTAATCCTACATCCCCTTTCTAACCATCATTATTAATTCCTCCAGCTTTTGACTCCTCAAGAGTTAAATCAACCCATGGTCAACTAACCAAGTTGCACATGATAATAATTTCTATTAATTATTTAAATCTTCTAATTTCCCTCACAAAGGAATATTCCAAATAATATTCCTCTCAATAACCTATCATTCAATTTCCGTCGAAAGGATTTCAAAAATCTATCACATCCTCTTACATTTGCAATAAATTCTCTTACATCCTCTCAAATCTCAACCAATTTCATTCAATTCCTCTTACACCCTTTCAAATCCTCAACCAATTTCATTTATTTATCTTCCATCCTCCTCCACTCACACATTTCCCAAAATGTGCTCCAACTTCCTCAATAATAGAATTGTAACACTTGACACATTCTCATTGGCTCTAATTTTAAGCCACATTCATCAAATCCTCTCATTCTTCAACCCTTGGCTTCTATAAATAGAGGCATCATTTTCATAATATGGATCCACAATCCTTGCAAATTCATTATTCTCATTTCATCCATCAATCATCCAATTGCTATCAATATCTTTGAGGGAAATTGGAATTATCAAATCCATTTTCATACACAATCTTAGGAATGATTACTCTACTCCAAATTCATCAAGGATCTTGAAGCTTATCAAAGGGATTGGGAAAGGGCCACTTTCCAAATCAAAGTGACATCAATCCTTCTATGGGATGGAGGTATGATCTATTTAGTTTGTTAACATGCTGTCATTTTTTTTTGTGCTTTTGTTTCATGTTTTCATCTTTGTTTGATCAATAATCTCATAGGGAATGATGTTTGTACTAATTTGAATGACTAACCTTGTGCTTTTATTCTTTGTTTAGCTTGGTGCAGATCATCGTTCACATTTTGGCGCTAGAAGGAGGGCTAACCATCTTAACTTGTTGATTTTTAATTGATTTTTCTAGTTTTTGTTGACATAGAATGTGACATCGCCTTTGTTCATTTGTGAGCCCGTAGAGCATCGCTTTTGTTCTAAGATGTCACCTTAGTCACATTGTGTCGCACATGCACATCTTTGTCACACCGCATTCGATAAAGTGTCACAATTTCCTTCTTTGTCTTCTATCTTAACTTTCTGTTCGCAGAGTGTCACCTTCGAAATCACACCGCATTCACACTATCTGCCTACTGCAGAGTACCACCTTTGCATTCAACATAGCATTGCATTTGAATGAAACATCACATTTTCTAGTTACAGAGCGTCGCCTTTGCAGGAAACAAAGAAAAATAGAGTTGGAAGCCTAAAATAATTTTTTAATGCTCTTTGTAATAACTTAGGTCTTCTATTTCTCCATTTTATTTCACTTTCTAGGACCTACTGAAACAATTTGGGCTTAAAATTAACCTACAACTTAAGCTTTATCAAAGTTGGTTACAATTGAACCTTAGAAACTCACTAGAATTTGGATTTTGAGGCTAAAATTGAACACACAATTTCATACTTATTCTTGGTGCTCTAAAAAGAGCTCATCATTGCTTTGAGGATTTAAAAAGAACTTGTGTTTGCTTTGTATTGTAATCTTTTTTGCAACTTGTGTCATTCAAATATGTATGCACTTTTTTCACGCTTCACGGGTATGTGCAGGATACTGATGGGCCAAAAAGTGGCAATATGATGGGTATGTGGCTGACGAATTTTTTTATACCCAAAATTGACGAAACGAAAAGGGTTTTTAAAGGAGGTTCTCAGATTTCCAAAAATATAAATTATGCTTTACTTTGAATTTAATAAGTAATTATTATTCATTTTCTATTCAAATTATGACTAAAGTCTTGATTGATAGGTTGATTGAAAAAAATCTATGGATTTCAAATGGTATCACATTTTTTGAATCCAAAACATGAATCACATTCTATGTTTTGTATACTATAGGATTAAAAAAAAGAAAAATTAAATTTCATGAAGTTTTGACCAAGTTAAGGTGGTCAGACATACGAGTTTTTTATATTTTTTAAAAGTTGTAATAAAAAAATCATAATTAATTATTTACTTGGAAAAAAAGTACAAAAACTATGCATCACATTGGGACATGAGTCCTCTACTTATATCTAAAATCTTATAAAAATATATTATCATTTTATTGTGGTTAGGGTGGTCAGACAGACACCTACTTCTTATTTTTTCCCTGAAATTTAAGTACTGCTGCATTGAAATTTCAACTTTTCACCAAATAGATTTTTTTTTTATTTAAAACAAACCTAGTTGTTTAGAAACTACATTCAATTTGCTACAGATTCTATTGTTACATATTTTTTAAATAATATAGATAACTTATTCAAATTTTTACGTCAAGTTTCCTAACTCTGATTTTTCTAATTTTTTTGCCATATAAGGGCCTATTTTTTCCATGATGATCCTGCACATACCCTCACATCGATCTTGAGAATAAAAAGCATTTTAGTGACATTTATTTCCTAATAAATTACCTACACACTTCAATTTTGGGTTAAAATTTAACAAATCCTACAAGTGTGAAGAAAAGGAATTGTGTGTTTTCCCTCTTAAAGTGCTTTACTCAAACTAGGTGGTCAAACTACAAATGTACTGCTTCACTATTGTGTATCTTTAGAGAGCCTACCTTGGTGGGAAAATGTATTCACCCCAAGGGAATGACTCAAACCAGTAGGGAGATAAAGCCAAGCTACTCCCAACCGGTATAGCAATTTGAATGCTAAGGAAATCTCAGCATTACATGTGCTCCTACAGACAAGCAAGTTATTCTTGTCTCTTGTGTGGCTTCCTGAATAGGTGCCTTGATTACGAACTAATTTGTGTAAAATCAAAAATCATTTCTATTTGTTGGTGCAAGAATAGTTTTTTTAAAGCTACTTCACACCTGTATTATTCAATAGTAGAAACAAAAAAATCCTTTTCATCACTGAACTTTAAGGATTTTCAGATTTGTGATCTCGAGAAGTGTGTTTCATGGAGGAGAGTCAGTGTCACCAAATCTTTAATTGTTCACTTTTTCTAGTGTTTAGATGAATCTGAGTGGAGACTCAACAAATATTGTCCTTTTCTATTCTAGGGTTGTACAAGTCATGAGTTAGTCAAACACGTTGTTTGAAATCTCAAAACTTAGAAACAAACATTCAACAAGGTCATCAAATTTCAAACCCTTTAGAAAGTGAAAATACCTTTGAAAATTCTACATATTACTTCTTGTCCCTAGGGATTCTATCCCTAGAGGCTTCTAAATATTTGGTCCTATATCTCAATTTTCTCTCTAAAGTCAACTTAGGAAAACTATTTCCTTGATTCTCTTGATTTTCACATAATAGACATTGTGGAATGAAAGGAAATTGAGGCATAGACATTCAGTTTGAAAACTAAGCAATAATTTTTTATGTGGTAAAAAGAAGGCATTTAATCAAGATAAAAAACAATTGGACCCCACATATGTGTTTGTTCTCATGATTTCCAAGAAGGTCAATATCCCAAAACAAAAGTCTTTGTGCAAAAACTTCAAGTTTAGCTGTCATACTCAAAAAGCCATAAAGAAGTACAT
This sequence comes from Sequoia sempervirens, assembly GCA_007258455.2. NCBI lineage: Eukaryota > Viridiplantae > Streptophyta > Pinopsida > Cupressales > Cupressaceae > Sequoia > Sequoia sempervirens. The sequence goes on along the minus strand of VDFB02353493.1, from coordinate 20,637,177 downwards.
TAGGAAGTGCAACCAAAAACATCTCAAGATAAGCAAGCAATTCACAAGGTTTTATAGACTCATTCCTTTGAAAAATCTAGATATGTATGCTCAATTTGAACCACTTCTTGGGTAAAAAGTTTGTTTAGAAGTATAGCATGATCTTCAATACCTAGGTCTTGTAAACAAAATTCTCTCTAGGTTCATCTAGGATCAAAATAAACACCTTCACTTGTCATACCATCAATCAAATCCCATCTCACAAAATTTTTAACCATTGGAAAAATCATTCATACTAGAATTTTGGAAAATCCTTGAAATCAAAATCAAAATCACCTTGTTCGACTAAGTATGTGTGGATGAATCCTTCCTCATATACTTAGTTAAATTATCATCCTTGTGGGAAAGTTTATTCCAAGATAAAATATAACATCTTGGGGATTATAAGTTCATTATCCAAAACCAAATCAAACCAAATCCAAACCAAATCCAAAAATTCCTAAAGTCTAGTATTACTCGAAGGGTCTTAAAAGTTCAAAACATCCACATCTCTCATCTCTCATTTGCCTCATCACCAACCATTTGATCCTTAACACCCTATATTTTCTTGTTTTGTACCCAAAGTTTAGACCAATCTAAGGAGTTAGAGGTTTACCTCCCATATTCTTGAAAGTTGATCCTTATTTTATGGTCCAAAATAGATCTCAACACAAGAAGAACATGGAACCAAACAAAGAAACATCCACTTCAAGCGAATTGAGCTAAACCACATCTGAACTTAACCCCCCTCAACTACCACAAGATATTCAAGAGGGAGGTTGCTAAGTAGAATACGTCACCAAAAATTATCAAGGAATGTCCCAAGATGAGATAATGAAGTTTTTCAAAAATCTTGAGAACCAAAAGACTATCAACACAATGATGAGACTCAATCCTACACAATACATGTTAGCATTATCAAAGGAAGGGGCTAAACTCCCCTTTGATTATAATGTTAGAACTATTGTGGAAAAACCTCTAGATAATATACCAATAGTATCATTCACACTATCCTTCCAAAATGTAATCTAACCCATCACACAACCCACATCATCTTATGCTCCAAGTCAACCCATAATCACCAAGGAGAGTTCATTGCCCCACACTCTTCAAACACATCCACTTGTAAATAACCAAGACTTAGATGAAAACACCATCTTTGGTTTACCAAATATCATCCCTCAAGACCCAAAGCATCCATGTGTTCCACTCATTTTCCATGACACTAACAATTCATCCACCTTCGCTGCATCACCAGCTTATTCTCTTGATACACAAGTCTCTCTCCCCATGGTATCACAAGGACAAGTAGATTACTTGGACAAATGGGAACTTTTAATGCATCATCATCACTTTTCCAAGGAAACACACCACCAATCTTCCCACCATTTCCCCCTCTAACATCAACATCCACACAAATATTGGGTTTAGGGCATCCCCCTTTACATAACATATTGATCAAAAATCAATCAAGTCAAAACAATCCTCCAATCATGAATCAAGTTAGCATACCAAATCCTCTGAGTATGCCACCGATATCGCAACAACAGGTGACATCAATCCAAGAAACACAATCAATCACTACACCATCTATAACACCTCAAAACATGGTCCCCCAAGGACCTAGCATATCAACCTTACCATCTACCACACAACCCCTTATTATCAACCAAATAGGACCCTCGCAACCACCTCAACAAAATCTCATCACACCATCCCACACCATCCCAAATCCTCCACCACCACTGAAAAATCCAAACATGGAAAATTAATACAACATTACACTGCAAGCAAACCAACAAGCCTATCAAAAGGATCTTCAACAATTCCAAGCTCAACAAACTACACAACTTGCACAAACCACACAATCTACACAGTAAACTACATAAAAATCACAGGTGCAACAAGTCACACAACAAGCACATCAAGCACATCAAGAACAACAGGCTGCCCAAGCACAAGCCCAAACTTTATTGCAAGAACAACAAGCTGCACAAGCTACACAAGCCGCATAGGCTTCCCAAGCTACACAAGCCACTCAACAAGCTCAAGCTCAGGCACAAGCTCAATACCAAGTGCAACAAGCTCAAGAAAAAGCTTTGTTACAACAAGAGTCCTATCAACAAGATTTCCAACAATACCAAGCAGAACAACAAGAAGCTTAGCTACAATCCCAACAAAAAGCATTGTTGGCACAACAACAACAAGACCAACAACAAGCATTGTTGGTATAGCAACAACTGCAAGCATACCAACAAGCATTGTTAGCACATAAAAACTTGTAGCAGCCTCCAATGAACACACCAACCACCCAATCCATCACTCAAACAACCAAAAAACCCCAAAACACATTCATCCCAACAACTGATCCACAAAATGATGTGTCCGTAGAAATTAAATTTCTCTCACAAGTGCTAGATCTGCAATCAGGAAAGGCCAAAAAATCACAAGGGAATTTGTGCCCCTATCCATTCAACATAAGCATTGTGATGGTGTCATTCCCATAAGGATTCAAGATGCCTAAATTTGACAAATACCATGGAACTGACAATCCTGAAGATCACATCTAGTAATTCCATGTATAGAAGTTGCATACGACAATTCTTATCTAATGCGACTATTTCCTCGAGATTGGTTGGTCTAGCAATGGAATGGTTCTCCTGCCTTCCCCCTAGAATGAAAACTTTCCAAGAAATTATGGACTTATTCATACAAAATTACTCATTCAATATAGGCATTGATGTTAGTCTAGAAGAACTATTCGCCCTAAAACAAGCCAAGGGGGAAACATTTACATCCTTCTTGCAACGATGGTGATCCAAGGCCAACATGAGCAAATGGGCTATGCCAGAAGAACAAAAATAGGGACTATCATCTCCAATCTTGAAAGGACCTTGTCCTTCCATTTGAAAATGCAATGCATAACAACACACGACCAGTTGATACCTAAGGCACTCAACATTGAAAGAGCCCTTATTGCACAAGGGGACACACCTACATATCAAGTCAATTAACCATCAACCAGTGACAATGAAAAACCTCACATGGGAAAAAAAACAAAAAATTCATTAATTATGGTGTCGTTGATGCCAAAGTTATTATCAATGCCCCAAGGAAAAATACACAACAACAATCATACTAACAACCACAAGTCAATGCTCAAAACAATGCACAAATCAACCTGTCATCACAACAACCCGCCAATCAAATTGACAACAATCTAAATGATTAAGGGGAACCACCCCCAAGGAACAAGTATCCCCCTAAATGAAAATACACACCACTTGGGGAACTAATCAAATTATTCATGCAACAACTAGTACAAGAAAATCTCATCAAAATCCTAGTCTATGAGAATTCTCAAGAGCCTCAAGCTAAACCACCATGGTATAACGAGAAACATCTTTCTAACTTTCATAAGATAAAGGGACACACAAAAGGTAGTTGTATGTGACTTAAAAACATGATCCAAGATCTTATTAACAATAAGATCATAACCATTGAACAACCAGCTAGAAATCAAGACCTCAAGATATAAAAAAATTTGACGCCAGATCACAATAAAGGAAACAACAATGGTAAGGAAAAGTATAATAATCTGAACCATGTCTACAACCATGTTGTTGCATCCTTGGATGAGCGGGTCATAGTTGTCAACATCAAGGGATCTAGAGCTGAGTGTGGAGTCACCACATGTGGTGGAAGAATTACCATTCTAGGACATATCCGATGGTGAAAACCTCTTTGAGGCGTCAAAGGCTGAGGGATTCAATCTTCCCCTTAGTGTTATTCTTCAAGAAAAATCAGCAGTACTAGTCAAAAAGTGCAACATAATCAATCTAGGGACTGAGGAAACACCGCATATTACTTTCTATGCAGAGTCACTTTTGACCAAGGAACAAGAACTTCTAGTTGCATTTATAAGAGACGGGAAATTAAATTTTGTATGGACCTATGCTAACATGCCCGGTCTTGACCTTTGAGTCATGGTTCATCATCTAGTCATTTATCTAGGTGTGAAACTAGTAAGACAGAAGCTAAGAAAGATGCATCTACATATTGCATTACTGGTCAAGCTTGAATTACAAAAAATCCTTAACACTGGCTTCATATGACCAATTGATTATCTAGAATGGGTGTCAAATATTGTACCTATTTCTAAGCCCACTGTGAGCATTCGTATTTGTACTAGCTTCAGGTACCTAAACAAAGTGTGCCCCAAGGATGATTTCCCTCTCCCAAATATAGACATGATTTTGGATATGACGATAGGACATTGAATGCTATCATTGATGGATTTTTTTTTAGGGTACAATCAGATTACGATAGCCAAAGATGATCAACATAAGAAAACTTTCACCTTCCCATGGGGGACTTACTGTTGGAACATGATGCCATTTGAGTTGAAGAACACTAGAGCAACATACCAAAGGGCTATGACTTTGATTTTTCATGGCATGATTCATAAATCTATAGAAGATTATGTGGATGTCATACTAGCTAAATCAAGAAAGTGTCAAGACCACATATCAGTAGCATTCAATCTATATTTGAAAAACTTGAAGAATATAAGGTTAGACTCAATCCTAAGAAATGTGTCTTTGGTGTGCAATCAGGAAAATTGCTAGGGTATATTGTATCAATGAGGAGAATCAAGATAGACCTTGTCAAGGTCAAAGAAATTCTTGAAATGGAATCACCACAGACATTGAAGTAGTTAAGGGGTTTTTAGGGAAGGCTCCAATCCATTCATCAATTCATAACACAGTTAGCAGATAAGGCTATCCCATATTCTCATCTACTCCACAAGGGGGTAGCATACAAGTGGGACGAGAAATGTGATCAGGTATTCAATAAATTCAAAGAATACTTGTTGACACCACCAATTCTCATTCCACTGATCTAGAACAAGACATTGATACTCTACATATCAACAATAGCAGCAACCCTTGGTGCTCTCTTAGCTCGGCATGAGGAAACAAGAAAAGAGAGTCATTTACTATATCAATAGAACCATGGTGGGACACGAGTTGAATTACACATTCATTGAGAAGGCTTTCCTAGCAGTAATGTTTTCTACAAAAAAATTCAGGCACTATATGTTGGCTCATCAGATAAAACTCATCTCCAAAATAGATCCTCTCAATTATCTACTTTCTAAATCAACACTCATAGAGTGAATGGCTAAGTGGGTTATGATCTTAATAGAATAGAACATTGAGTATGTAGAATGAAAAGCCATCAAAGGATAGGTAATTACAGATCAACTAGCAAAAGCACCTATATATTCAAAAACCCATTGATATAAAAATATCTTGACAAGTCAACCTTTAATCTAAGTGCAGCAGATCATTAGAAAGTATATTTTGACAGGTCTTACACACAACATGGGCCAGGAGTAGGAGTCTTCTTCATCACAACACAAGGAGATTGCATACTGAATTCATATAAGTTGTCTTTTCCTTGCACCAACAATATTGTCAAGTATGAGGCTCTAGTCATAGGACTCTAAATTGCAATGCAGTGGCAACATGGCCCTTAAGGTTTATGGAGACTCTTAGTTGATTATCAACTAGGTCAATAATGAATACTAAACAAAGGATGACAATCTAACCCCATACAATAAACTGGTGGAGAGCCTCAAGGAATTCTTCACCAACATCGCATTTGAGCAAATACCAAGCGCCAAAAATAGAGTAGTCAATGCTATGGAAACAATTAGATCACTATTGGATATCCCACACAACGTCCATAAACACAAATTTGCTAGAGAAGATTCTCATACTAGATTTCGAGGTCCCAAAAGCTAAGTTTGTGTATGAAATTTCTGGTCTCAGTGACCTTTGGTACCATGACCTATACACCTACCTAAAAATAGGAGTCCTCCCCATTGATATCACACCAAACCTTACGAGAACCTTTATCAAGAAGTTGTCTCGTTTCATTATTTTAGGTGATACTCTTTATCGTAGAAGTATCAAGCGAACCCTTTTGCGATGCCTTAACCCTGAGGAAGCTATGACTACTTTAACCAAGGTACACCATGGTATTTGTGGTTCACATTCTAGTGGTATGACCTTGGCCAAGAAACTACTAAGGACTGGGTATTATTTGCTTACAATGGAGAAGGAAGCTCATGATTATGTCTAAAGATGTTTACAATGCCAATGACATGGGGACCTCATCCATGCACCAGCTCAGGAGCTCTAACCGACTATAACATCTCATCCTTTTTCACAATGGGAGCTCAATCTCATTGGAAAAAATCACTCCCACTTCATCTAATGGACACAAGTTCATTATCATGGCCACATAGTACTTTAAAAAGTGGGTAGAGGCCATCCCAATGACCTATATCACAAGGAAGTAGATTTCCAAATTCATCTTCAACTACCTCATTTTCCACCCTTATCTTAGATAATCGAACACTTTCTAGGAACCAGGATGTCCGTGAGATGCCAAAAATTCAATATTCAACATTGCTTCTCCATCCCCTACTACCCCCAAGGTAAAGGCCAAGTTGAGGCTTCTAATAAAACCATCTTGAAAATTCTAAAGAAAATAGTCAATGATGTTGGTCATGATTGGCACCTAGAGCTAAATCTCGCCCTATGGGACTACCAAACGAGTATCTACACACCTATAGGTGCAACCCCTTTCTCCCTGGTCTACATATCATAAGCCATCCTTCCCATTGAGATTGAGCTCCCATCCTTAAGAACATCATTACAGAATCTCATTACTAATGAAGAATATTAGGTGTCACAATTGAACAAGCTAGAACTACTAGATGAGTAATGAATGGATGCTTTGAACCATCTACAGGTGTACCAGAACCATCTCAAGAAAAGCTATAATAAGAAGATAAAGAGTTGGTCCTTTAAAGTTGGAGAGCTCATGTTGAAAGAGAATAAGAAGAATGTGCCAAATCCAAACAAGGGAAAATTTGAACCTAATTGGTTGGGACCCTTTTTCGTCACTACAAGTTATAAATTAGGAGCATATCAGCTATCTACACCTGAAGGTGAGCCTCTATAGGATCCTTTCAATAGCTCCCATCTCAAAAAAAATTATGCCTAGGCTTGCAAGGTGTAAATCCAAAAAAAACAAAAATAAAATAAATTAAATAAATTAAAAAAAATAGAAAAAGGATTGAAAACAATAAAGAAAAAATTGTCCTCTAGTGAAAACCACTTCAGTGGCGCTATAGGAAAATACCTTGGTGAAAACCTGGCAATCAAGAACCTTGTGTAAATAAAGCACTTTCCATCCACCATGGATTCTTTGGCTTGTTTTGCATCACCTTCTATCACTTTCCATCACATTCACACATTGCATTCCATTGATCCTTCTGACACCCATATGTGTCTGCATCATAGCTTGATCTTGAGTTTGTATCATGTTCCATCCTATAACTACTTGGCACATTCCTAAGGTCAGTTTGTCCTGCCTATATCAGAGTAGTCTATCGCACCACACTGGGGGAATGTTCTTATACCTGCATTGGATAGGATTCATGTATATTCTTGCAATCTTCCTTAAAATTAGAATATCCAAAAAATGTTCAAAATTTTGAAAAACCCAAAAACATCCAAAACATGTCAAAAACCCAAAAATAGGTCAAAAAGGAAAAAAAAGTAAAATATAGAGTCGTGTCGAACTACGGGTCTTTGAGCTTGAACGTAGGCAAGGCCATCATCGATGTGCCCCTGAGACACATTAGGTCAATCCTTTAGGAGTCTGTCAAAATAAATTGACAATCCACACATGTTCATATCTCATCAATAAATGAGTTTGTGTCAGACAAACTATGCGGTCTCTATGTGTATAACGTAGGCAAGGCTAATCTTTGATCAGCCCCTGAGGCCCCTAGGATAGGTCCTTAGGTTAGGTTCTTGGTCAAAATCTCAGAAAAAACAAAAGCATTGGATTTTTTGAAAATCAAAAAATTTATAAAACATCTTGAAAATACCAAAAATAGCCTCAAAACATTTCAAAACATCAAAAACATTCAAAAAACCCAAAATAATCCATCCCACTTCAATGATCACCCGAAATAAACATTCACTCATAATAAATGACTATCACCCCCAACCTTTGGTAAAACAATCAGAAACAAGTATGAAAAATTGAAAGAGAAAACTCAAACATCAAGGTCTTTAGTCTAAGTTAGTAGGTAAACAAGTTGGTTAACTCTTGGTATCAATAGCCCATCATCCAATTAGTCTCAAATTCATCTTGTAACATCATGTCCTTGGATGCATCCTTCCTACAATGGACATCAACATCAAGCATCACCGTAGTTTAGTCTTGACTAGAGGGATGAAGAACATTAGCTTGTTTTTTTACTTGATCTTTTGATTTATCTTATTGTGCCCAATCCAATGACCTCTCGATGATGTCTAATCAAAATGATTTAGAGAGAAAGGAATGGGGCATTGATCATTATCTTTTGTCTATTGTGCTTATTGGATATTCTTGTAATATAACTTTGGTCAGGCCTACGTTGTTTGGTTTGTAGGGAGGGTGTTTTAAGTATCTTGTTGAATATTATATTAAGAGGTTTCACCTTTCTATTTTTTCATCTGAGATGTTTTAAATATCTAAAGTACATCCTAAGCAAGGTTTTGTATGCCAGGTGTGAACAGGAATACTCATGTCTAATTGTCGAGTCAAATTCCATCTCACTAGGTACAATGTCATCCTGGTTTTCTATACCTTGATGCATCGTATCTATGTATATTATCAAGAATAAGGAAAGTAATGCCCTTCATTCCTCTAATCTATGATAAGAAAAACACCATCATCATCATCATATCTAATAAAGTCTTGGCGACTCATAGACTTGTTAAAATTTTGAATCATCTTGAACTAAAGGGTTGATCCATCTTTCTTCTATCCTCTCCATATACTAATACTAACATGGTATCATGACATTCAGAAATACGATATATATTTTCATCCATCCTACATCCACAAAATATTAGCATGATGCACATCATAATAGGAGACATCATTCATCTCACATACATTTCATTTTCATTTATTATCCATCATAATATAGATTGGTTATTCTAAACATATCATACACCCACATTTGTATTAAAATATCCATTACATAGCTATATAAGCATTTTCGTAATTATCACATTATTGCATCATACATACATAAATCACATATATAAAATATACTAGAAAAGAAGTAAAACATATCATTACATCCATCACCCATCATTTAAAAATACATCCATATAGATTGATGTGCATTCATAACATACATCCATCACATCATAAAACATCCTAACATAAAGCATCATACAATAAAGCATTACATGCATCCATCCATATACACCCATCACATAAAATAAAATAACCACCACATCATATAAACACATCAAAAGTCATCTCATGTATATATATCAAAAACTTTGAATGTCATGATACAATCAGGATCAAATATATAGTATCATCATCGAATATACAAGAGGCTAATCAAAACTTAGCCAATGAATGCATACACATAATCAATTAGGTTGTACAAATCAAAAAATGTGTCCAGTGCACTATCAAAACCCTGAGCTACCCTCACTCTATTGGTCCCTATGGTGGTTTCCTTGACTATGGTGGTGAGACCTTGTTTTTCTCCTTGATGTACGTACATGTGGGATCTTGGTGGGAGAAGTCTACCTGATGTGGGAAAAATCTAGCTCTCATTGCTCCTGTGCCACAACCCTGTAATATAATAGCTTCTAGTATGAGGCCTCCTGCATAGCTTGGTCGTACATGTCAGCTGGGACTGTGGCCTACCCTTGCACTTGATGCACTACTACCTCTAGCTACTATTTCCATCCCTACTCCAAGGATAATTTGAGATCTGCATCCTATCTCATTTAGCACTCCTGTGCCACCTCTTGTCGTGCCTAATCCCTCTCCTGGATCAAGGTCTGAATCTGTTCCTAGGCCTGTTGCAATTTCCTTGTCAATGTTTTTACCTATGCCTGCAGCACTACTATTTTCCCATCCCAAGGATCGAGATCTAGTGGTGGTGGATGCAGTACCTACTAGTGTGGCTGCAATGGTGGCCTCTGTCTAATGGATGGCACTAGCGATGGGACCTATTCATCGTCCTCATCATTCCCTATGCCTCCATCTTGGTTGTCTTGTCCCTGATGTCTTAGTTGCTTGGTGAACTATCCAATCTAGGGTCCTATGACCCATCCTCTCACTATTGCAGGCACCACGGGTATTGTCAATCGAATCAGAGCATGGGCTTGAAAGTATCATCATAGGCCTATGTAGTGCCTATATCTATAGGACCATCAAAGCAAACCCATGACACCATCACAAGCTATCAGAAATCATCAATTGCCTACTAGGGAGGGATCCTCTTCCCCTACGCTGTCTCTTTCATCCTTGACACGAATATGGCTCTTTTTTTGTCATCAGGGGCATCCTATACCTCTCCAAACTGGTGAGCAACCCTATCCAAGAGGTACTACTCTATCATATGGTGCTCTCATCCCTACAGGTCTCGAGACTGTCGACGGTAGAAAATTTGGGCATCATTATCATGCCATCTATGAAAGTAGAGGCATGGTCTCCACCAAAACAATGTCACCTCATCAATAACCAATCTCCAATGTGGGATGCCTATGATACCTGTATAATAGAGGGTGGTCACCCTCTCGTACCTATAATCCACAGGGTCATCACAATCTATCTAGACGTCTTCAATCATGGGCCTCAAAATGGTTATATGCTCATATTCCCAAACGTGAAGTAGAGTCACTCCCACTCCAATGTTGTAGGCCTTGCAATATACGACCTAGTACATATCATGATACAATGTGATCCAGGTGGATAATTGTCCTAGAAAATTGAATTTTTCCACATGCTCCATATTTCATCACCATGTTGAAGATCTTATCAAGAGCTTTTCGACGCATTTTGAACAGACCAAATCCGAGTCCGTATGTGAAAGTTATGGTAGGTCAAAATTGAGGGTTGACCATGATGATGTGGCAGGAATGATGACGTGGCAAGAATGATGACATGGAAAAAAATGATGACATGACTATTTAAATTTAAAATCTAAATTCCCTTATATTTAAATTACTAAACCTTTTAAGTTTTAAAAGCCCATACTACGAGATTTTTAAGGGGATTTATAAAGATTCTTAAAGATTTTTAAGGATCTTAAAAGATTTTTAGAGGATTTTAAAAGATTTTAAGGGAGATTTTTAAGGGCTTGAAATATCATAAAAAATATTTTAAAACTGAAATTAAAGTTAACCTCCAAACTAAAAACAAATTTAATCCCTTATAATTTTTATTGCCCGAAATTATGAGGGCCATGTATATACGGGAGACAGTTTGGTTGTTAAAATTAATATTAAAACTAATCAACCTCTAAATGGCTTTCTTATGAGAAAAGACAAATAAATAAACAATATGGAACCCGAATGGAAGAAATTTTTTTTTTAAGGGGATAATGCTTGAGATTATTGTTTTATTTGTAAAAATAAGGGAAATTTGTTGTAAGGGGGTTATTTTATTATATATGGTGGTTTAACCCCATATGGGAAATTATGTATAAAAAGGGGGGAATTTAGGACTTGGAATAAGCAAGTGGTGATTTTTATGAGAGAATTTTGTATGGAGAGTCTGAGTGTCTGAATTTGTACATCGAAGGAGTGTTACTTTGTTGCACTTGAAAGAGCAAGACTTTGAAACTCTTGAACACTCGACATTGTATTCTATTGATGCCTTGTAATCAATTTGGAGCATAATCAAGGATGGGTCACTCTTTGGAGAGGGACCTGGAGATGTAGCCATATTGGAAAACTCTATTATAAACTTGTGTTTTGTCTTCTCTCTTCTATCTCTCTTATATTATGTTCATCACTTTGTTATTGCTTTGATTATATAAGAATTTTGAATTATATAATTATATTTTCAAGACCTTCAATTTAATCATTGTGAAAGTTATTATTCATGTGCAACAGTACTAGATCCTAACATTAGATCACAATAATGTTAGGATGATTGGCCCCCAAGCATAGACAATCATCTCCTCCATCATGCAATACCAAACAATCCCCCATCCAACGTTGCAACCTCTAGCTCTCTTGTCAAGAACGAGGACTCTTGAGATTAAAGTGTCAAAAAAATAAGTAAAATTGGGGGCAATCCCCTCATATTGGTGAAGGTCTATCTAGCCATTGTCGGTCTCATATTGCTCGACATTGAAGAGCTAGAATATGGAATCACCTTTGACCTCACATCATATATAATCCTCTCACCATGTATTGGGATTCATAGGATCTACCATATGTCCTCAAGGATGACAATGGCCTTTCCGATCAGTAAATGAAATGATTAGGTCTTGTTCTTCCATCTCTCCACTAATGCAATCATCATCGCAAGTTGCATCCACACCTCGGGCATCTGGGCCACATGACCAAATCTGATTGTGCCAAGAAAGAATAGTGCCTCATCTGATAAATGTCTCACTCTGCACAAAATTTGACCTCTATGCTCCTTCGAGTTAAGAACTTGAAGGACCTCCTAGATCACAAGCACCCATGACATCAAAAATTCATCAAATCAATGTGTTCTCAAAAATTAAAATCTCCTAAGAACCAAAGGCGACGCGACTTTTGCAAAGGTGACGCTCCGTCGTTTTGAAAAAGCGACACCATAATCAAAAGAAGCTTTCCATTACAAAAGCGAGTCGACATTTAGGGGTGATGTTAGACTCTTTTGGGGCCATGCGATGCAATTTCGCAAAGGCGAGTCAAAATCTTTTCGGTGACCCTAAGACCCTCTAGTGTTGTGCAATGCTATATTGCAAACATGGGTCAACATTCTCAAAAGCAACATCGACCGTAACAAATGTGGCACCCTAGGGGATCCCTTTTGATCAACCTAAATGGACCCTAATAAATGCATCAAAATCATGCAAAATGAGAAATTTTTTGAAAGGTGTACAGGGGGTCCTAGGTCTTGCGACCGCTGGAACTTGTGAACCCGATCCATTCGATGTTTGGGAAGCACACACACCACCATTATGTTAGCACCTCAAACCAAAAAGTCAAGATTTCTAAAGGCTCGGAGTGCAAATGATTTGAAAATGACCCTCCTAACCCTATTTATGCAAAACAATTAGGGGTTTTTGGGTATATTTTAGAGTTTTTGAACCCATTTAATCTATTTTTGCCTGACGAAGCCTATTTTGATCCGTTTTCATCGTCGTAAGCTTAATTTTGCTTCGCGTGGGCTATCTTTCGCTCCTAATTTGTTGTTGAACCTTTTTTGTGAGCTCGGCCCAATTTTGCAATTTTTTCCCGATCGCTCGAGGGGGTAATGTAGCAATGTAATTTCTTCCACTGGAGTAGTAGTGGGGCATCCAAAAATTAGATTTTTTTTTAAATTTGAACATAGCAGTGTTATTATTTGAACCAATGCATCTAATTCTAATTAACTAACATTGTTTCTTCCTAAATCACTTTAAATTAACCAATTAATTAAATAATCATCATTATTTAGTTAAATTCAGCTATTAATCAAATAATTAAATTTATTGGATTAATTCACCCTTCTTCTAACTAATTTTCATCATATTTAGCTAAATCAAATTATTTAATTAAATCCTCCTAAATCCTCTTGTTTGATTAAAATCAATCCAATCAAATGTCACAATCTCCTAATTCACTACAATTAATTAATTTCGGATTAATTAATCCTAAATCACCTTTCTAATCATCATTATTAATTCCTCCAGCTTTTAACTCCTCAAGAGTTAAATCAACCCATGGTCAACTAACCAAGTTGCACATGATAATAATTTCTATTAATTATTTAAATTCTCTAATTTCCCTCACAAAGGCATATTCCAAAGAATATTCCTCTCAACAACCTCTCATTCAATTTCCCTCCAAAGGTTTTCAAAAATCGATCAAATCCTCTTACATTTGCAATAAATTATCTTACATCCTCTCAAATATCAACCAATTTCATTTATTTCTCTTCCATCCTCCACTCACACATTTCCCAAAATGTGCTCCAAGTTCCTCCAATAGAATTGTGAGACTTGGCACATTCTCATTGGCTCTCATTTTATCCCACATTCATCAAATCCTCTCATTCTTCAACCCTTGGCTTCTATAAATGGAGGCATCATTTTAATAATATGGACCCACAATCCATTCAAAGTCATTATGCTCATTTCATCCATTAATCATAATCTATCCAATTGAAATTTATCAAATCCATTTTCATCCACAATCTTATGCATTGTTACTCTACTCCAAATTCATCAAGGATCTTGAAGCTTATCAAAGGGATTGGGAAAGGGCCACTCTCCAAATCAAAGTGAGACCGATCCCCCTATGGGATGGAGGATTGATCTATTTAGTTTGTTAACATGCTTTCATTTGCTTTATTTTGTGCTTTTGTTTCATGTTTTCATCTTTTTTTTATCAAGAATCTCATAGGGAATGATGTTTGTGCAAATTTGAATGACTAACCTTGTTTGTGTTGTCTTTGTTTAGCTTGGTGCAGATCATCATTCACACATTGTTTTCCTCTTCTATGAGCTTAAATGACAAATATCCTAAAAATAGTGTTGAACTTGGTGCTCACCCCTAGTTCGACACTTGTTGTTGTCCCTTTGGCTAGTTTTCTGCCTTCCATTTATACTGACCGAGATTAGGATGAAGATGACCTACTATAGGTTCACCTGCATGTTCCTTACTAGTATTTTTTTCTTTTTCTTTTCTTACATCTTCTTGTATGTGATTGCATGTGCATAATGTGATCCTCGTAATGTTTCATTTGATGTATCTATCTATTTGTGGCATTCCTCTATATGAATCTACATTCTTCTCTATGTCGTAAACATTTATCTTTTCATTTTGTCTTGTGTTTTCCTTTTGGGGATGATGCAAGGTGTCGAGACATTTAGGTCTCTTCCATGGACTCGAAAGGATTTTTCTTTGTTTCCACTCTCTATGTGTCATTCTTCCCATTCCATGAATATTTGGGGAATGATAATAGTTTCGCATTCTATCACAACATTGTAGCAAAGACATATTGACCCTGAATCCATAGATCCCTTATGTATTCTTGGGGGAAACCCCTCTTTCCTTTTTCATGACATAGCTTTATTTCAAAAACATATCACTTGGCATAGGGTTTTCTAAGGAAACCTTTCATGTCTTAGGAGAAAACATTGGCTACTTTAAATTAGTTGCTCACAATAAGGGTGTTACAAACTACTTTAAAGTGGGGGAATACATCTTTCGACATTTTGCATATTCCATATGATTTTATTTTTTATTGTGATGTGTCCTTTTCTTGGTGGTGTCATTAGGTTTGATGTCCTCCAAGAGTGTGATATTTCTAAGCATATGATTTCCCTTAGTGGCATGATGCAAACAAGGCATCCCATAAGTTGCGATTTGATATTCTTTACTTGTCCTCTCTTGGAGACATTAGGAACGATGTTCCCTAAGAAGAAGGCTTTACACGAATGAAGAAAAATCCCCTTAAACAAAAACCTATATACATAACATTCAAAAGCATAACATTGTGGTGCCTTATTAGAGTTATCAAGAGGATAACTTTGATATAGTATGGGAGGGTAATATGATTCTCTCATTTGCCACCTTTTTGGGATAACTCGCCTAGTGGACAACCTGAGGTTCCACTACCCCAAAGTGAGCACACATGTTATAGACAAACAACCTAGACCTAGTCCATATCATGTTGGAAAAACCGTCGAAGCTTTATCCTTATTTAAGACAAACAACTACGTTCTAGATTGTGTTGGAACAATTGAAGCTTGATCCTTTGTTTTTCATTTATTTTTCTTGGTATTTGATACGGTATGATTATGTATCTTTTTCATTGCTACATACATGAGTGTCTTGAATGTCTACTTTAGTGTGATTTTTTCATTCGGGAAAACTCTCACTAAAGTGGGTGAAAAATGTAGCATAGAAAAAAGTAACCCTTTTTCACACTTTATTTGGGAATGAAGAATTAATGATAAAATTGACTTAAATGTGCCTTATTTAGGGTGTTGTAAAGTGTATTGTTACACTTTCACAGTAATCTAGGGTTTATTAATTAATTAAGGTTAATAAGAGCTTAATTGGCCCCTTAAATTCAAATCCAAGCCTTTTTTATTGCATTTTTCAAAGGATAAATCTTGACACTCATTAATAATGTTTCACAACATTTAATTTGGCAAGGTTTGAGTCCTAGCCTAGTGACCTAGGACCCATTTTCCACTTGGTCAATGGGTCCTTCCTAGGTCCTAGGACCCACTTTTAACATAACATTTCACCTCCCCGAAATGTGTCATAGTTGATTGTGGTAGGACCCATTTGTTGTATGGCATATGGGTCCTTCTTAACTAAAGACACCCCTTTTTGAACTTGTTTGTGGTAGGATTTTAATGATTTTGAATTCTAGATCTGATGTTGGCTTGTGTATTTTATTTTTAGGATTAAATCTTAAGTTTAGTATAAATATAAGGTTATTTTACATAGTTTCATCAAAGCAATCTAAGATTTTCAAGAGAGCATCCTAATACTTTACAAGAGAATTCAAGGGAAGATTATCAAGGTTTTATTACATCAATTGAGGATCTCTTTCATCATGTCAAAGTCATGCATATTGTTGAGCTAATGTGATGTACCATTGGTGATCAATTTCAAGTCTTCAAAGCCATTATCTCATGCCAAGTTCATGATCAAGATCTACACTCATTGAGGCCATTTCATGTTAAGTTTTAAATTTGCAATTCAAGGTTCAATAAGGGTTTGGTGAGTTGTTACATACATTTTTTCATTCATCATTCCTTTTATGCATTGTTTCAATTCAAGGTTTAATTACCTAAATGGGGTTTGACCAAGGAAAACCCCTATTCCCTAAAAAAAAACATTTTTTCTTCTCTCTTGATGTGTGATTGCAGGTTTTAGGTTGAAGATCAAGTGGATAATTAAAGTTTCAAAGATTGTCAAAGTTGTAAAGTTGCAAAAGTTGTCCTTTATAATGCAAGATCACGAAAAGTACTATACATAATTTACATTCAAATTTCGGGAGCTAAACACCTGGGAGTTGGGAGTGTAGAAATTGAAGAACATAACTCAAAAATTAGTTTTTAAAAACCCTAATAGGGACCCATTCGCCACTAGGAAAATGAGTCCTTAGTGAAGCTTAAAACAACATTTTTTCAACAAGGTACACATCATTTCAACATCTTAAAACTTTCCTATCTGCTGTTATAATAGTTAGGTTTGTTTCTGTTGTTTTTCTATGCATAATTGAATGAAATAACTAGTAAAAAGGTGTGATTTATCATCTTGTTAATCCAATTTGATAAGCCCCCCTTTTTCTATGTTTCATTTTGGTGAACCCGAGTTATTGAACATTGTAGTTTTCTGATTTTTGGAATCTTTCTTTTCATCTTAGGTTAGATCTTGCATTCATTTGCATTGAATTAGATCCCATTTAGATTGTCTTACTTTGCATTCAAATTTGCATCTCATCTAGGGTTTTAGAATTGCACTGTTTGCATCTCATCTTTAAATATGAAAAATACAAAAACATAAATCATCTTGCATATCATTTAGATCACATAAATTTGCATTTGAAAATAAAAACAAAATTGCTTATCAAACTAGGTCTTTTCATTCATCATTTTGTCACATTTTCAACTTGCATTTCACATAGCATTTACAAAAATTTGAACCTAAAACTTACTGATACAGACTTGAATCTAAAACCTATTGAAAAAGGATTAAAAAAACTATAAAAATCAACTTCAAAACCCTAATTTAGGACCCATTTGACCTAGGGTGAATGAGTCTTGATCATTTTTGGAATATGAAAACTTTTGTTTTATGCTTTTTTCTGCTGTTGTTACATCTCTTTGGTCAATTTTTTGATGTTTTGTTTCATTAATTTCACTAGATCTAGCTTAACTTTCTTCATTGAGTGCATTGTCAAAATTCAAAATTGCATTCACAACATTTCATTTTCAGTCAATTGCATTGTGTAATCAGCAAATTATTTCTTACCCTTCAATTGAATTTCTAATTCAAATTGAGTAACTTAGTAATTCTTAAAATTTAGTAGTAGAAATTTTCCCAATAAAGACTTAAAAAATATGCCTTTGTTTTATTGTTTGTATTTTCCAATTACAATTTTGTTATTATTTCTTACAAGTAATCTATTTCATTCTTATGTTATTGCCTTGTAAAGACTAATCATCTCAGAAGAAGGAAATGCTACCAATTTTTTCTTTTATAATTTTTTTTTCTTATTTTGAATACGTTTGTAAGATCTATTAATGGCTAGATCTTCAAGACAATTATAGGCCTTGACACATAAATTTTGAAGTCTCAATGAATAATTGAGTTGAGTTCTTTCAAGGTTGATTGATGAAAGGAAGTAGAGATGTGGAAGATGCTTCCTACAACAGTGTATGACAATATATATGTGAAAAAACAAAACAAATAATATTGTTACAAGGAAATAAACACAAAAGTAGTATACCATAACACAATGATTTGCATGAGTAAAAATTCAAAATTGTGTCATACTTTTGGCTAAAAAAGAGGTTTTAGACAAAATTATTTCACCCTAACTTCATGACACAAAGATCTTCCACTTGAAACTATTAAATTGATGGAATTTAAATTTAAATTTAAAACTAGGTTGTATTTATATGTATTTTTGACAAAAAACATTTCCAAACTAAAGATTTCCAATTAAAACACTTTCGCTTGAAATTTTTTGTAGTATCATAATGCCTCTTTTGGGGAAAATTCAATAAAAATTCTACTTCCACTCAAATTTTTTCTAAGGGTGCTTTCATGAAAATCTAATAATAACTTTTTCTAGAATCTAATTTTTATTGATATTTGGATTAGTTTTAGTATGACTTTTTTGAATATATTGCAAGTAGATTATTATAATCAAACATGAGGATGGTTATAATTTTTTTTAAAATATTAAAAATATTTGAAAATTTAAAATATATATGGTGCACAAGAGGAGAGAATCCTCTCCAAGATGGTATAATTTTTTTCTAAAAAAAAAAAAATTAAATAAAACTTGATGTCCCATTAAAACTATGACATTTTTAGTAAACTTAATTTTAAAAAATATGAAAAAAAAATAAAAAAATTCCATGCACTAGATTTTCAAGTTATCTACAAGGAAAATATCAAAATAAAAAAATGTTCTAATTTTTGGAACATCCCATTAACATTAATATAGTATTTTTAGCAATTAAATTATTCTTAAATTATTAAAAAGTTATCTTCAACTACGTTTAACAATAGTATTACTAATAGGAAAGCAAGTTGTAAAGGTCATACAAGATTCCACAAATTTAGTGTACAAACCCAAAATGGAAAGAGGGTAAAGAGTAATGCAATGACCTAGAATGAAATGCAATTTTCATATTCTAAACAATGCAATTTGCTGATTACACAATGCAATAGACTGAAAATGAAATGTTGTGAATGCAATTTTGAATTTTCACAATGCACTAAATGAAGAAAGTTAAGCTAGATCTAATGAAATTAATGAAACAAAAAATCAAAAAATTGAACAAGAGATGTAACAACAGCAGAAAAAAACATAAAACAAAAGTTTTCATATTCCAAAAATGATCAAGACTCATTCACCCTAGGTCGAATGGGTCCTAGATTAGGGTTTTGAAGTTGATTTTTATAGTTTTTTTAATCCTTTTTCAATAGGTTTTAGATTCAAGTTTGTATTAGTAAGTTTTAGGTTCAAATTTTTGTAAATGCTATGTGAAATGCAAGTTGAAAATGTGACAAAATGATGAATGAAAAGACCTAGTTTGATATGCAATTTTTTTTTTATTTTCAAATGAAAATTTATGTGATCTAAATGATATGCAAGATTATTTATGTTTTTGTATTTTTCATATTTAAAGATGAGATGCAAACAGTGCAATTCTAAAACCCTAGACGAGATGCAAATTTGAATGCAAAGTAAGACACTCTAAATGGGATCTAATTCAATGCAAATGAATGCAAGATCTAACCTAAGATGAAAAGAAAGATTCCAAAAATCAGAAAACTACAATGTTCAATAACTCAGGTTCACCAAAATGAAACATAGAAAAAGGGGGGCTTATCAAAGTGGATTAACAAGATGATAAATCACACCTTTTTACTAGTTATTTCATTCAATTATGCATAGAAAAACAACATAAAACAAACCTAACTATTATAACAGCAGATAGGAAAGTTTTAAGATGTTGAAATGATGTGTACCTTGCTGAAAAAATGTTGTTTCAAGCTTCAATAAGGACTCATTTTCCCAGTGGTGAATGGGTCCCTATTAGGGTTTTTAAAAACTGATTTTTGAGTTATGTTCTTCAATTTTTACACTCCCAACTCCCAGATGTTTAGCTCCCGAAATTCAAATGTAAATTATGTAGAGTACTTTTTGTGATCTTGCAATATAAATGAAAACTTTTGCAACTTTACAACTTTGACAATATTTGAAACTTTTATTCTCCACTTGATCTTCAACCTAAAACCTACAATCACACATCAAGAGAGAAGAAAAATTGTTGTTTGTTAGGGAATAGGGGTTTGCCTTGGTCAAACCCCATTTAGGTAATTAAACCTTGAATTGAAACAATGCATAAAAGGAATGATGAATGAAAAAATGTATGTAACAACTCACCAAACCCTTATTAAACCTTGAATTTCAAATATAAAACTTAACATGAAATGGCCTCAATGAGTGTAGATCTTGATCATGAACTTGGCATGAGATAATGGCTTTGAAGACTTGAACTTGATCACCAATGGTACATCACATTAGCTCAACAATATGCATGACTTTGACATGATGAAAGAGATCCTCAATTGATGTAATAAAACCTTGATAATCTTCCCTTGAATGCTCTTGTAAAGCATTAGGATGCTCTCTTGAAAATCTTAGATTGCTTTGATGAAACTATGTAAAATAACCTTATATTTATACTTAACTTAAGATTTAATACTGAAAATCAAATACACAAGCCGACATCATATCTAGAATTCAAAATCATTAAAATCCTACCACAAACAAGTTCAAAAAAGGGGTGTCTTTAGTTAAGAAGGACCCATATGCCATACGGCGAATGGGTCCTACCACAATCAACTATGACACATTTTAGGGAGGTGAAATGTTATGCTAAAAGGGGGTCCTAGGACCTAGGAAGGACCCATTGACCAAGTGGAAAATGGGTCCTAGGTCACTAGGCTAGGACTCAAACCTTGCCAAATTAAATGTTGTGAAACATTATTAATGAGTGTCGAGATTTATCCTTTGAAAAATGTAATAAAAAAGGCTTGGATTTGAATTTAAGGGGCCAATTAAGCTCTTATTAACCTCAATTAATTAATAAAGCCCTAGATTAGTGTCAAAGTGTAAGAATGCACTTTACAATACCCTATATAAGGCACAATTAAGTCCATTTTATAATTAATTATTCATTCCCAAATAAAGCATGGAAAAGGGTTACTTTTTTCTATGCTACAGTTTTCACCCACTTTAGTGAGAGTTTTCCTAATGACAAAATCACACTAAAGTAGACATTCAAGACACTCATGTATGTAGCAATGAAAAAGATACATAATCATACCCTATCAAAGACCAAGAAAAATAAATGAAAAACAAAGGATCAAGCTTCAATCGTTCCAACACAATGTGGAACGTAGTTGTTTGTCTAAAACAAGGATCAAGCTTTGACGGTTTGTCCAACACGATGTGGACTAGGTCTAGGTTGTTTTTCTATAACATGTGTGCTCACTTTGGGGTAGTGGAACCTCAGGCTGTCCACTAGGCGAGTTATCCCAAAAAGGTGGCAAATGAGAGAATCATATTAGCCTCCCATACTATATCAAAGTTATCCTCTTGATAACTTTAATAAGGCACCACAATGTTATGCTTTTGAATGTTATTTCTATAGGTTTTTGTTTAAGGGAATTTTTCTTCATTAGTGTAAAGCCTTCTTCTTAGGGAACATCATTCCTAATGTCTCCAACAGAGGACAAGTAAATAATATCAAATCACAACTTATGGGATGCCTTGTTTGCATCATGCCACTAAGGGAAATCATATGCTTAGAAATATCACACTCTTGGATGACATCAAACCTAATGACACATCACAATAAAAAATAAAATCACGACATGGAATATGCAAAATGTCGAAAGATGTATTCCCCCACTTTAAAGTAGTTTGTAACACCCTTGTTGTGAGCAACTAATTTAAAGTAGCCAATGTTTTCTCCTAAGACATGAAAGGTTTCCTTAGAAAACCCTATGCCAAGTCATATGTTTTTGAAATAAAGCTATGTCATGAAAAAGGAAAGAGGGGTTGCCCCAGAGAATACATAAGGGATCTATGGATTTCGGGTCAATATGTCTTTGCTACAATGTTGTTATAGAACATGAAACTATTATCATTCCCCAAATATTCATGGAACGGGAAGAATGACACATAGAGAGTGGAAACAAAGAAAAATCCTTTCAGGTCCATGGAAGAGACGTAAATGTCTCGACACCTTGTGTCATCCCCAAAAGGAAAACACAAGACAAAATGAGAAGATAAATGTTTATGACATAGAGAAGAATGTAGATTCATATAGATGAATGCCACAAAAATAGAGATACATCAAATGTAACATTACGAGGATCACATTATGGACATGCAATCACATACAAGAACATGTAAAAAAAAAGAAAAAGAAAAAAATACTAGTAAGGAACATGCGAGTGAACCTATAGTAGGTCATCTGCATCCTAATCTCAGTCGGTATAAATGGAAGGTGGAAAACTAGCCAAAGGGACAACAATAAGTGTCAAAGTAGGGGTGAGCACCAAGTTCAACACTATTTTTAGGAGATTTGTCATTTAAGCTCAAAGAAGACGAAAACAATGTGTGAACGATGATCTGCACCAAGATAAAGAAAGACAACACAAACAAGGTTAGTCATTCAAATTAGCACAAACATCATTCCCTATGAGATTTTTGATCAAACAAAGATGAAAACATGAAACAAAAGCACAAAATAAAGCAAATGAAAACATGTTAACAAACTAAATAGATCAAACCTCCATCCCATAGGGTGATCAGTCTCACTTTGATTTGGAGAGTGGCCCTTTCCCAATCCATTTGATAAGCTTCAAGATCCTTAATGAATTTGGAGTAGAGTAACAATGCATAAGATTGTGGATGAAAATGGATTTGATAAATTTCAATTGCCCTCAAAGATAGTGAAAGCAATTGGATGATTAATGGATGAAATGAGCATAATGACTTTGAATGGATTGTGGGTCCATGTTATTAAAATTATGCCTCCATTTATAGAAGCCAAGGGTTGAAGAATGAGAGGATTTGATGAATGTGGGATAAAATGAGAGCCAATGATAATGTGCCAAGTCTCACAATTCTATTGGAGTAGCTTGGAGCACATTTTGGGAAATGTGTGAGTGGAGGAGGATGGAAGAGAAATAAATGAAATTGGTTGAGGATTTGAAAGGGTGTAAGGGAACTAAATGAAATTGGTTTATATTTGAGAGGATGTAAGATAATTTATTGTAAATGTAAGAGGATGTGATAGATTTTTGAAAACCTTTGGAGGGAAATTGAATGAGAGGTTGTTGAGAGGAATATTCTTTGGAATATGCCTTTGTGAGGGAAATTAGAGGATTTAAATAGTTAATAGAAATTATTATCATGTGCAACCTGGTTAGTTGACCATGGGTTGATTTAACTCTTGAGGAGTTAAAAGCTGGAGGAATTAATAATGATGGTTAGAAAGGTGATTTAGGATTAATTAATTGGAGTGAATTTGTAGATTGTGACATTTGATTGGATTGATTTTAATCAAATGAGAGGATTTAGGAGGATTTAGTTAAATAATTTGATTTAATTAAATATGATGAAAATTAGTTAAAAGAAGGGTGAATTAATCCAATAAATTTAATTATTTGATTAATAGCTGAATTTAACTAAATAATGATGATTATTTAATTAATTGGTTAATTTAAAGTGATTTAGGAAGAAACAATGTTAGTTAACTAGAATTAGATGCATTGGTTCAAAGAATAACACTACTATGATCAAATTTTAAATAACTCTAATTTTTGGATGCCCCACTACTGCCCTAGTGGAAGAAATTACATTGCTACACTACCCCCTCAAGAGATCGAGGGAAAATTGCAAAATTGGGTCGAGCTCACAGAAAAGGTTCAACAACAAATCAGGAGTGGAAGACAGCCCATGAGAAGAAAAATTAACCTTACGACGATGAAAATGGATCAAAATAGGCTTCATCAGGCAAAAATTGATTAAATGGGTTCAAAAACCCTAAAAAATACCCAAAAACTCTAATTTTTTTGCATAAATAGGGTTAGGAGGGTCATTTTCAAATCATTTGCACTCTGAGCCTTTAGAAATCTTGACTATTTGGTTTGAGGTGCTGACAGAATGGTGGCATGTCTACTTCACAAACATCAAATGGATCGGGTTTGCAAGTTCCAGCGACCCCAGGACCTAGGACCCCCTGTACACCTTTCAAAACTTTTCTCATTTTGAGTGATTTTGATGCATTTATTAGGGTCCATTTAGGTTGATTAAAAGGGATCCACTAGGGCGCCACATTTGTTACGGTCAATGTTGCATTTGAGAATGTTGACCCATGTTTGCAATATAGCATTGCACAACGCTAGAGGGTCTTAGGGTCACCGAAAAGATTTTGACTTAGCTTTGCGAAATTGCACCGCATGGCCCCAAAAGAGTCTGACATCGCCCCTAAATTTTGACTTGCTTTTTTAATGCAAAGCTTCTTTTGATTATGGCATCACTTTTTCAAAATGACAGAGCGTCACCTTTGCAAAAGTTGTGTCGCCTTTACTTCTTAGGAGATTTTAATTTTTGAGAACACGCTGATTTGATGAATTTTTTATGTCATGGGTGCTTGTGATCCAGGAGGTCATTCAAGTTCTTAACTCGAAGGAGCATAGAGGTCAATTTTTGCACAAAGTGAGACATTTAGCAGACGAGGCACTGTTCTTTCTAGGTGCGATCAAATTTGGTCATGTGGAGAGGATTATATATGATGTGGAGGTCAAAGGTGATGCCATATTCTAGATCTTGGATGTTGATAAATATGGGACCAACAGTGGCTAGATAGACCTTCACCAATATGAGGGGATTACCCCTAATTTTACTTTGTTTGTCGACGCTTTAATCTCAAGAGTCCTCGTTCCTGACAAGAGAGCTATAGGTTGCAGCGTTGGATGGGGGATCATTTGGTATTGCATGATGGAGGAGATGATTGTCTATGCTTGGGGGCCAATCATCCTAACATCATTATGATCTGATGTTAGGATCTAGTACTGTTGCACGTGAATAATAACTTTCACAATGATTAAATTGAAGGTCTTGAAAATATAATTATATAAT
The DNA here is from genome assembly GCA_007258455.2 of Sequoia sempervirens. Classification (NCBI taxonomy): domain Eukaryota; kingdom Viridiplantae; phylum Streptophyta; class Pinopsida; order Cupressales; family Cupressaceae; genus Sequoia; species Sequoia sempervirens. Next base: position 20,611,641 of record VDFB02353493.1, on the reverse strand, counting down.
TTAAAATGCTTAAATAATCAAAGCAATAACAAAGTGGTGAACATAATATAAGAGAGATAGAAGAGAGAAGACAGAACACAAGTTGATAACAAAGTTCATCAATATGGCTACGTCTTCGGGTCCCTCTCCAAAGAGTGACCAATCCTTGATTATGCTCCAAATTGATTGCAAGGCATTAATAGAATACAATGTCCTGTGTTCAAGAGTTTCAAAGTCTTCCTCCTTCAAGTGCAGCAGAGTAACACTCCTTTGATGCACAAATTTAGACACTCAGACTCTCCATACAAAATTCTCTCCACAACTCAGAATTCTCTCATAAAAATCACCACTTGCTTATTCCAATTCCTAAATTCCCCCCATTTTATACATAACTTTCCCATATGGGGTTAAACCACCATATTTAATAAAATAACCCCCTTACAACAAATTTCCCTTATTTTTACAAATAAAACAATAATCTCAACCATTATCCCATTAAAAAAACAAATTCTTCCATTCAGGTTCCATATTGTTTATTTATTTTTGTCTTTTCTTGTAAGAAATCCTTTTAGAGGTTGATTAGTTTTAATATTAATTTTAACAACCAAACTATCTCCCGTATATTCATGGCCCTCTTAATTTCGGGCAATAAAAATCATAAGGGATTAAATTTGTTTTAAGTTTGGAGGTTAACTTTAATTTCAGTTTTAAAATATCTTTTATGATATTTCAGGCCCTTAAAAATCTCCCTTAAAATCTTTTAAAATCCTCTAAAAATCTTGTAAGATCCTTAAAAATCTTTAAGAATCTTTATAAATCCCCTTAAAAATCTCGTAGTATGGGATTTTAAAACCTAAAAGGTTTAACAATTTAAATATAAGGGAATTTAGATTTTAAATTTAAATAATCATGTCATCATTTTTTTCCATGTCATCATGGTCAACCCTCAATTTTGACAGACCATAACTTTCACATACGGACCCAGATTTGGTTTGTTCAAAATATATCAAAAAGCTCTTGAAAAGATCTTTGACATGGTGATGAAATATGGAGCATGTGGAAAACTTCAATTTTTGACAACAATTATCCACCTGGATCACATTGTATCATGATATGTACTAGGTCATATATTGTAGGGCCTACAGCATTGGAGTGGGAGTGACTCTTCTTCACGTTTGGGCATATGAGCATATAACCATTTTGAGGCCCACGATTGTAGACGTCCAAAAATATTTTGATGATCCTATGGATTATAGGTACAAGGGGGTGACCACCCTCCATTATACAAGTATCATAGGCATCCCACATTGGAGGTTGGTTATTGATGAGAAGACATTGTTTTGGCGGAGATCATGGCTCCACTTTCATAGATGGCATGATGATGATGCCCAACTTTTCTACCGTCAACAGTCTCGATACCTGTAGGGATGACAGCACCATATGATAGATTAGTACCTCTTAGATAGGGTGGATCACCAATTTGGAGAGGTATAGGATGCCCCTGATGACAAAAAAAGAGCCATATTCGCGTGAAGGACAAAAGAGACAGCGTGGGGGCAGAGGATCCCTCCCTAGCAGGCCATTGATAATTTTCGACAGCTTGTGATGGTGTCATGGGTTTTCTTTGATGGTCCTGAAAATATAGGCACTACATAGGCCTATGATGATACTTTCAGGCCCATGCTCTGATTTGATTGACAATACTAGTGGTTCTTGTAATAGTGAGAGGACGGGTCAGAGGACCCTAGATTGGACAGTTCACCTAGCAGCTAAGACATCAGGGACAAGACAAACAAGATGGAGGCATAGGGAATGATGAGCACGACAAATAGGTCCCATCACTAGTGCCATCTATTGGACAGAGGCCACCATTGCAGCCACACTAGTAGGTACCACAACCACCACCACTAGGTCTCAATCCTTGGGATGCAAAAATAGTAGCGCTGTAGGCACATGTACAAACATTGATAGGGAAATTGCAACAGGCCCAGGAACAGATTTAGACCTTGATCCAGGAGAGGGATTAGGGACTACAAGAGGTGGCACAGGTGTGCTAAATGAGATAGGATGTGGATCTCAAATTATCCTTGGAGTAGGGATGGAGACAGTAGCTAGAGGTAGCAGTGCATCAAGCGCAAGGGTAGGCCACAATCCCAGCTGAGATGTACGACCAAGCTATGCAGGAGGCATCATATTACAAGCTATTATATTATAGGGTTGTGGCACATGAGCGGAAAGAGCCAGATTTTTCCCACATCAGTTAGATTTCTCCCACTAGGATCCCACATGTAGGTACATCAAGGAGAAAAACAAGGTCTCACCACCATATTCAAGGCAACCACCATAGGGACTGATAGAGCGAGGGTAGCTCGGAGTTTTGATAGTGCACTGGACACATTTTTTTATTTGTACAACCTAATTTATTATGTGTATGCATTCATTGGCTAAGTTTTGATTAGCCTCTTGTATATTCGATGATGATACTATATATTTGATCCCGATTGTATCATGACATTCAAAGTTTTTGATATATATACATGAGATTACTTTTGATGTGTTTATATGATGTGATGGTTATTTTATTTTTTGTGATGGGTGTATATGGATGGATGCATGTAATGCTTTATAGTATTGATGCTTTATGTTATGATGTTTTATGATGTGATGGATGTATGTTATGAATGCACATCGATCTATATGGATGTACTCTTATATGATGGGTGATGGATGTAATGATATGTTTTACTTCTTTTTTAGTATATTTTCTATATGTGATGTATGTATGTATGATGCAATAATGTGATAATTATGAAAATTCTTATATAGCTATGTAATGGATATTTTAATCAAAATGTGGGTGTATGATATGTTTAGAATAACCAATCTATATTATGATGGAAAAGACAATATTGTTGGTGCAAGGAAAATACAACTTATATGAATTCGGTATGCAACATTGTTGGTGCAAGGAAAAGACAACTTATATGAATTTGGTATGCAATCTCCTTGTTGTGTGATGAAGAATCCTTCTCTTGGCCCATGTTGTGTGATAAAGAATCCTGCTCCTGGCCCATGTTTTTTGTAAGACCCATCAAAATATACTTTCTAATGATTTGTTGCCCTTAGATTAAAGATTGACTCGTCAAGAAATTTTGATATCAATGGGTTTTTTGAATATATAGGTGCTTCTACTAGCTGATCTATAATTACCTATCCTTCGATGACTTTTCATTCTACATACTCAATTTTTTATTCAATTAAGATCATAACCCACTTATCCATTCGCCCTGTGAGTGTTGCTTTAGAAAGTAGATACTTGAGAGGATCTATTTTGGAGATGAGTTTTATTTGATGAGCCAACATATAGTTCCTGAATATTTGTGTAGGAAACACTACTACTAGGCAAGCCTTCTCAATGAATGTGTAATTCAACTCATGTCCCACCATGGTTCTATTGATATATTAAATGACTCTTTCTTTTCTTGTTTCCTCATGTTGAGCTAAGAGAGCACCAAGGGTTGCTGCTATTGTTGATATGTAGAGTATCAATGGCTTGTTCTGGATCAGTGGCATGAGGACTAGTGGTGTCAACAAGTATTCTTTGATTTTATTGAGTTCGTGATCACATTTCTCGTTCCACTTGTATGCTACCCCCTTGTGGAGTAGATGAGAATATGGGATAGCCTTATTTGCTAACTGTGCTATGAATTAATGAATGGATTGGAGCCTTCCCTACAAACCCCTTAACTACTTCAATGTTTGTGGTGCTTCCATTTCAAGAATTGCTTTGACCTTGACAAGGTCTATCTCAATTCCCCTCATTGATACAATATACCCTAGCAATTTTCCTGATTGCACACCAAAGACACATTTCTTAGGATTGAGTCTAACCTTATATTCTTCGAGTTTGTCAAAGATAGATCCTACTGCTGCTATGTGGTCTTGACGCTTTCTTGATTTAGCTAGTATGTCATCCACATAATGTTCTATAGATTTATGAATCATTTCATGAAAAATAAAATTCATAGCCCTTTGGTATGTTTCTCTAGTGTTCTTCAACCCAAATGGCATCATGTTCCAATAGTAAGTCCCCCATGGGAAGGTGAAAGTTGTCTTATGTTGATCATCTTTGGCTATCATAATTTGATTGTACCCTAAAAAACCATCCATCAACGATAGCATTTCATGTCCTATCATCATATCCAAAATCATGTCTATATTTGGGAGAGGGAAATCATCCTTAGGGAACACTTTGTTTAGGTCCCTGAAGCTAGTGCAAATACGAATGCCCCCAATGGGCTTAGAAATAGGTACAAGATTTGAAACCCATTCTAGATAATCAATTGGTCATATGAAGCCAATGTCAAGGATTTTTTGTAATTCAAGTTTGACTAGTAATGTGATATGCAGATGCATCTTTCTTAGCTTTTGTCTTACTAGTTTCACCCCTAGATAAATGACTAGATGATGAACCACGACCTCAAGATCAAGACCGGGCATGTCAGCATAGGTCCATGCAAAATTTACTTTCCTATCTCTTATAAATGCAACTAGAATTTCTTGTTCCTTGGTCAAAAGTGACTCTGCATAGAAAGTAATATTCGGTGTTTCCTCAATCCCTAGATTGATTGTGTTGCACTTTTCAAGTAGTACTGCTTATTTTCCTTGATGAATAACACTAAGGGGAAGATTGAATCCCTCATCCTTTGATGCCTCAAAAATGTTTTCACCATCGGATACGTCCTTTGTTTTTACTATTTTTGGGTTAGAAAGTGCCACAATGTGGTTTTCACTTAAAGACCTAGCTATTACTCTTAGATTTTCAATTTTGCGACTAAGAGATTCAATCATTTCCCCATAGTATTCATGTGTGTCTAGTTCAATATCAAACCCTGCTTAAATATGATCTCCATATGGTAGTGTATCCTATAATCCCATGAATTCTGAGAGAGCCTCATCATTTTTTAATGTGTCTAAGATTGGTGGTCCTCACTGGTCACAGTCTATCAATTGGGGGTAGACAAACTTAAGTTTAGTGGTTCAATTACTTAGCTCAAAAGACATGTTAGTGATCATAAGAAGGGAGGAATCCCCAAATAACATGGGTAAGTCAGTAATGTGATCCTTTTCACATACGTTGGTTATATCGAAGGTATAGTTATCTAGAGGTAGACCTGTGAATACCAGCAATTGAAGAGGAGATTTTACTTTTTTAACAGGGGCACCTTTTCCAAGAATGGTTATCTTTCTGGGGGTACATCCAAGACCAAGATTCTTTAGGTGCTTCTCAAGAATAATGGGCTCTAATAGGCCATTGTTATTGTGACCAAGCTTCTCATTTTTGTTATAGCCCCATCCACACATTAACTATAGTCCTTTGTTATCATCATCCATGGGAACTAATCTACGAGTCTCTCATCTTGATACAATAGGCTTGATACATCTTTCTCGTCAATTACCTCTTTGCTTAGGTCTCCCCACTTTTTGAAGGTATTGGGTTATACTTTGAAGGTCTGGGATGTTGTATCAATTGGTTGGGGTTTCCCATGGGACCTAGGAGATTGAGGTAACTCCCCTATCACAAAGGCACTCTTTTTCATTCTGTAGTCTCCACAACCATTATCTTGGATAATAAATTTAATATTAGGGATGTCTAGAATGGGGGTGTCTTTGTCTCAGAAGTGGAGGCTAGAGTAGATGGGTCTATATAAGGAGATGTGGGTCCCTCATCATTCTTGGGGAATTGAGGGATCTTGTAGTATGTGGCCTTTAGATTTTTGCAATAATAAAATGGTTTGGGATCACCATAGACTGTGACTTCTTGATTCTGATATGAGAACTTGACACATTGATGGAAAGTGGATGCGAAAACTTGCATCCCATGGATCCATGGGCACCCTAGGAGGATATTGTATGGTAGATCAAGGACTTGGCATGTAGTCTCCATGATTGCTAGCCCTACTTAAATAGGGAGTTGAATGGTGTCTTGAGACACCTTTTCTTGATCATCATAGGCCTTGATAGTGATACCTTTTCCTTTCTTAATGACATCTTAAGAGAATCCCAAATTCTTTATTAGCTTGAGAGTACAAATATTCAAACCTGCACCTCCATCCACCAAGAATCATTTGACTTTATTCTTATAGACTAATACTTTGAGATGGAGTGTGTGGTTATGAGATGGTTGGGTTGGACGATCCTGCTCAAAGAATGTTAGGAGATGTGGTGTCGTGATATGTCTAAACATAGCTTGGAATTGGTCTGCATCAAGATCTATTGGGGCAGAGGAAGTAGCTAATGCCTTTTCTAGGATTTCCCTATGTGCGGGTGAGATTTTTAGTAACTCCATGATGGAGATCTAGGTGGGGGTCCTTTTCAGTTGATCTAGGACATTATAACCATTAGGTATTAACTTTGGATTGGTGGCGGGTTCCTTGGGTGGTTGTGATGGTCCTAGAATGGTAATTCTTCCACCACGTGTGGTGAATCCACACTCGGCTCTAGATCCCTTGATGTGGACAACTATGACCTACTCATCCAAAGATGCAACAACATGGTTGTAGACATGGTTCACATTATTATACTTTTCCTTACCGTTTTTGTTTCCTTTATTGTGATCTAGCATCAAATATGTGTATATCTTGAGGTCTTTATTTCTAGTTGGTTGTTCGATGGTTATGGCCTTATTGTTAATGAGATCTTGGATCAAGTTCTTAAGTCGTATACAACTACCTTTCGTGTGTACCTTTATCTTATGAAATTCACAAAGGTGTTTCTCGTTATACCATGGTGGTTTAGCTTGAGGCTCTTGAGAATTCTCATAGACTAGGATTTTCATGAGATTTTCTTGTACTAGTTGTTGTATGACTAATTTGATTAGTTCCCTAAGTGGTGTGTATTTTTGTTTAGGGGGATACTTGTTCCTTGGGGGCGGTCCCCCTTGATCATTTAGATTGTTGACAATTTTATTGGTGGGTTGTTGTAATGATAGGTTGATTTTTGCATTGTTTTGAGCATTGAATTGTGGTTGTTGGTATGATTGTTGTTGTGTATTTTTCCTTGGGGCATTGATCATAACTTTGGCATCAACAACACCATCGTTAATGAAACTTTTTTTTTTTTCCCACGTGCGAGGTTTTTCATTGTAACTGGTTGATGGTCAATTGTCTTGATATGTACGTGTTCCCCCTTGTGTAATAAGTGCTCTTTCAATGTTGAGTGCCTTAGGTATCAACTGGTCGTATGTTGTTATGCATTTCATTTTAAAATGGAAGGACAAGGTCCTTTCAAGATTGGAGATGATAGTCCCAATTTTTTGTTCTTCTGGCATAGCCCATTTGCTCCTGTTGGCCTTGGATCACCATCATTACAAGAAGGATGTGAATGTTTCCCCCTTGGCTTGTTTTAGGGTGAATAGTTCTTCTAGAATCACATGCATGCCTATATTGAATGAGTAATTTTGTATGAATAAGTCCATAATTTCTTGGAACTTTTTGATTCCAGGGGGAAGGCGAGAGAACCATTCCATTGCTAGACCAGCCAAACTTCAAGGAAATAGTCGCATTAGATAAGAATTGTCGTATGCAACTTCTATACACTGTACATGGAATTACTAGATGTGATCTTCAGGATTGTCAGTTCCATGGTATTTGTCAAATTTAGGCATCTTGAATCCTTGTGGGAATGACACCATCGCAATGCTTCTGTTGAATGGATAAGGGCACAAATTCCCTTTTGATTATTTTGCCTTTCCTGATTGTAGATCTAGCACTTGTTGTGAAAGAAATTTAATTTGTCCGGACAAATCATTTTATGGATCAAGTGGTGGGATGAATGTGTTTTCAAGTGTTTTGGTTGTTTGAGTGACAGGTGGGGTGGTTGGTGTGCTCATTGGAGGTTGCTACAAGTTTTTTTGTGCTAACAATGCTTGTTGGTATGCTTGCAGTTGTTGCTATACCAACAATGCTTGTTGTTGGTCTTGTTGTTGTTGTACCAACAATGCTTGTTGTTGGGATTGTTGCTAATCTGCTTATTGTTGTGCTTGGTATTGTTGGAAATCTTGTTGATAGGACTGTTGTTTTAAAAAATCTTGTGCTTGAGCTTGTTTCACTTGGTATTGAGCTTGTGCTTGAGCTTGAGCTTGTTGAGTGGCTTGTGCAGCTTGGGAAGCCTGTGTGGCTTGTGCATCTTGTGCAGATTGTTGTTGTTGCAATAAAGTTTAGGCTTGTGCTTGGGTAGCCTGTTGTGCTTGTTGTGCTTGATGTACTTGATGTGCTTGTTGTGTGACTTGTTGCACTATGATTTTTGTGTAGTTTATTGTGCAAATCATGTGGTTTGTGAAAGTTGTGTATTTTGTTGAGCTTGGAATTGTTGAAGATCCTTTTGATAGGCTTGTTGGTTTGCTTGCAGTGTAATGTTGTATTGATTTGCCATGTTTGGATTCCGCGATGGTGGTGGAGGATTTGGGATGTTGTGGGATGGTGTGATGATATTTATTTGAGGTGGTTATGAGGGTCCTATTTGGGTGATGATAAGCAGTTGTGTGGTAGATGGTGAGGTTGATATGCTAGGTCCTTGGGGGTCCATGTTTTGAGGTGTTATAGATGGTGTAGTGATTGATTGTGTTTCTTGGATTGATGTCACCTATTGTTGTGATATCGGTGGCATGCTCAGAGGATTTGGTATGCTAACTTGATTCATGATTGGAGGATTGTTTTGACTTGATTGATTTTGGATCGATATGTTATGCCAAGGGGGTTTCCCTAAACCCAATATTTGTGTGGATGTTGATGTTAGAGGGGGAAATGATGGGAAGATTGGTGGTGTGTTTCCTTGGAAAAGTGATGATGATACATTAAAAGTTCCCATTTTTCCAAATGAATCTACTTGTCCTTGTGATACCATGGGAAGATAGACTTGTGTATCAAGAGAATAAGTTGGTGATGCAGCGAAGGTGGATGAATTGTTAGTGTCATGGAAAATGAGCAGAATTCATGGATGCTTTGGGTCTAGAGGGATGTTATTTGGTACACCAAAGATGGTGTTTGCTTCTAAGTCTTGGTTACTTACAAGGGGATGTGTTTGAAGAGCGTGGAGCAATGAACTCTCCTTGGCGATTATGGGTTGACTTGGAGCATAAGATGATGTGGGTTGTATGATGGGTTAGATTACATTTTGGAAGGATAGTGTGAATGACACTATTGGAATATTCTCTAGAGGTTTTTCCATAATAGTTCTCACATTATAATCAAAGGGGAGTTTAGCCCCTTCCTTTGCTAATGCTGACATGTATTGTGTAGGATTGAGTCTCATCATTGTGTTGACAGTCTTGTGGTTCTCAAGATTTTTGAAAAACTCCATTATCTCATCTTGGGACATTCCTTGATAATTTTTGGTGACATCTTCTACTTAGCAACATCCCTCTTGAATATCTTTTGGTAGTTGGGGGGGGGGGGGGTTTAGTTCAAATGTTGTTTAGCTCAAGTCGCTTGAAGTGGATGTTTCTTTGTTTGGTTCCATGTTCTTCTTGTGTTGAGATCTAGTTTGGACCATAACATCAGGATCAACTTTCAAGAATATGGGAGGTAAACCTCTAACTCCTTAGGTTGGTGTAAAATTTAGGTACAAAACAATAAAATATAGGGTGTTAAGGATCAATGGTTAGTGATGAGGAAAATGAGAGATGAGTGATGTGGATGTTTTTAACTTTTAAGACCCTTCGAGTAATACTAGACTTTAGGACTTTTTGGATTTGGTTTGGATTTGGTTTGATTTGGTTTTGGATAATGAACTTATAATCCCCAAGATGTTAGATTTTATCTTGGAATAAACTTGCCCACAAGGATGATAATTTAACTAAGTATATGAGGAAGGATTCATCCACACATGCTTAGTCGAACAAGGTGATTTTGATTTTGATTTGAAGGATTTTCCAAAAGTCTAGTATGAATGATTTTTCGAATGGTTCAAAAGTTGTTTGTGAGATGGGATTTGATTGATGGTATGACAAGTGAAGGTGTTTATTTTGATCCTAGATGAACCTAGAGAGAATTTTGTTTACAAGACCTAGGTATTGAAGAACATTCTATTCTTCTAAACAAAATTTTTACCCAAGAAGTGGTTCAAATTGAGCATACATATCTGGATTGTTCAAAGGAATGAGTCTATAAAACCTTGTGAATTGCTTGCTTATCTTGAGATGTTTTTGGTTGCACTTCCTAATGTACTTCTTTATGGCTTTTGAGTATGACAACTAAACTTGAAGGTTTTGCACAAAGACTTTTGTTTTGGGATATTGACCTTCTTGGAAATCATGAGAACAAACACATATGTGGGATCCAATTTTTTTTTATCTTGATTAAATACCTTACTTTTACCACATAAAAATTTCTTGCTTAGTTTTCAAATTGAATGTCTATGCCTCAATTTCCTTTCATTCCACAAGGTCTATGATGTGAAAATCAAGAGAATCAAGGCAATAGTTTTCCTAAGTTGACTTTAGAGAGAAAATTGAGATATAGGCCCAAATATTTAAAAGCCTCTAAGGATAGAATCCCTAGGGACCAGAAGTAATATGTAGACTTTTCAAAGGTATTTTCACTTTCTAAAGGGTTTGAAATTTGATGACCTTATTGAATTTTTGTTTCCAAGTTTTGAGATTTCAAACAACATGTTTGACTAACTCATGAATTGTACAACCCTAGGATAGAAAAGGACAATATTTTTTGAGTCTCCACTCAGATTCCTCCAAACACTAGAAAAAGAAAACAATTAAAGATTTGGCGACACTGACTCTCCTCCACGAAACACACTTCTCGAGACCAAAAATCTCAAAATCCTTAAATTTCGGTGATCAAAAGGATTTTTTTTTTCTACTATTGAATAATACAGGTGTGAAGCGGCTTCAAAAAAATTGTTCTTGCACCAAAAAATAGAAAGGATTTTCGCTTTTACACAAATTATTTCTTAATCAAGGCACCTGTTCAGGTGGCCACACAAGAGGCAAGAATAACTTGCTTGTCTATAGGAGCACCTGTAATACTAAGATTTCCTTAGCATTCAAATTTCTATATCGGTTGGGAGTAGCTTGGCTTTATCTCTTTACTGGTTTGAGTCATTCCCTTGGGGTGAATACTATTTTCCAACCAAGGTAGGCTCTTTAAAGATACACAATAATGAAGCGATACATTTGTAGTTTGACCACCTAGTTTGCCTAAAGCACTTTAGGAGGGAACACACACAATGCCTTTTCTTCACACTTGCATGATTTGTTCAATTTTAAACCCAAACTTGAAGTGTGTAGGTAATTTTTTAGGCAATCGATGTCACTAAAATGCTTTTGATTCTCAAGATCGTCCTGAAGCATGAGAAAAGTGCATACACATTCGAATGACACAACTTGCAAAAAAGATTACAATACAAAGAAAACACAAGTTATTTTTAAATCCTCAAAGCAATGATGAGTTCTTTTTAGAGCACCAAGAATAAGTATGAAATTTCTTGTTCAATTTTAGCCTCAAAATCCAAATTCTAGTGAGTTTCTAAGGTTCAATTGTAACCAACTTTGACAAAGCTTGAGTTGTAGGTTAATTTTAAGCCTAAATTGAATTAGTATGTCCTAAACCAGGAAATAAATTGGAGAAATAGAATACCTAAGTTATTACAAAGAGCATTAAAAAATTATTTTAGGCTTCCAACTCCATTTTTCTCTGTTTCCTACAAAGCGATGCTCTGTAACTTGCAAATGTGATGCTTCATGCAAATGCGATGCTATGTCGAATGCAAAGGTGGTACTCTATAGTAGGTAGAGAGTGTGAATGCAGTGTGATTTCGAAGGCAACACTCTCGGAATAGAAAGTTAAGATAGAAGACAAAGAAGGAAATTGTGACACTTTATCGAATGCGGTGCGATAGAGATGTGCAAGTATGACGCAATGCAACAAAGGTGATGTTACAAAACAAAAGTGATGCTCTATGGTCTCACAAATGAAAAAAGGTGATGTCGCATTCTATCTCTACAAAAACTGGAAAAATCAATTAAAAATCAACAAGTTAAGATGGTTAGCCCTCCTTCTAGCACCAAAATGGGAACGATGATCTGCACCAAGCTAAAAAAAGACAACAAAAAAAGGTTAGTCATTCAAAATAGTACAAACATCATTCCCTATGAGATTCTTGATCAAACAAAGATGAAAACATGAAACAAAAGCACAAAATAAAAAAAAATGAAAGCATGTTAACAAACTAAATAGATCAAACCTCCATCCCATAGGAGGATTGATGTCATTTTGATGTGGAAAGTGGCCCTTTCCCAATCCCTTTGATAAGCTTCAAGATCCTTGATGAATTTGGAGTAGAGTAAAAATTCCTAAGATTGTGTATGAAAATGGATTTGATAATTCCAATTTCCCTCAAAGATATTAATAGCAATTGGATGATTGATGGATGAAATGAGAATAATGACTTTGCAAGGATTATGGATCCATATTATGAAAATGATGTCTCTATTTATAGAAGCCAAGGGTTGAAGAACGAGAGGATTTGATGAATGTGGATTAAAATTAGAGCCAATGAGAATGTGTCAAGTGTTACAATTCTATTGTCAAGGAAGTTGGAGCACATTTTGGGAAATGTCTGAATGGAGGAGGATCGAAGATAAATAAATGAAATTGGTTGATTATTTGAAAGGGTGTAAGAGGAATTGAATGAAATTGGTTGAGATTTGAGAGGATGTAAGAAAAATTATTGGAAATGTAAGAGGATGTGATAGATTTTTGAAAACCTTTGGACGGAAATTGAATGAGAGGTTGTTGAGAGGAATATTATTTGGAATATTCCTTTGTGAGGGAAATTAGAAGATTTAAATAATTAATAGAAATTATTATCATGTGCAACTTGGTTAGTTGACCATGGGTTGATTTAACTCTTGAGTTAAAAGCTGGAGGAATTAATAATGATGGTTAGAAAGGGGATGTAGGATTAATTAATCCAAAATTAATTAATTAGAGTGAATTAGGAGATTGTGACATTTGATTGATTTTAATCAAATGAGAGGATTTAGGAGGATTTAATTACATAATTTGATTTAATTAAATATGATTAAAATTAGTTAGAAGAGTGAATTAATCCAATAAATTTAATTATTTGATTAATAGTTGAATTTAACTAAATAATGTTGATTATTTAATTAATTGGTTAACTCGAAGTGATTTAGGAAGAAACAATGTTAGTTAACTAGAATTAGATGCATAGTACCAATCAGGACCTATTTAGTGTCTACACAATGTATTCAATTTGTTATGCACTTGTTCATCAATCTTTGCAATATCAATGCCATCATCTTGATTAATAACAATAGGAGGTCAAATAATAATCTCTCTTGAAGGTTCTTGTTTATGTTGTGGCGAGGGTATAGAGTCAACAAGCATTACTTCAAGTAAGTTTAGATTTAGATTTTTTGTGTTGTTCTTTTCTTCTTTAGCTTGTAACATACAAGCAATAGCATGTCTATGCCTAAACTCTCTAGCATTTTGATTTCGTTTCAATCTATTGTTGATTTTTATTTTTGTAGGAGTTGGTTTGTCAACTATAGGTTTCTTCTCTTCCTTGGGTGGAACAAAAGAAATAATAGGAGGTTGTTCAACCACTTTCTGTTTAGCTTTGTAAAATTGTTTAACTTTAGGAAGCACAACAAGATTTTTTTGGTTGTCTCGTGGTTTTTTATAGGAAATCCTAGGAGTTCTTGTCATAGGCTACTCTTGGGTGGTTGGAAGTGCTTTTGATTTGATCATTGTTTTGTCAAGGATAGGCGGCTCAATCATGTGTTGAGACATATTTCTAAGGGATAATTCTGCTATAAGCTTTTCCTTAAATTTTTGATAGGATTTGAAAAAGAAGTCCTCACGAGGTGTAATAGGTTCAATAGGCTCGAGCCAAAATAAATCCAATGAAAATTTCTTTTGGGAAGACACGAAGATTAAACCCATTATGATGCACATTAAAGATATCATTTCAAAACAGAAAAAAATTCATGGAGCAAAGCCATGGATAGCCTAAATTCACATGAAACTGGTCTGATTGTTGAATGACGGTGAATACGACATTTAATTGTTTTAGTCCAACTTTTAAAGGTAGATCTATCAAGCCAATTATAGGACAATCAAAACCATTGTGCATCTTGATCCAATCTTTTAGTTTGTTGTATGTCTCTTGATATAGTTCATGCAAAAATACAAATTCTTCAGTGATCACATTCTCTCCACAGATGGGATCAATTTATATCCCATTAGTAGGCTTGTTATTCATTCTTCCAGCTATGTAAAGAGTACCATCAGGTGCATGTTTAAGTATGTATTTTTGTTAGAAAACAATATCAAGAGGCCTTTTGGTTGAGCCCTTATGAGGTCAACTTCGATAAATGCCACCATTTAAGTCGGTTCTTCATTGTCATCTTTTATGTTTTCATCATTTGTGTCAAAATTTATCACATCATTATTGGTTTCACTAGCTTTGACAAGTGAAATAGTATATTTTGGTATGGGATTGGTAAAGATTTGTAAATTTTGGTTGGGAGGGGATACAGACTTATTGCCTTGATCGTTCACACCTCCAATTTGAAGTTTACTATTATCAATAAGGTCTTGCACAAGATGTTTAAGAAACTTACAACATTTTGTACCATGTCCATTTTTTTGATGATAATGGCAATAAGACTTTTGTCAAAAGCTTGCAAGAAATGGTAGATTAGGATTAGACTCTTTAATCTAGGAGGTAAGGTAACCATGTTCTTATCAATAAGCTGCAATATGATATTATGAAGGGTGCATCTAGATAAAATGGTTAAAGCATACATGATATCAAAATGCTGAGACCACAAGAAAATATCATGAAATAGAACCCCAATACATCAACAAATTGTGAGAATGAAATGCATAAAGAAAGAAATAAAAATACAAACCCTCGTGATGTGCTTCTCTCACTCCATTTTGTTGTCCTTATTATTCCTTCAATAGATTTGATGTGTAGCTCTCAAATGTGATCAAATGCACTAAATATTGAAAGTAATTTGATAGAATGATCACAAGGAAATCGAAGATGTGGTCTTTGTAAACTGAGAAATAAGTCCTCAATTTATAGATTTCGAAAAGATAATTGAATGGACAAGATTGAATGCGAAGATAATTTAGAAGGGAAAATTACATTTAAAAGTGTAGGACAAAATGAGTCAATTGAAAATAAATAAATAATTATTTTCATCAAAATATACTTTTTCGAAAGTGGAGGAATGAAAGAGTGAAGGATGAGTTAAATTGAGAAAGAGAAGAGTTAATTGAAATTAAATAAGGAAACTATTTATTTTCAACTATAAGCTGCCATTTAGAAAGTGGGGAATAGATTTGAAAATTAAGAGTCATGAGTGGAAAGGGGAAAGAGTTAAGTGAGATAGAAACTAGAAAAATGGAGGTGATAAATGGGAATGAAAATTGGAAAGTGGAAGGGAAAAAGCGGAAGTGAAGTGAGAGAAAGCGGGAGAGATAAGTGGGAATGAAATCTAGGTGAGGATAATTAAAGATTTTATAATTAAATAAGATAAATTATCCGCACCTTTCAAAATTAGCAAGTTAGAAGGATAAATGCAATAAATTAATAAATATAATTTATTAATTTATGATCCCATATTAGGTAATTAAATAAAATGAATTTATTAATTACAAAGAAGATAAAAGGGAATAAATACATAAATATTATTTATTTATCGCACTAGGATATCAGGGGAAAATGAATTAAATAATTAAATTCCCTAGGACATGTTAATGTTGAAAGGGTTAGTCAATTGAACAAATTAATCAATTGGACTGATGCCAGGGATGATTGAAATTGGAGACAAATTAAATAATTAAAGAATTATTTAATTTGAGAGGAAAGATTAAGGGATTAAATAATTAAAGAGTTATTTAATCTAAGAAGAATATAGTTAGGAAGAAATAGTGATGAACATTAATTAAATAATTTTATTTTATTTTGTAGATAGCAGGAATCGGGTAGCATGACCCCCTATAAACTACAGTGCGCCTGGTAAACTTTTTAACGTGACTGGTGGCACTAGTGTGACATGCCCTTCGATACCACGTGGGTGGGGGAGACTAGACCTCGTGACCAACCTCCTGCAACAGGAAAGATTTAGCCAACCAAGCGAGGGCCCCCACCCTAAAAATTATTTAATTAATGGTTTAGAAGAACAATAATTAAATAATTAAAAATTATTTAATTATAGGGAATTAGAAGAAGAATATTAGCGCTAATTAAATAAAAAAAATATTTAACCAGTTTTAGATGAAATATTAGTGAAAAGTGTCATCGAAGACCTAGGACAATTTTTAATGTCTACATTTTTCCCCTCTTTGAGACAATACAATTTTGAGTGTTGTTTCAAAGAAAAATTAAAAGACCATGCCCCAGTAGACCAAGAGATGGAGGTAGGATGGCCCCTCAAGAGATTGTGTGTGCATTAAAGGCATGGATGATCTCTCGAAATAAGAAGAATGTAATAGAAAGATGAAATGCAATGAAAGAAACGAATGGTTAGGAAGGAGTGAAATATGATGGTTGATGGTTGATCAATTGATTGATAGATTGACTAAGTGATGATTGATTGATTGATTGAATGATTGATAGACTTATAAATTGATTGATTGGATTGAAGAAGTGTTAGTAAATAACCAGAAATTAGACAAAGAACAATTAGTAGTGATGAAACTGTTGCTTTCATAAGTGCACTTTATTTTAAAGAGCCATTTTTTATTTTGTAAAATGGATGTAGCGTACCATGGCACATAAAGCCAAGGTGATGATATAGTCCCTTTTGAGTAAAAACTGACAATTACAGACAAGGAATACACTGACTCATACTAAGGTTCATGTTGCTCTAGTCTTTTGTCAAGAAAAACCATAGACAACAATCAAATAAAAGACTAGTCATGAGACATCCTCGCTCCTCTAAATCCTTTGCGGGACATCCTTGAGGATCTAGTAACATGACCAAGGAAAATCCAAAAGATAAGACACAATAAACCAACAAGATCAATAGTCATTCAAATTATTTTCCAATAAGTGTTTTTTAGTGTGTTAAGGGATGAAGTGAGTGATAGGTTGACTGTTTTGACAAGGCTTGGTTTTAGGAAAAGAAACATGCCATATAAGACATCAAGTATGGTTTTGATCATTCAACTACCTATATAAGGAAAATGATAGATTTTGACAATGACAAGGTCTGGTTTAAGGAAAGACACATTTTGTATAAAACCATTGGATTTGATTGATTTGACAAATGACTGATTTGACTTGGAGACTTGTCGGCTTGCTTGTCTTGTTGATTTAGTATTTATGTTTGAAGTTTACATGATGATGTCACGTCTGAGTTAACAATGTTTGATTTATTTTGACTGACCTGACGGACCCTAAAATACTGACCTATGGGGCCTCAAGGGCTCATTGACATAGTAATGTGTAGAGACCTCGTAGTTTGGCATGACCCTTAACTTTGTATCAATGACAAAGGACCAAATCATGAT
Organism: Sequoia sempervirens; assembly: GCA_007258455.2. Lineage (NCBI taxonomy): Eukaryota > Viridiplantae > Streptophyta > Pinopsida > Cupressales > Cupressaceae > Sequoia > Sequoia sempervirens. Next base: position 20,594,092 of record VDFB02353493.1, on the reverse strand, counting down.
TTTATTTTAAAACACCTAAAGGATTAACCTAATGCCTCAGGGGCACATCGAAAGATAGTCTTTCCTACGTCCAGTTCCAGAGGCAACATAGTTTGACAATGACAAAGACTAACATGACTGACTCTGAGTCTATTTTTGGGATTTTTTTGAAAGTTACTTAAATGTTTTTGGGTTTTGTCATGTTCTTGGATTTTTGAAGTTCTCTATTTTTTTTGGATTTTTGGAATGTTTGATTTTTTTTTCCTTTTTGAATTGTTTTAATTTTGTCTTTTAGAAATGTTTGATTTTTGGATTTTTGAAGTTTTATTATTTTTTTGGATTTTTGGAATATTTTATTTTTAATTTTTGTGTTTTTTTGGGAATATTTGTTTTTTTGTCATTTTTTTTGTGAAATGTTCTGATATGGGGAAGTGTGGATTATGTTATGGATGATACACTATAATGACCATGAAAAATGCATATGAATGATGCCTACAATAAATCGAGCCATCATACACAAGAATCCAAGGACAAACATGATCTTGCCCCTAGTCAAGCTGAATACCAATTGACAGGTAATGATGATGATGTTGTTGTTGTTTGACATGGGAATGACACATCCCAAAACAATGTGAGGATGATGATAATGTGACTAAAGGATCAAGGTTTGCAACAAGGTAGGAACAAATCCAAGGAATGTTTTGGATGATGTACAAGGTTTCATAGCAAGATTCTATGGATTAGGTTGGTTGCATTTGGAATGTCTTCTTTTTGAGATTGAATGGGATGATGGAAGGATGTTGGATAAGTGGATTAGAATCCTGAAACCAATGACAAGGGAAAGCTAGGTCCAATAATATGTATGGAAGGATAATGGATGGTTTTGGTAAAAGATAGGAGACATGAGGATTATGGGTTGGAAGAATTATCATTTGGTCTCCAAGGACAATGTCGCATAGGGATAATTTTTTTCTCTGAGGTATGGGTTTGGACAATGCTATGAAGTTTATGACATGATATTTCATGGATAGTGTATGACCAAAGGATAAACATTTCAAGAGTTTTCCCAAAGCATGATTTATTTTTGTATCCCAATCCTTATCAAGATCAAAGTAGGTGGGAAAATGGATGGAAAATGGTATGGATGGAAATGTCATAAAAATTTCATGTGAATGGTATGGGAAATGAGACAACTTGCGCCCAATTGTAATGGTCCACATAGATAATTGATTGTACACATGATTCCTATTTGCCAGGTTTTCATCATGGTACTTATCCAAAGTGCCATAAAAATGGTTTTCACTATAGGACAATTTTTTTCTCTTTACTATTTTTTTTTTCTTTTTCTTTTTTTCATTTTTCTCATTTTTTGTATTTTTTAGGACTTTTTCTCATTTTTTGAATTTTTGATATTTCATAATGTCCTTGATGATTTAGATGATCATTGATTTTTTTTAATCCTTCAATGGTGTTGATGTAGAAAGTGGTGCCATGATATGCCAATAATTACCTTCATGAAGCAGTTGCCTTGTCAAGATCATAGTGCTAGCATATAACTGATTGATGTCATTGTGATCCTTGTTGATACTAGAGTTAGCCTTATCAAAATACACACATCATGATAGAGTGTCAAGGGAGTCCTTATGATAAAGAGTTGTTGCCAAGATGCAACGGTTTTGTGACGTAGGATTTTTAGACTTTAGTCGAGAGGTAGGATTATGATGGATGATGGTAGATGTTGTTGGTCTCCTACAATGATTTAATAACTAGGCCTTTATAGCCATGATTCAAAGATTGGATATCTAACCTGAATATCTATCTCAATCATCATGAAGGTGCATTTAACTTCTCAACCCAGGGATGTGAACTTGAAATGGGTCAGCACAGTATGTGCACTAGGAACTCAAAGTAGTCATTTTCAGTCTACAGCTAAGAAAGACACAATGATGAAAGTAAATTGCTTGGAAAGGAATAACATAAATGTTGAACATAAACCAACAACTATACTAAGATAAAATGCATGACAAGAATGAAAATCTAAGCAAACAAATAAGAAACTACTTTGTTTTCTTTGGCTACAGGTTCATCATAGAAAGAATTATAGTGGTTGTAGGAACAGTTAGCTCCAAATTCTTAACTAGTTACTAA